>CM077832.1:17770159-18220093 GCA_039720395.1 Liquidambar formosana | reverse complement strand
AAATGCTATAGATCTAACTACCATGGGTATGAGATGAGATTTAAAATAAACCGGCATAGTTATGTATATGAATGGATGTATCGGAATAAAGGCGTGGCGCGTATACTGGGATGAATGAATATGCTATAGAACGAATGAGAACCTATCATCACTTCTTAAAATGCGGAAATGAACTAATGCAGATTAACCCTAGATGCACCTTAAATGCAAACCATAAATGAAGAGCATTACGAAATTAATATTACATTCATTTCATGCAATATCTTAAATGGTGATCGAAATATAACGAAGTCGAAAGCTAAAGATTGTTACCTTCAGGTATGGACAGCAGCAATTCCTCTGCGAACTTCGACTTCCGGGCTTCACGCAGGCGCAATTCGACAATTTCGGGTTTTTCGGGGTGGAGGCTGAATAGAAGAATTTCCGTCCCCTCTTTCGGATGAAAGCTAGGTATTTATAGGCAAAGATTAGGGTTTAGTTCGAGGGTTTTTAGGGTTTCTGAGCCGCCATCCAATAGCTGTCAGTGTCGGATCTTCATAAGGTAAGAAATGATTCGGAGGGAATTCGTGGGTATTCAAAATAGAGGGTGATGCACGTACGTGCCTAGTTTATGCACGTACGTGCATTACTTACACACGTATGTACATGGGGCTTCTCAAAGCACTTGGAAGTCTTGTTGAACCTGCGTGAGCCCGTTGGGCTTGTTCATGATGGTCTTGTCGCTGCTGCCCTTCATTGGGCTTAAAAAGGTGGTACGTGGTGTCAAGGGGTACAAAACGGGGTGTTAACAGTTTGCCCCTTCTTTTGATTTTGTTCGTGCAACGGACAAAATTAAAAGACCTGAAAACACTCATTTTGGACCACTTAGCCCCACGAACCAGGGAGATGCAGATGCATGTGTGAGGTCGAATCAGGGGGGGTGGTATCTTTTGACGAGGATCAGACCTTTCCGGGGCAATTGAAAGGTGAGGCATGGCCTTTGGGAAATTCGCGGGATGAATCAACTTAGGAATTTTGAATTTTAATCCGGGTCGATTAGAGAATTTTGATTTTAATCCGAGTTGATTAAGCCAAATCAAAGATTCGCGGGATGAAACTAAATCTAATCCAGGTCGATTAAATCAAATTAGGAATTTCGAATTTAATCCGGGTTGATTAAATCAAATCAAAGATTCGCAGGATGAATCTAAATCTAATCCAGGTCGATTAAATCAAATTAGGAATTTCGAATTTAATCCGGGTTGATTAAATCAAATTGAAAATTTACGGGATGAATTTGGAACTTAATCCGGGTTGATTAATTCAAATTAAAGATTCGCAGGATGAATCTCGAACTTAATTCGGGTTGATTAAATCAAATTAGGAATTTCGAATTTAGTTCGGGTTGATTAAATCAAATCAAAGATTCGCGAGATGAATCTAAATCTAATCTAGGTCGATTAAATCAAATTAGGAATTTCGAATTTAATCTGGGTTGATTAAATCAAATCAAAGATTCGCGGGATGAATCTAAATCTAATTCAGGTCGATTAAATCAAATTAGGAATTTTGAATTTAATCCGGGTTGATTAAATCAAATTGAAAATTTACGGGATGAATTTGGAACTTAATTCGGGTTGATTAATTCAAATTAAAGATTCGCGGGATGAATCTCGAAATTAATCCGGGTTGATTAGGAATTTCGAATTTAATCCGGGTTGATTAAATCAAATTAAAGATTCGCGGGATGAATCTAAATCTAATCTAGGTCGATTAAATCAAATTAGGAATTTCGAATTTAATCCAGGTTGATTAAATCAAATTGAAAATTTATGGGATGAATTTGGAACTTAATCCGGGTTGATTAATTCAAATTAAAGATTCGCGGGATGAATCTCGAACTTTATCCTAGTTGATTAGGAATTTCGAATTTAATCCGGGTTGATTAAATCAAATTAGGAATTTTGAATTTAATCCGAGTTGATTAAATCAAATTGAAAATTTATGGGATGAATCTCGATCTGATCCGGGCTTGGGAAGGTGTACATGGTTGGAATTAAACGGGTTTATCAAAACGACGATGTTTCGACACTAGTTATGGGGAATACCAAAAGGCGTGAAACCGTTGGCATTCTTCCCATGTTCATTTCTTCCAACGTCCTTATATTTCCACCATCCCTCTCCTCGTCTTTGCACTTCTCTTCAAACTCCTCCATCTTCAACCTCTAAACCCCCCCATTCTCTAAGCCTCCTCTGTCCTTCTCTCATGGCACCAAAGAGGCAGCGCACTACTGCCAAGGCTGGCCCTTCACGACCAGGCACGGCGCCATCACGGGACCCAAACGAGCTTGGGAGACTTGCCATCCAGCGGTGGAGGCCGCACCCACGTCTCACACAGAATGAAGGCGGCGTCTTGCTGCGCCCCATAGAGCACCTTTCTCACCTCGCTGCTCAGGGATGGGTACGTGAAAACTTGATTTTTTTTTCCTTTTTTTTTTTTTTTTTTGAACTTGTTCATTTATGCAAAATTTGCTCGAATCCTTTCCTCTCTGGGTAAAGTTTCAATTTTTATTCTTTCCTCTGAGTAAAAATGGCTAAAAAATGGATTTGGTTGCGTGGATGAAGAGGTAGGAGGGAGGATCTCAGGTCGAGGTACGTGCGTGCCTAGACAATGTACGTACGTGCATTAGCTATGTACGTACGTGCACCTGCGATTTCGTGATTCAAAGGAAAAAAAATAAAAGAGAGAAGGAAAAGAAATGATAATTGGTCAAACAAGCTCATACCTGTGCTGTGTTTACCTGTGGTGCAGCTGCCAGATTTGCTTGTTACCCGCGGCAGTATGGGGAATGCGAAGGCGTGGTGGGGCCGACTCACCAAGAAGACGAAGGCCCTGGTATCTGGAGCTGGGTTTGGTACGATCATTGTAGGGCTAGCGGATGACAGCGACCGCGCTCTTGTGCATTGTCTAGCCAAGAGGTGGTGGGATACTACCCACACCCTCCATATCACAGGTCGGGAGCTGACCCTTACTCCTTACGACTTCTACCGACTGACGGGCTTGCGCATGGATGGGGTACCTCTTCCCTTTGATCACGACGAGAAGGAGCGGACAATCATCTCCAGGGAGTTATTGGGGATAGAGTATGTGGTGCATCCATCTACATTCTCGATGTTCATGACAATTTCACCTCACGAGGCCAGGGCACGGCAGCTCAGCGGATTCAGATGGCTCGGGCGTACATCCTATTTTTGATGGGGGGATATCTGGTTCCGAACTCATCCCAGACTGTGCCATTTGGCTGGCTATTGGCCTTGCGATAGCTAAGCCGAGCGCACGAGTACAGCTAGGGCACGGCGGTGTATGGCCATATGATTTCGGCTATGGATTCCATGAGCCGTATGGCTACCAGATCTGTGGTTAGTCACTGGCGCGTCTGGGTGGTGGGTATCTCATTTCCCATTTTTGCTTTTACGCATTTAAACTGACACGCTAAACCCTTATGTTTCCTTGTTTGTATTTTTTCAGCTGTGGGCGCGTCAGTATCTCCGCGACAACCCTGACTCGCCTGTGGATAAGCATGACTACTGGAGTTCCCGGAGGTTTCTGGATGAGATGACTGTTGATCGGGTATTATTATTATTTCTCTCCTTCTTTCCTTTTTTTTTTTTTTTTTTTTTTGGAGAAATAATAGTGATATCCCTGTGTGTATAGATTGTCCCTCGCCCTTGGATTGGCCAACCAGCACGCGCTCCTATCGAGTGGGATGCCGCAGCCCAAACTCTTTCCACCTTGTCCACCGTCTTCGAGTGCCCCGGAGTCCGTTCCTTTTACCTAGCAGAGAGAGTGGTCTGGTAGATTTCTGATATAAGTGCTGTAGACCCCCTTGTTCCAGTAGATCCTCCTCGCTTCGTAGCGTTTCCTACTAAAGCTACTGCACATGACCTAGTGGCTTGGCGGGCCATGATCCCATACACTGACAGACTCTCTGCTGAGGAGATTGACTATCACGCCTCTCTAGTGTTCTTCTTTTTACCCCAGAACACTTATTGTTACACCCCATTTTTGTCACCTTAGCTAGGACATATCATTTCATGTAGGATTTTGAGTCCTTTTTTAGTCTAGTCTTTTGCATTGAGTTTCTATGGCATAGAATATCATGTGTATGAATTTTGAAGTGATTTGGAGTTCATTTCGATGGTCAATAAGAACTTTTGCGACTTTAAGGGCATAATCGTCTTTTAAACCATATATTTTCCATTTGACCTTGGAATGAATCCCGAGTCGTCCCATCAAGTTCATATGAGTATATAGAGTCTATATATAGGTTCAATTTCATGAATTAATGGTTTAAGATCAATTCGGCTCGTAATGGTTCGGGTTGGCTAAAAGACCCTTTCTTGGTTTGCTCAAATTGACTCATAAGACCCAACCAATTTTCTCTCATTTAACTTCAATTGGGCTTTATTTATGTCCTAAACATGTTTAGAAAGATCAATTTTCGATTGGGAAAGCATTCGGTTCGACCTCGTGTACAAACCCAGCTTAGCGACGGTGAGGCACCATGGTTAACCACCTTTGTAAAACCCAACCATGCACCCATGATTGAGGATTTTTGTCCCAAAATACTTAAAAATGTGTTCCCCTTCGAAACACGGTCGTTTTGGCTTTTATTTCGTCAAAATCGGACTTAATTTGAGCATTTTAGGACTTCTACAGCGAGTAGGAGTCAGAACCGGAGTGAAACAAGGAAAGCCCTCGGGTAACCGTCCGGGGCTGGACGGTCAGCCATCCAAGCCCAGACGGCTAACCGTCCGGGGCAAGTGGGTCACCCGAGGAGTCCTTCTTTAAGTCAACTTCTGACTCTTCTTTCCCTCTTTTGATGGTTTCCTCTGCCAAAACAACTTGTCTGAGCTTAGGAGTGTGTAGGTTTGAGTTGTTTGAGCACCAAGAGAGTCTCTAATAGCCCTAGGATCATTATTTAATGAATTAATCCTAGCCATTGGTTTAGGGGGTCAGTTCTCTATATAAAGGACATGATATTCAGCACATAGGGGGAGGTTAATTGCACTTTATACTTAGAGAGAGAGGGAGCTACGAGTTTGGAGAGATAGAAGGACTTCAAGAGGAGGCTCTTCAACCCCAAGCAAGCAAGGAAACAAGAGGATTGAAGACAAGGAAGAGTTTACAAGAGGTAAGCCTACCCCTTCAATGCTGAACATGAATTTCTGCTCCTTCTTCTTCTCTTTCTTCTTCTCCTTCTAAGATAGCTATGGTGCATGCAATAGTTCTTCTTATGGATGGAATTCAATGTCTATGATGTTATATGAATGATTTTAGGATAGTTTATGGCTTTATATGCTTGATAATCCCTGGTTAACCAAGGGTTTGATAGCTTTATTTGTTCTATCCTCTTAAATCATGCATAGTTCACATGTTTAGGTTGCTGTGATTATTATCATGTGTGGATGTTCTTGTTAGTCAATATATGCTATATGAATGATATTCATGATAATTTGAGCATGTCTTAGAGTCATTTAGTAGGTTTTTATGCATATTTGTGAGATTAGGGTTTCGATAACCCTGAAATCGCATAGGTCTTATACAGCATGCTTAGCTTAGCTTTTTGAGCTGTTGCTCATCATAGTCATTCTATATATGCTGCATATAGTTGAATCATGCTAGGTTTGCATTCATATAGTATATTTTATAGGGTTTTTGGAGACATTATCCTTTTCTAAGGATAATTATCCTTTTCGTTGAGTAAGGTTTTGCATGAGAGTCTTCTGTGATGTGTTTAAGCATGAAATCTTTTCTGTTGTGTTCTAGGGTATATATTTTACGTAGGATATGCTGATTGCACCTCCCCATAATGACTTCCTTACGTAAAATTATCCTAGGATAGTTTCGCTTAAGAAAGCTCGCCATAGGAAGGTTTATTTTCATATTTTACATAAAATATCATCTTTTTCATTAGAGTATGCTTTGTTATCATGTTTATTGATGTTATTGGAGTCTCTTATGCTTGTTAGTGTGTCTTTCATAGGTTTTTATGCATGTTAGTTGAGTCATTGCATGTAGGATTGAGTCAGAGTCTTTAGTTATTCATTATTCTTGTTGTTTGCATGATTAATGGATGATTTTAGGCCTTGTCAAGGTTCTGTCCAGATTTGCATATTGCTTTCTTTGCATGATTTTGTGCACTTGTAAGGGTGCAAACAGGTACAATGCTTGTCCTATTGCAAATAGGGCTGCTATGGTCTGAAATGGCTAATGATTGGAGCTTGTGTGCTCAGGTAAGTAGGGTTTGAAGGTGCCCCAATTCACCTTTCTTTTTTCTATCTTTTCTCTTCTCCCTCCTAGGGTTGCTTCTTAATACAAGCTTATGGTAATTATCAAAGGTTTCCTTCAATAATAAATTCTGGTTTTTATCAAAGTTTTCCTCTTGTGGAAGTTTTCAGTTTTGGATTAAATCAATGTACTTTCAAATAAGGAAACCTAGGGTATTTACCATAGGTTTGTATTAGGTTGTAACCCTATTCTTTTCGAACTACGTGGACTTTGATCCATGTATTTCGCTGCATGGTACGTAGGCGCTCTTCGTGAGGCTCAAGTCCGTTCTAGGATCCAAGTATCCTAGGTTTTTCTTTTCTTTTCTTCTTTTTTCTGTTTTGTTTTATTTGAGTGATTGTGCATGAGATGATTGGATGAAATATATGATATGCATGCTGCCTTGTGATGATATATGATGATATTGAGTGGAAAAGATATTAAGTTAGCCCAATCAAATTAAGAGACCAACTCGGGCGATGTGGGTGCCTATGGGTTTTTGCCCAGAACCTTCCCACGTCGTAACTTAGCCCCCGGATCCAATTTTCTGGTTTCAAAGACGTTGCTTTCCCTTTAATGGAGTCATGTGGTTTTGAAAATAAAACATTTTTGTGGTTTTCCTCTTTTCCCTAAAAAATGAGGTGGCGACTCCCTTTTTGTTTGTTGTCTTTAAACCCCCCTTATATTTTTGCCAAACCCTTGTGGGCTCCGCGCGTCTTTTTCGTGGATTCACAGTTTGGCGACTCCACTGGGGATGTCGAGGGCTAGACTCAGTTAATTTGATTGGGCTAAATTAATTTCTTTATTGTTTAATAAAATCAATCACATTGCATCCGCTTGATTGTGTGCTTTCATTTATTGCATTGTGTGCGCTACTGTTGCATGATCACTCGATTGTCCCTCGATGTATCCTTGCCAACTGATAGCCTAGTTCAACCTTGGTTTTCCTGATTCCATGTGTTGGGCGAAGCTATCAAACCTCTCTTGCCAAGTACCCTTGGGTATATCAAATGGATCAATCACGTACTGCTGGACCCACGCGACATTCTTGATGTCACATGTGGTTAGGTATAATGATTGGTACAAGCAAAGTTGAGGACCCTAGCCTACCCTCTTAAAAGAAAGAATTGCATGTAATGGACCTTCTAGGACACCGTTGGATCACCCATATGCACACACATTGTTGTGATGATATGCTGCCGTGTTTGTGATGTGTTGCCATGCTTTGTTGATTGAGTGGGTAATTAAAGGAAATTTTACATCCTACATCCTTAATACGTACCCTTCCCCATGACCCCCGCAAAGGTAACGGGTTAAGAGAACTAATTAAGGGTGTACGTTGTAAAGATTTTAAGATAATTATGGAAGCTTAAGATGGACCCTTAGGCTGAAAAATTGAGTATTTGCCCTATGTTAGAGGGAGAGACGTGTTGGCTTGGATCCGCGATCAACAAGGGCGCCTAGTCAGTGCTAATTCCATCACTGAGTCGGATATGGCTGAAGAAAGAACTAGCAACCGGGGTTTCAACCTTGAGGCTGCTTTGAAAGCTATCATGGAAAAGCTTGACCACACTACCCAGGTATTCGAGACCGCACTCAAGTTAGCTCAAGACCTTCAACAGAAGAACTCTGAACCTGAATCTAGGGCCCGCGCCACTGATAACAATCAAGGATCCAATGAGTCTGAATCCATTGAGGAACCATTAGGAGAAGGGGGAGAACTACCCAAGACCAAAGAAGGGGAAACCAAAGCCACATCAAGGGAGAGCTCAACCGTCCTAGCAAACAAGGTCGAGGCCTTAGAACGAACTCTGAAGGGAATCCGCAGGTCTGATGATATGGTGGACATCCGCACTTTGTCCTTGTTCCCAAAGGCTCGCATCCCGCTACAATTCAAGATGCCGGAGTTGGAAAAATTTGATAGGATTGGCTGTCCTAAAACCCACCTCAAAATGTATGTGCGAGCTATGCACCCTCGAGGGGCGAACGATGAGTTATTGGCTCAAATGTTTCATGAGTCATTAGCGAGTTCCGCCTTGAAATGGTTTTTGTCATTAGAGGAGAACAGAACCAAGACCTGGGAAGATGTGTGCAATGCATTCACGGACCATTACAAGTATAACACTGAAGTGGATGTCACGCGAAGGGACTTGGAAACCACTAAGCAAGGGGTTAATGAGACTTTCTCCGCCTTCATCACTAGGTGGAGACAAAAGGCTTCCAAAATGACAGACAGATTGAATGAGGAAGAACAGATTCAGTTGGTGGTGAAGAATTTGTTGCCCGTATATCATAAGCATCTCTTCGCTCACTACTTCCCAAACTTCAAGGCTCTTGTTGGGGCTGGCACACAAGTTGAAGATGCAATTGCCGATGGAACAATCAAAACGGAGGAGATCCAAAGGAGTCGAAGGACAAACTTTGGAGGAAAACCCAATGCTGAGGTCAATACCATTACCCAACCCACTCGCCCTTTCTCCCTAAATGACTCCACCTCACCTCGCCAATTCACCGAGCTATACATGCCACTCGAAAGAGTCTTTGAAAAACTGAGAAGTCGTGACCTCCTGAAACCCCTCGACCCAAGGCCTCCACCAAACCCATTACCCAAGAACTACAATGAAAATGAATATTGCAAGTTCCACCAAGCCAAAGGCCATCTAACCAACCGTTGTTACCGCCTCCGCCATGAAATCCAAGATTTGCTCGACAAGCAGATCATTTCACCACCCACCGCACCAAATCGCCCAAATGTCACTCGAAATCCCCTCCCTACCCACAATGTGCCTCCTCCCAGCAATATAAATGCCATCGAGCTTGGCTTGTCCCAATCCCGTCAACCCATAAGGCAATACACGCCGCTTCCCATGACCTTGACTCAAGTTTTCCACCAATGTTGTGATAAAGGGCTCATATTGCCATGCCATTCAAAGCCGAGGCCCTCGACTCCTCACCAATTCTGTTTGTACCATCAGGCGCTCGGACATGATACGGAGGACTGTGTTATACTGAAAAAGGTAGTTCAAGACCTTATTGATCAAAAGGTTTTGGTATTGCCAAAGAAGTCCATGCAGCGACAATTGAAAGAAAGGTTCGAGGCAGGAGATCCTAAAGTGGGTTTATTGGGAGAGTTGTCCGAAAAGTTTGATTACTATGTACTCTACCCCGACCCCATCCCTGATGAGCCTATAATCCCCACAGGTTGGGATGAGTTACCAGAGGAAGTCCAAGTGGAAGAGATCGACACAATCACATGGGATGACCTCATGGGTGATGTAGGTGAGATTGATGATATGTGGATGAGCGATGACAAGGTAGAACACATAACTAGAGGGGGTCGCCATTTCAAGCCTCTGCACTTGGAATCTGACAACCCATTGGGAGACTTGGAAGGTAATCGCCACCTCGACCTGTAAGAAGTGGAGGACGAAGTGCTTAGGCAATTGAGAAAGACTAATGCCAACATCACTATATGGGGTTTGCCCATGGCCTCTTACAAGCACAGGCAGACAATCTTGAAGTTGCTCAACCAAATACAAGTTCCCGTTGACACATCTCCCGAAAATTTAGTGAACTTGGTGAATCCAACCTCGAAGAACTCAACCATTGTGTTCTCAGAGGCAGACCTACCTAAAAGTGGACCTAGCCATTCACAAGCCATGTGCATCACTGTCGACACCATGGGAAAAAGGGTTCCGACAGTCCTAATCGATAATGGTTCCGCTCTTAATGTGTGCCCTCTCAGAACTGCCACCGTTTTGGGGTTGGATCCAATAGACTTCATGCCATCTGGGCAAACAGTGAGAGCCTATGATAACACCCATAGAGAGGTGATTGGAGTGGTCACTTTGCCGCTGATTATGGGCCTACAAAATTCAGAGTGGAGTTCCAAGTGCTGGACGTCCCGTCGTGCTTCAACCTCTTGTTAGGAAGACCTTGGATTCATCCTGCAGGGGCTGTCCCTTCTTCTTTGCACCAAAAAGTCAAGTTCCCTTATGAAGGGGCCATCGTCGCACTTCAAGGTGATTATGACTTAAAGTCGTCGGGGGTACCCATTTGCGAGATCAAGCCCGAGCCCGTTGGGGCACCATTGTCTGGGTTCGAGTATGTTCAATGCATAGAGAAAGAGCCGGAACAGAGAGAGTTGATACCTCTCGACCTTTGCCCTCATGGCAATTTGCATGTGGGGAACATAATGAAGAAAATGAGTTTCTTCCCAGGCATGGGACTAGGACGCCATCAGCAAGGCATACCGGCATCCGTTCAGAGCCGCATTGTCACCTATACTTTCGGATTGGGGTATGAGCCTTCTAAAAAGGACCGTATGGAGATGTTGCAGAGAAGCAGAGAAAGGGTCAAAGCAAAAGCAGAAGGAAGGGTGCCAGATATCCGAATCTCGCCATACCGACCTACTTTGAATGGTTACTTTGTTAAGGAAGGGGAGGACTTTCTATTCTGTGGATTTCCCGAACCATCCATTGACAAAGCAACCAAGGCGAGAGTTCCGGGGTTTGAAATATTCTTCACTGAGTGGTATCCCATCACTGCAACAATGGTTGATGATGAAGCAATCAAGGATGACTATTGGGAAGAGAAGAGTGAGGACTGGGCAGAACAGATGGATTCGGAAGCCATGGTTACAATGTTTCAAGATATGGTTCTTGCTGTAGAGGAATCAGATCTCGAGTGTTCTTCAATTCACCATGCAGCCATGCCGCTCCTTAATTGGTATCTTGAAGAGGGTACCATTGCAGAAGTTCTTGAGGGCGAGGATCTCGACTTACCTGATAGTAGTTTGTAGGTTCCTTAGTAGCTTGTTTTAGCTTTCCTTTCAAATAAAGTGTGTCCGCCTAGCCCACCTTGTGGAGTTAGGAGTCGTTCCCTAGTTGAGGCACATGTGTTTTCTTTTCTTTGCTTTGTTTTGTTAGTTCAGTCAATAAAGTGTGCTTCTTTTCATTATTTGCAGTGTTTCCTTTCTCTCTTCTATGGATATCTATGGCATGGATATAGATCCTAGGAATGACGTCCCCCCGGAGCTCGTCGAGCAAAGGAAAAGGGGCGTTACCGAACCTAACATGGATGAATTGGAATCAATCAATCTAGGGACAGATGAATTGCCAAGGATAATTAAAATTGGGATAACTCTCTCACCTGCTGAAAAAGAAAAATTGGTAATACTTTTAAAAGCCAATGTAGAGGCCTTCGCATGGTCTTATGAGGATATGCCTGGCATCGATCCGGATATTGTGCAACATTACATCCCCACTAATCCCACTAAAAAGCCTATAAAGCAAAAATTAAGAAGATTAAAACCAGAATGGGCTTTGAAAGTAAAAGAAGAGGTAACTAAACAATTAGATGCCGGGTTTCTCCAAGTTGTGGAGTACCCTGAGTGGCTGTCTAACATAGTGCCTGTGCCTAAAAAAGATGGGAAAGTGCGAATGTGTGTCGACTTCCGCGACCTTAATGCTGCGAGCCCAAAGGATGATTTCCCTCTACCGCATATCGATGTATTGGTGGACAGCACGGCAGGCCATGCTCTTCTCTCCTTCATGGATGGGTTCTCCGGTTACAACCAGATAAAGATGGCGCCTTGAGACATGGAAAAGACGGATTTTAACACGCAGTGGGGCACGTATTGCTACAAGGTAATGCCTTTTGGCTTAAGAAATGCCGGGGCTACTTACCAAAGAGCTGCTACGACCCTATTGCATGATATGATCCATAAAGAAGTAGAGGTGTATGTGGACGACATGATAGTCAAATCTGTAGACCGGGAAGGACATTTCGCGGCATTGGAGAAATTCCTAGAACGGGCAAAGAAGTACAACCTCCGACTGAATCCTCAGAAGTGCGCTTTCAAAGTCACCGCAGGGAAGCTGTTAGGTTTCATGATCACTCAGAGGGGAATTGAAGTTGATCCAAGGAAGATAAAAGCTATCACGGAGATGGAGCCACCAAGAACGGAAAAGCAGATCCGGGGTTTTCTAGGGAGAGTTCAATACATAAGTCGTTTTATCGCCAATCTAACCATGGTATGCGAGCCAATTTTCAAGCTACTTAAAAAGGGCGTTTCCAAGGAATGGAATGAGGATTGTCAAGAAGCCTTTGAGACCATTAAAAGGTATCTGAGTAACCCCCCAATCTTGGTTCCCCCGCGGCAAGGTGAACCATTACTGTTATATTTAACGATTACTGAAACCGCGACGGGAGCCATGTTAGCTCAATACCTTGAAGGGTCGAAAAAGGAAAATGCCATCTACTACTTGAGCAAGAAAATGACAGATTATGAAGTAAAGTACAATGCGCTAGAAAAGGCTTGCGTAGCATTGGTATGGGCTACCCAGAAACTCCGTCATTACATGATGTCTTTCGAAGTCCTGTTGATAAGTCGATTGGATCCTTTGAAATATTTGCTAGAAAAAACCAATCCTATTATACAGGACCGCTCGTTGGTCGCTTCTTCTCAATGAGTTCGACATAAAGTACCTGGCGCAGAAGTCCGTTAAAGGAAGTGTCATTGCAAACCATTTGGCAAGCTGCCCTATGTCGTCATCAACCCAATTCAATGATGAGTTCCCCGACGAAGATATCCTGGAAATCAAGAAGAAGGTTTGGAAAGTCTACTTCGACGGAGCTGCAAACAGAAGAGGTTATGGCATAGGAGTGCTACTAGTCTCGCCCGAAGAAGCCTTCACGCCTTTAGCAGTCAAATTGGGGTTCGAAGCCACCAACAACATAGTAGAGTATAAGGCCTGCATCCTAGCATTGGAAGCTGCGTTAGAGTTGGGGATAAAAGAACTAGAGGTGTTCGGAGATTCAACATTGATCATCTGTCAGATAAAAGGGGAGTGGAAGACTCGCGATGAGAAGCTGTTGCCCTATCATGCCTATTTGGAAGCACTGACCAAAGAGTTCGCGGAGATCGAGTTCAATTACTTGTCGAGAAACAAGAATCAGTTCGCTGATGCCTTAGCGACTCTAGCTTCAATAGTGGAGATACCAGAAGCAGGAAGCGTGAAACCGCTCGTGATCGAATGCAGAGAGAAACCTGTTTATTGCTGTTCCATTCGAGAAGGAGAGGTAACAGATAACCACCCTTGGTTTTATGACATAAGAAGGCTCATCGAGGAAAGAGAATATCCGGAAGAAGCATCTCGTGTGGATAGGCGAACACTGAGGAGATTGGCAAGCCATTATGTGGTATATGGAGGAAAACTATATCGGAGGTCTTACAACGGAATCCACTTGCTGTGTGTCACGGAGGAAGAAGCCAGAAAACTCATCGAAGAAATCCATGAAGGAGTGGGAGCTCCGCATATGAATGGATACATGTTGGCTAAGAAGATCATGAGACTAGGGTATTACTGGTCTACAATGGAAAGGGATTGTTATGCCCACGTCAAGAAGTGCCACAAGTGTCAGCTCTTCGCCAACGAACAACACTTGCCCTCCATGCCCTTAACAAGCATGTCAACTCCATGGCCGTTCGCAGTGTGGGGAATAGATATCATCGGACAGATTAAGCCGAAGGCATCCAATGGTCATGAATACATTTTGGTAGCCATCGATTACTTTACCAAATGGGTGGAAGCAGCTTCCTTCAAAGTTTTGAATGCTAAAAAGGTGGCGCAATTCATACAGCTCAACATTATCTACCGATATGGGGTACCGCATGAGGTCATTTCAGATAACGGTCAGCATTTCCAGAAGGAGACCAAAGAACTCTTGCAGAAGTATAAGATCGTTCATCACTTGTCATCCCCGTATCGTCCACAGACAAACGGCGCAGTGGAAGCCGCCAACAAGAACATCAAGAAGATATTACAAAAAACGGCTAACACGTACACTGATTGGCATGAGAAACTACCATTGGCATTATGGGGGTACAGAACGTCAGTCAGATCGTCAACAGGGGCTACGCCGTATGCGCTAGTGTATGGGATGGAGGCTGTTCTGCCAGTGGAATTGGAAGTTCCTTCATTAAGGGTTGCTGTGGAAAGTCAGTTGGCAGAGGTGGACTGGATCAAAGGTCATTATGACGAGTTGGCATTGCTAGATGAAAGGCGATTGAGAGCTCTCTACCATGTGCAAGGGTACCAGAGAAGAGTCGCAAGGGCATTCAACAAACATGTCAAAGACAGAGGCTTGAAGAAAGGGGATTTAGTATTGAAAGAGATTCGAGCTCCAATTTTCGATCCGCGAGGAAAGTTCAAACCGAGTTGGGGTGGACCGTACATCATCAAGGAAATATTGCCAGCAGGGGCTGTTCAACTTATGGATTTGGACGGGATTGAGTTCGCTCGTCCTACCAATTTGGATCAATTAAAGAAGTATTATGTATAAGGCCTGCTAGGTTGAAAACCTGTAAAGGCGGCCTAGGCAAAAGTTAAGGCATTTGAACTATGAGGACCTGATTCCCCAAAAAAGAAAAAAAAAAGAAAAAAGAGAAAAAGAAAAAAAAAAGAAAAATGGGGATACGTAGGCAGCCCATAAAGTTACATTGGGTGCGGTCCAATCAACACAATCAAAAAAATCTCGAAAGTAGATTATTATTGGCAATTCATTTGAAGCTAATTGTTTGACATAACAATTTATTGATGTTAAGTAAAAGAACTATCGACATGCCATAGATATTCTATTCTTTGAGTCTTTAAGTCCTCTTGAGTTTCTTCAGAGTCATTTTGTTTGTCTTCTGTCTCTCTCTATCAAGTCTTCTTTTCTTTCGCGAGTCATGGCCGTGGGATGCCTCCACTGCTTCAAGAATGTCTTCTCTGCAAAGTCCAAATCTCGTGTCCTTGATAAGGTCATAAATTCTTTCTCGGTGAGAAGTTTCCCTTTCGCCCAAATCATCCTTCAACCATTGCTTGTATTCTTTACTCATCTCGAAAGGTCCTTCAGTGTTGGCAATCTGAGTCAATTTCAGGTCTGTATGCCAGCGAGTCCTCGCCCACTTGATTATGGTAGGACCGACAGGTTCCACAAAGCAACAAGGTCCTGTTAAGGACGGTATGGTTTGCATGGCGCCCATCTGGCGAAGAATTCTCGAAGCCCAATAGAAGGAAGTCAACCTCAGTCCTATGAGTTTGACAAAAGCACACCCCGAGGTTCGAAAAAGTACCTGCTCTTTACACCCCCATGTAAAGACGTACCATTTGATGTTCCGCCATGACAGCGTGTGGAAATAACCCAACCAATCTCTTAAAGAGAACGGCCCAGGGAGTTCAACTCGGCGCAGACAGAAGTGCTGGGGCTTGTATGGAGTGATAGTGGTGGGAGATAGAAAATTCAAGTGCTCGAGTAGCCACATTTGCAGTAAAAAGGGGCTACCTTCTAAAAGCGCTTTGGGGTTGCTATGAACTTTATCTAAACCATTCAAGGTTTCAGCTAATACCAAGGGAATAATGTTATGTCGCTTGAGAAGAGGGGTAATCAACTCACATATTTGAACAGGGGCTTGAAGAGTGCCGGTGGATATGAGAAAGCGACCAATTAAACAGAAAACGAGTGCACGCTGAATTTGAGGGGTGAAAGTCAAAGTACCTTCGCTATCATGAGCCAAGAATGAGGTTGCTAACTTCATTAAGTCCACCATATGGTCCTTGACAAAGATCGTTGCATCCCTTTGAGGAATGCCAATAAAATCCGAGAAGGAAGCAAGGTAATCAGAGCAAGGTGTAGGAAGAATGAATGGCCCTGCGGGCGAAACTCCAAATAAAGCACAGAATTCCTCCATGGTTGGGCATAATTCTTCATAATTAAATCGAAAGACATGGATTTGAGGATCCCAGAAGTATGTAGCAGCAGTGAGAAGGGTCGTCTCGAGCTTCATGTGCCTTATGGAGAGCAATGGTTCCAAGCCGAAGCGCTTAAACTCAGTTTTGTCTTTGGCAGCCATGACTACCAAAAACCCTCTTAAGAACCCATCCAAGGCTTCCATAATTATTGTCAATGAAAATAGGTGAGTTAGAAGGCTCCCCTCATGTGTTTTTATAGGAAAAGGGTCACAAATTCGAGTCCTAAAGGGAGTAGAACCGTCAAAATCGCAAAATTCCTGAAAAATCGCGAAAAAGCGCGTCGACCTCGGGTAACCGTCCGGGGCTGGACGGTCAGCCGTCTAGGCCCAGACGGCTAACCGTCCGGGGCCAGATGGTCACCCGAGGCCTCCGCCTTGTTTTGCCTTGTTTCGCCCGGTTTTGCCTATTTTCGCGTTCGGGTGGCCTTTTTAGGCCATTTTCACTCCTATGAACTCACATTGACTCAAATTTTCATGAGAAAGGCACCATAACATCATCATGATAGATTCAAACAAGCACAACAAGTATCCATACTAAGGGATAAGAGAGTTGGTTTTAGGTGGCAATTACAAAACACAAGTATGAAATGCAAAAAGATAGCCATTGTCTCATTGTTTCTACATGCCCAACAAGAAAGTAAATGAACTCAGCGGTTCCCAGAGCTTCTTTTGCGGCTCGGCCCAGCTCCGTCACGACCCCCACGAGGTACTCTAGGAGGGCGCATTGCCGGTGGTGGCTGCATATACAAAATCCATTGCAAAGGGGCTAAGTATGAGAATAGAGTTGGTTGAAAACCACATATGAGAACTTTGAATAGGTGGAACACTTACCATGACGTCCAAACGAGCTTCCGCCATGGATTTGGCTAAGCTCATCCTCACAAGGTCACGCCTTAAACCCTCACTGAGGTCGATGAACTCTTGGGCATATGCCGCAAGCACCTAGGATAATCAATAAGGGTAAAATTGAAGGTAATGTTCAAAGAAAGAAAGAAATACCCATAAAGAGAACTCACTTGTTCTCGATTTGGGTCGATCCTGGGGGACTCATCAAATGCAGGATGAGTGATAGCGGTCTTGACAAAGTCTGACCCACTGCACAAATCAATGAACCAATTCGGCTGAGGCAAGGGTAGTGACCTATCCCCCTCCATCTCATCTTCCTCAGAGCCTGGAACCACTCTTGAGCCCACTGTCGAGCTATGCCCTCGTGCTCGTCGACCCTGCAAGTGTTCACCTATTAAATAGAGTCTCTACCAAAAGAAAAGGCTAGGAGAATGTTAAAGACTTACCCCCTGAGGAGGGAGGCCTGTCACCTTGGGCCTCATCAGATATTAGAGACAAAAAGTGTCATATGCAATGTCAGGAGAAGTGAACTCCTCCGCATCCCAGCCTCTCAAGGCATCCCACAACTCCTCCCCCTCCATTAAGTTAGCATGCCTCATGTTAAGTGGTAGAGGCATTGGAGCCATGGCGGCATTCACATCACCCATGACTTGGCGTAAGACACGCTCCCCTAGGTACCAATACCTACCCACGAGGCCTTCCAAGAGCACCCTCTTGCCCGTCAACATCAAGCTAGGAATGCACCGCTTGGGTAGCATTGGTACCCATATCTTCCATGGATTCCATTCAATCTGTTCAAAAATCCAAAATGAGAAATTGGGAGTAAAAGGAAAAGGAAAAGAATAGGGAAAGAATTTCACCATATCAGCAGTGAGGCTTGCTAGGTGAGCTCTATCAAAGGCGTAATCATGACGATTCGCCGCCCGAATGGATACATAACTAGGGGAGTAATTCTTGAGGGTAGGCCATTCAATGGTTTCCTTAGCAAGGGATGGGCGACATAGGTTGAGGTACTCATAGCACCAAACCTGTCAAAAATTGAGAAAAGAGTCAAAAAGAAAGATAATATAAGGAAAAAATAAAAAAGGAATGAAAGGGAAGTAGCATTACCTCCCAAACAAAGGGCATCCCGCCGAAGTCCTTGGTCACACCGCGTGACATGTCACACATTGTGCGGTACATGGTGGCTAGAGCAGCCCCTCCCCAGTTGAACTTCCTGATCTTGTCAACATCCTCCATGCTTGCAAGAAGACCCAAAGGGGCTAGGTCGCCCGTCCCAGCAAAGAATGTGCATGAGATCATGTACAGAAGGAATGCCCTTGTAATACAATCGGGGCTTGCACCCTCGCTCTCCCTTTGCTTAGCAAACTTGTTGAAAAGCCAAGTGCGTCGCACTGCTTTCTTGATTACCTCGATTTCCATCCCAAGGTAAGCTAGGAGATAATCCTCATCCGTGTGAGCCTCCTCATAGAACTCCAAGCTTTTGCCCTTAATACTTAAGCCCGTGATCATGGTGAAGTCCTTGGGGGTTAGTGTCATCTCCCCGAAGCCAAAATGGAATGTATTGGTGGTGTCCCACCATAGCTCAGACAAGGCTAGCAAAGCTTGCCTATCACATTGGTCATTCCATAGAGAATCTAGGAATGGGCCAAAACCGGCCTTTTCGATATAGCCTTCGGTGATGGGTTGGAAGTTTTCCATGTTCCGCCACCATTCAATGAGTCCTTTGACAGAGGACCGAGTGCGCATGTCCTGAAAGTTGGGCTATAGCCATTGAAAATACCTTGAGAGTTAGTTGAAAGAACATAGAAACAATAAACCTACACTAGCAATTGGTTTTAAATTGTTTTCTAAAGGATGTCAAAAAGTTGTTTTATTCATGAAATGAATTGCTAATGGATGTTTATGAGTTTACTTGTTCATGTGCCTTAATTTGGCAAGGATTGAGCACTTTTTTATCACTTAGGCATTTTATCGACCACTTGGTGGGTGACACCTCCCAAGCCTTGAAACAAAAGAATTTTTATGGTCAATCCTTGCTAAATCATAGCATATTATTCACTTGAAGGTTTACTTGTTGATATACATTGATTTGGTAAAGATTGAACATCTTTATTTCACTTGGGAATTTTATCGAACACTTGGCGGGTGCCATTTTTCAAGCTTTCAAATGAAAAGAATTTGTGTGTTCAATCCTTGCCAAATCAAGGGATATCACTCAACAACCCAAGGGGTATTCAAAAGAAGTAGAAGGGAATGCAATTTCATCAAAAGAATCGAAAGATTCAAAAGAAAAGTGTTAAGTTGGGTAAACTTACTTCTTGTTGGGAATGGATGAATGAGAGATGATTCTCGGGTTCAAGCAACACCCTAACTTGTGGAGCATCATAGAGTGGTGCCTTGTATGTGCTTTTGACCCCATAGAATGGATACTTGGTGCTTGAGTCCTTGCTTGATGACATCCTTGATGATGGAGTTGGGTTTGGGAAAAATGGGTTTGATTTGGTTTGATTTCACAAGATGATGTGAATTGGTTGTTTTGATTGCTAAATGGGCTTGATTTGTTGTTGTTTGATGTGCATTTGATGTTTGGATTGAATGTTTTTGAAGTAGGAATGAGAGAATGAGAGTTGGAGAGGATAGGATGAGAGTTTAGAGAGAGAAACTCTCTAATTTTCGAGCTAGGAGAATGATGGAATGAGGATGCAAGTGTTGGGTTTTATAAAACCCAGATTTTTTGATGGTGGGCTCGGGTAACCGTCCACCCCTGGACGGTCAGCCGTCTTGCCCTGGACGGTTGACCATCTGAGGGCAGATGGTCACCCTAGCCCGCTTTGCCCGTTTGCCCCGTTTCGCGCGCTTGCGACCTCTAAACTTCTCCAAATTGACTTTTTGTGCAATCCTTGAGTTATGGGATGAATATAGCCCTCAAGTTTATCAAGTTTCAATGAAATTTTTGAATCTTGGTGATTGTATTCGCCCGCATAACGAGGAGTTGCAATGGCCATGATAAATGGCTTTCTCATGAAATGAGCTTAGTGTTGAATTGATTGACTTTCAAGTCTTGGAAGTCAATTCTCTGGGAGATGATAATGATATCATATCATGTGATAAGGATAATTTCACATGAAATGACTTGCTAATCATGTGATAAAGATAACTTCACATGAAATGACGATTCATAAGCTATGCTAGTTACGAAGTAACTTGCTATCTTTGTGAAGAGGGCATGAAATGCACTTTGTTTTTCAATCAATTGACTTTCAAAATCAATGTTGTATCATGTGATAAAGATAATTTCACATGAAATGACATGAAATAAGCTTGATTTCCAATCAATTAACTCTCAATTCAATGTCATTTCATGTGTTAAAGATAATTTCACATGAAATGATAAGTAATGAACTTGATTTTGAGTTGAAGGACTCTCAATACATTATCATGTCATGTGATAAAGACAATTTCACATGAAATGCACTTGATTTGGAGTTGAATGACTCCCAGTACATTGTCATTCCATGTGATAAGGATAGTTTCACATAAAATGATAAGAAATGAGCTTGATTTTGAATCAATTGACTTGCAATTGGGTCTCATATCATGTGATAAACACAATTTCCCATGAAATGACGATCCATGAGTTATGCAATAACTCCCCGTCTTTGTTACTTCCACAGAAAGTGGCACAATTTCCCATGAAATGACGATCCATGAGTTATGCAATAACTCCCCGTCTTTGTTACTTCCACAGAAAGTGACACAATTTCCCATGAAATGACGATCCATGAGTTATGCAATAACTCCCCGTCTTTGTTGTTCCCACAGAAAGTGGCACAATTTCACATGAAATGACGATTCATGAGTTATGAGATAACTCCCTGTCTCTGTTACTTCCACAGAAAGTGGCATGAAATGACGATTCAAGAGTTATGAAATAACTCCCTGTCTTTGTTGTTTCCACGGAAAGTGGCACAATTTCACATGAAATGATACATGAGCTATGCAATAACTCCATATCTTTGTTGTTTCCACTGAAAGTGGCATGAAATCATAATTTGATGAGTCATGAGTTATGAAATAACTCACCACATTTGTTATCCCCAGTGAGACTGGCATGAAATGCCCTTGGTTTTGAATTGATGGACATTCAATTCACCAATAATTCACATAAAATGATGATTTATGAGTTATGAAATAACTCGTTTTGAGAATGCCAATGAAATTGGTAGGGTACCGTGTGATGCACTAGTGCAACTAGCTTTGCGTCATGAGAAGACCATGTGGATATCACTAATGCAATTAGTGCATGGTAAAGGCATTTGCATGAGCGCACCAACGAAGTTGGCATGCATAGAAATGCATTCAATTATTTGCTTCGATGAAATCGTCGCATGCTTGGATATGACGAAGTCTATCCTTCTGGTTCCATTTGAGTTTGTTGGGATTAATGAGATTAATCCATCAAACAAAATGTGTTGTTATATCATTAATGCAATTAGTGCAGACATTTGCACGAGCGCACCAATGAATGTTGGTATGCGTTCAATTCTTTGCTTCAATGAAATCGTCGCATGCTTGGATATGACGAAGTCTATCCTTTTGATTCCATTTGAGTTTGTTGGTATTAATGAGATTAATCCATCAAACAAAAATGGGTTGTTCTTTTATCATTGGCTCGCAAGTGAAACTTGTTCACCAATGAGGGGCTTCTATCACACCCCATTTTTGTCACCTTAGCTAGGACATATCATTTCATGTAGGATTTTGAGTCCTTTTTTAGTCTAGTCTTTTGCATTGAGTTTCTATGGCATAGAATATCATGTGTATGAATTTTGAAGTGATTTAGAGTTCATTTCGATGGTCAATAAGAACTTTTGCGACTTTAAGGGCATAATCGTCTTTTAAACCGTATATTTTCCATTTGACCTTGGAATGAATCCCGAGTCGTCCCATCAAGTTCATATGAGTATATAGAGTCTATATATAGGTTCAATTTCATGAATTAATGGTTTAAGATCAATTCGGCTCGTAATGGTTCGGGTTGGCTAAAAGACCCTTTCTTGGTTTGCTCAAATTGACTCATAAGACCCAACCAATTTTCTCTCATTTAACTTCAATTGGGCTTTATTTATGTCCTAAACATGTTTAGAAAGATCAATTTTCGATTGGGAAAGCATTCGGTTCGACCTCGTGTACAAACCCAGCTTAGCGACGGTGAGGCACCATGGTTAACCACCTTTGTAAAACCCAACCATGCACCCATGATTGAGGATTTTTGTCCCAAAATACTTAAAAATGTGTTCCCCTTCGAAACACGGTCGTTTTGGCTTTTATTTCGTCAAAATCGGACTTAATTTGAGCATTTTAGGACTTCTACAGCGAGTAGGAGTCAGAACCGGAGTGAAACAAGGAAAGCCCTCGGGTAACCGTTCGGGGCTGGACGGTCAGCCATCCAAGCCCAGACGGCTAACCGTCTGGGGCAAGTTGATCACCCGAGGAGTCCTTCTTTAAGTCAACTTCTGACTCTTCTTTCCCTCTTTTGACGGTTTCCTCCACCAAAACAACTTGTCTCAGCTTAGGAGTGTGTAGGTTTGAGTTATTTGAGCTCCAAGAGAGTCTCTAATAGCCCTAGGATCATTATTTAATGAATTAATCCTAGCCATTGGTTTAGGGGGTCAGTTCTCTATATAAAGGACATGATATTCAGCACATAGGGGGAGGTTAATTGCACTTTACATTTAGAGAGAGAGGGAGCTACGAGTTTGGAGAGATAGAAGGACTTCAAGAGGAGGCCCTTCAACCCCAAGCAAGCAAGGAAACAAGAGGATTGAAGACAAAGAAGAGTCTACAAGAGGTAAGCCTACCCCTTCAATGCTGAACATGAATTTCTGCTCCTTCTTCTTCTCTTTCTTCTTCTCCTTCTAAGATAGCTATGGTGCATGCAATAGTTCTTCTTATGGATGGAATTCAATGTCTACATGATGTTATATGAATGATTTTAGGATAGTTTATGGCTTTATATGCTTGATAATCCCTGGTTTACCAAGGGTTTGATAGCCTTATTCGTTCTATCCTCTTAAATCATGCATAGTTCACATGTTTAGGTTGCTGTGATTATTATCATGTGTGGATGTTCTTGTTAGTCAATATATGCTATATGAATGATATTCATGATAATTTGAGCATGTCTTAGAGTCATTTAGTAGGTTTTTATGCATATTTGTGAGATTAGGGTTTCGATAACCCTGAAATCGCATAGGTCTTATACAGCATGCTTAGCTTAGCTTTTTGAGCTGTTGCTCATCATAGTCATTCTATATATGCTGCATATAGTTGAATCATGCTAGGTTTGCATTCATATAGTATATTTTATAGGGTTTTTGGAGACATTATCCTTTTCTAAAGATAATTATCCTTTTCGTTGAGTAAGGTTTTGCATGAGAGTCTTCGGTGATGTGTTTAAGCATGAAATCTTTTCTGTTGTGTTCTAGGGTATATATTTTACGTAGGATATGCTGATTACACCTCCCCATAATGACTTCCTTACGTGAAATTATCCTAGGATAGTTTCGCTTAAGAAAGCTCGCCGTAGGAAGGTTTATTTTCATATTTTACATAAAATATTATCTTTTTCATTAGAGTATGCTTTTTTATCATGTTTATTGATGTTATTGGAGTCTCTTATGCTTGTTAGTGTGTCTTTCATAGGTTTTTATGCATGTTAGTTGAGTCATTGCATGGAGGATTGAGTTAGAGTCTTTAGTTATTCATTATTCTTGTTGTTTGCATGATTAATGGATGATTTTAGGCCTTGTCAAGGTTCTGTCCAGATTTGCATATTGCTTTCTTTGCATGATTTTGTGCACTTGTAAGGGTGCAAACAGGTACAATGCTTGTCCTATTGCAAATAGGGCTGCTATGATCTGAAATGGCTAATGATTGGAGCTTGTGTGCTCAGGTAAGTAGGGTTTGAAGGTGCCCCAATTCACCTTTCTTTTTTCTATCTTTTCTCTTCTCCCTCCTAGGGCTACTTCTTAATACAAGCTTATGGTAATTATCAAAGGTTTCCTTCAATAATAAATTCTGGTTTTTATCAAAGTTTTCCTCTTGTGGAAGTTTTCAGTTTTGGATTAAATCAATGTACTTTCAAATAAGGAAACCTAGGGTATTTACCATAGGTTTGTATTAGGTTGTAACCCTATTCTTTTCGAACTACGTGGACTTTGATCCATGTATTTCGCTGCATGGTACGTAGGCGCTCTTCGTGAGGCTCAAGTCCGTTCTAGGATCCAAGTATCCTAGGTTTTTCTTTTCTTTTCTTCTTTTTTCTGTTTTGTTTTATTTGAGTGATTGTGCATGAGATGATTGGATGAAATATATGATATGCATGCTGCCTTGTGATGATATATGATGATATTGAGTGGAAAAGATATTAAGTTAGCCCAATCAAATTAAGAGACCAACTCGGGCGATGTGGGTGCCTATGGGTTTTTGCCCAGAACCTTCCCACGTCATAACTTAGCCCCCGGATCCAATTTTCTGGTTTCAAAGACGTTGCTTTCCCTTTAATGGAGTCATGTGGTTTTGAAAATAAAATATTTTTGTGGTTTTCCTCTTTTCCCTAAAAAATGAGGTGGCGACTCCCTTTTTGTTTGTTGTCTTTAAACCCCCCCTTATATTTTTGCCAAAACCTTGTGGGCTCCACGCGTCTTTTTCGTGGGTTCACACTTATTTCAAGCATTTTTTTTCTTTTTTGTAGGCCGCGCCACCTGCAGATGCTCCGGCAGGTCGGGACCCGCTCCTCCCTGAATGGACCGTCCCCATGCATGTCACTTCGGATTTGGCGATAGAGGAGGACATTCCGAAGCTGAATAGGTGTTATGGCTATCCGATGGCGGAGGACGCTCGCCCGATGAGCTTATTTCCTGCATTTGTTAGGGTATATATACAAAATGAACAAATATGCCAATACTAACGATCTTCCCTTGCCCCTTGCTTACAGCTTACTCGCGAGGAGGCATCGAAACTCATACGAATGGTGGGGAGTTTGAAGGTGATGGTCACTAGCCTGTTACGCAAGCTGGTGATCGCGGAGCAGGCCCCTTCAAGAGAGGACTGGGATGGGTTTGGGGGTGACGACGACGGTGATGGTGATGGTGACGGTGATGATGATGGAGGTGATGGTGATATTCCTATGTCACCCGTTCAGACACCCCTTCATGACCCGCGCTGACTTATTTACCTGGATTTGGACATTTAGGATATTTGTTTTTTGGACATGTATTTACTAGCTCATTTCTCCTTCCTTTTCTGTAGATTTTGGACATGACGGATGTTTTTTCCTTTTGTTATTATGCTATGCTATTTACTCTATTGCATGCAATCTTCCCTCATTGATTTTAGGTGCCAATGTGAATTGCCAAACCAAAAACAGATGAAACCCACGACCATTTAAACACGGCCGCAGTGTGAGAAAAGGTTATAGGTCACGGCGTGATAAAAGCATGACCAGGATACCCTGTGCACATGCATGCATGGCATAGGCATGTACGTGCTTGGGTTATGCATGTACGTGCATTAGGATGCTCTCCGTTTCCTTTTTCGATTTTCACGATTTCATCAACTTTTTCAACATATAAACAAAACGCCCACGTTCTTTCCATGCTTTCAAACCCTACAATGGACGATTCTTCCTTCGTTAGGGCCGTCAAGCAGTGGCTCCTGTCCTTTGACGTACGCGCACGGGAGGATTTTAATGATGCCTTCGGCCTTCCTTGTATCTTTGATTACTGCCGAGTGAGGGTCAACTACACCTTCTTGTTGGTTGCCGCGGAGTATTGGAAACCCAAGCGCCATGTTTTCCGTTTCAATTTCAATGAGCTGTGCCTGACATTGGAAGACTTCGGGGGCATCCTCGGGCGAACTAGCTCCAGGGGATTGCTCCTTCCTTCAACAGAAAAGGTTTCGTCCGAAGAAGTCGCTCGGTTCCTGAGACTTTCTACCCGCCTGGTTCAAAGATGGACAAAAGATTTTATGGTTGATATAGCGAGGCTATCTGAATATTTTATTTCTCGCCCTATCCCTCCCACGGGTCAACTCCGAACTTATTACTTGCGCGCGGCCTGTTACTGCGCTCTAGCTGCTCTTTTCTTCTTGGATGAGACATCTCGACTAGAGACTTTGGTTATGCGCATGATTCCTGCGCTCAAGGAGTTCAATCCTAGCATGATGATCCTGGCGGATACCCTTAATGGTCTGGACAACGTGGTGCGCAGCGAAAGCTTCTCCTTTGGCGAAAGCCCCCTCCTCTTACAGGTTTCTTTCTCTTTTTTTTTTTTTTTTTTTTTTGTATATGTATGGTGCATGCACATACGTGCACTGTTTATGTACGTACGTGCATGGGCTGCTGAAAATCCTAATCCCTCTTTCTTTGCGACGCAGATTTGGTTGTTCGAACGTTTAAAGTTGGTTGAAGACCCAGCCATGAGCGTCTGGACATACCATCCTCAACATTATCGCCACCGGAAGGTCATCAAACCTTTTCCTAATGTCGAGCAAACCTGGAATTTGCTGGAATCCATGTCTTGCCACAACATTCGCTGGCTCTGCCCCTGGTGGAGGACTTCTTATGCTGTTCGGAATCTGATTCTCCCCCATAGCGTCATGTTAATTGGTCTCAAAGAGGTCTCTTTCTATTCTCCTATACGCATCCGTCGTCAGCAAGGATTACGCCAAGATCCAATCAAATGGGGACACCTTGGTTACACCTGCCCCTGGAAACCTATCCATGTGGATCGTGTCGAGAATGACTGGTATAACAAAGCAGTGTATTGGGCCGTCACCCTTTCTGAAGTGATCAGTCCCCCCAGATCCGACTATAACTGGCTGTTCACTGACATGGAGAGAGAAGAAAAAGAAGAAGAAGAACACAAAAGGAAAAGGGAAGCAGAAGATGAGCCAAAGGCGAGGAAAAAGTGACCCTGACTATTCCCCGTACCCCTACCAACTATTGTACCCATGCATTTACCTTTAATCTCCTATGAGTTAATGAATAAACATCAGAAAGATGTAATGATTTTCCCCAATCAATAAAAAGCTATTATTATTAATTCGAGCACTTAGTACTTTGCCAAATTGTCACTACTTTGCTTATACATAATATTTACGGAGCCTGTCCATATTAATTGGGTTCACCAACTCGTTCCCATCACCATCCATTAACTTGGCTGCACCTCCTGGGTAAATTGTCTTAATGACGTAGGGCCCAACCCAATTGGGCTTAAATTTCCCTCGAGGGTCAAACACAGGTGCCCTAAATTCCTTAAGCACCAAATCTCCTTCCCTCAAGTTCTGTGGCCTAACCCTTTTATTGAAAGCTCGAGCTATTCGGCGCTGATAACCTTGCACATGGTATAATGCCTTGAGCCTTCTTTCCTCTAATAGTGCTAGCTGTTCATATCGCCCCTTTGCCCATTCCACCTCCGGAATCTAACTTTCCAATACAACTCTAAGGGACTGCACTTCTAGCTCTACGGGCAACACAGCTTCCATCCCATATACCAATGAATATGGCGTAGCACCTGTGGAAGTCCTCACAGACGTCCAGTATCCCCACAATGCATAAGGAAGCTTCTCCACCCAATCCTTGTAAGTTACTGCCGTTTTGCTGAGGATTGTTTTGACGTTCTTGTTGGCAGCCTCCATAGCTCCATTGGTCTGGGGCCTGTAGGGTGAGGATTTGTGATGCTGGATACCGAACTTTGTGAATAACTTCTTGACCTCATCTTCAAAGTGAGTTCCGTTGTCTGAAATAATCTCATGGGGTACTCCGTACCAGCAGATTATGTTGGTTTCGATGAACTTGGCCACATGTTTCGATTTCAACTCCACATATGCTGCCACTTCCACCCATTTAGTGAAATAATCGATTGCTACCAGAATATATTTGTACCCCCCGGTTGCAGATGGCTTAATTTCTCCGATGATGTCTATTCCCCGTACTGAAAATGGCTAGGGAGACGCCAGTTGATGCAATTCCACCGGTGGTATGTAGTTTGCACTGGCGTACACTTGGCATTGATGGCACTTTCTGACGTACTGCACGCAGTTAGTTTCCATAGTTGTCCAGTAATATCCCAACCTTAGTAGCTTCTTAACCAACATTCTTCCATTCATGTATGACCCACACTCCCCTTTATGCACCTCCCTCATGAGTGTTTCTCCAATGCCGCGGTCTACGCAGAGGAGGTGTATCCCATCATAAGACCTCTTGAATAATTTCCCTCCGCAGATGATAAATTGTGTGGCGAACAGCCTTAATGCCCTACAATCCTTCTTATTGGCATTTTCTGGGTACTCCCCTTTTTCCAAGAGATTCCAAACGTCAAAATACCAAAGGTGCCCATCATCTGGCTCTCCGTCAATTACCAAGATCCCTTCTTCATGTGCGGGTCTAAACTTTTGTTGGACGGTCAAAGGTTTTACCTGGGTTTCAGGGGGTATTTGAATCATGGAAGCCAAAGTAGCCAAGGCGTCGGCGAATTGGTTGTGAGCTCGAGGTAAAGGAGTGAAAGTTATTGTCCGGAATTTCTAGGTCAGGTTCTCTAGGTAGCTTTGGTAGGGCTTTAGGTGTTCTTCTCAGGTCCTCCATATTCTCTGCACTTGAGATATTACTAAGGCTGAATCCCTGTATACCTCCACTTCCTTGACTCCCAATGCCAACAGGGCTTCTAGTCCAGCGACGCACGCCTCATATTCTGCCGTGTTGTTAGAATTCAGAAAATTCAATTTTATTGATCGCGGCATGTGAAACCATCGGGAGCTATTATCAAAACCCCTACCCCATCTTCGTACTGGTTCGAAGCCCCATCGAAATATATCTTCCACGCCTCGTCACATTTGACAACTAGGAGGTTCTCATCGGGAAATTCATCGTTTAGTCCATATCCCAAGATTGGGTGTTCGGCGCAATACTCGGTAACGGCTACCCCTTTAATAGACTTTTGTGTTACATATACAAGTTCAAATTCTGCCAACAAAATTAACCACCGAGATAGGCGACCATTCAAAGCTGGTTTCTCAAACAAGTATTTAAGCGGATCCATTCTCGCCACTATCCATACCTCGAAATTTAGCAGAATGTGCCTCAGTTTCTGTACAGCCCATACCAAAGCGAAACAGGATTTCTCTATCGCATTATACTTTGCCTCGTAGCCTTGTAGTTTCTTGCTCAGGTAATAGATCGCATGTTCAATACCACGATCATCTTCTTGTGCCAACATGCTTCCTAAAGCTTCCTCGAAGATGGACAGATAGAGTAACAAAGGTCTACCAGGGCGTGGAGGAACTAATACCAGGGGATTCAGGAGGTATCTTTTGATGGCTTTGAAAACTTGTTGACATTGCTCGTTCCATTCCTTAGGTTCCCCTTTCCTAAGCAGCTTGAAAATGGGTTCGCAGGTGGGGGTTAATTTGGCTATGAAGCGGCTAATGTACTGTAATCGCCCTAGAAATCCCCTGATCTCTTTCTCTGTTTTTGGAGGTGGCATTTCCAAAATTGCCTTGACCTTTGTTGGATGTCCTTCGATGCCCCTACTGCTCACAATGTACCCCAACAACTTTCCTAACGTGACCCCAAACGTGCACTTCTGCGGATTCAATCTCAAACTGTACTCCCAGATTCGTCCAAAGAACTTCCTCAAGTTCTCTAGATGCCCTTCTCGAGTTTCTGCCTTGACAATCATATCATCGACATACACTTCCACCTCCTGGTGCATCATATCATGAAGTAGCGTGGTAGCCATCCTCTGATACGTGGCTCCGGCGTTTTTTAGTCCAAATGGCATTACCGTGTAACAATACGTCTCCTACCCAATTGTAAAGGTGGTCTTAGTCATATCTGCCGGTGGCATCTGTATTTGGTTATATCCTAAAAATCCATCCATGAACGACATTAAAGCACTCCCCGTTGTATTGTCCACTAATACGTCGATGTGAGGTAGGGAGAAGTCCTCTTTAGGGCAGCCTTGTTAAGATCCCTGTAATCGATGCACACCCGCACCTTTCCATCCTTCTTTGGTACCGGAACGATGTTGGCTATCCAATCTGCTTGATCTACCGTCTTGATGAACCCCACTTTTAATAACTTAGTTACTTCTTCCTTGACCTTTAACGACCATTCTGGTGCCATTGTTCTTAGTTTTTGTTTGATAGGACTCGCTCCTTCCCTAATAGGGATGTGATGCTATGCTATAGTGGGGTCGATCCCAAGCATGTCCTCATAAGATCAAGCAAACACATCAGAAAATTCCTGCAGTAAGGTTGTAAGATCCATACGTTCACGTATGGACAGAGTAGAGCCAATTTGGATTTCCTTAATTTTCTCAGTAGTGCTTATATTAATAATGATAGTTTCTTCTTTAATGGGTTCAATTTTCACATCTTGCTCTTTATTAATTAACTCATCTGGGTCTAAAAGATCGTGCACTTGTGTAATTTGATTGTTAGGGGACACAGCAGAGTAAGCAGAATCATATTTCTTTGAATTATTGGAAATTACATCAGTGGACAACTTATACCCATACGCCGACCCGGACTCAGACTCAGACTCGACCCTGGGCTCCTCCCGAGTAGGCTTATCAATTGTCTTGACACCATACGTGATTCTAGCTGCACGTTCCCAGATCCAGGTGCTAGTATCCCCATCGGCCACGACAATAAGCTTGGTAGGGATAGTCTCATCAGTCAAGGAGAACACTTCTTCGCTGTACTTGGATGATAATAAGACCTTCCAGCTTGTCTGATCCACATTTTCTGCCCAGTCTCGCTCTTCACTTTCTTCTTATGGAGTCCCTTTGTCTGTATCTTCCAGATTCAGCTTTTCACTGAAGAACACTTCCAACCCAAGCTTCCTTTCTCCATTCTCCTGGTCTACCCATGGCTCAAGAAATCCACAATAGGGAAAATCCTCTCCTTTTTTCACAAAATTACCATTGAGAGTTCTCGCATTCTTGGGGATGCATTTGTCGTCTTCTTCAGTATATCCTAGCCCTCGCCGGTCGGTTTGCATGCGGAAATCCGGGAATTCAGCTATCCCTTCCCCTCTTTTACCCAGCCCCATCCCAGGCATATACCCCAGCCTCCTCATGATATGAGTCACAATATGGCTAACCCCTTCCCCAAAGTCAGGAGATACCTTTTCTCTTCCAATTTATTTCCTTTCAATCACCTGTACCAGCTCAAAACCTCTCCATTCCAGCTCTCCGCTTCCTTCCTTTGCTCCTGATATTTGCCCAGTTATTTCTCCGTCCCCATGAATCACTAAAATTCCTTCATCCCAAGGCAATTTTATTTCCTAATGCACAGTTGAGGGAACAGCTTGCAAAGGGTGCAACCAAGTTCTTCCCAATAGTAGGTTGTAGTTGGCGGGAATGTCCATGACGCAAAATTCCACTATTGACTCCACAGGCCCTATTTTGCAGGCCGCCTTGAAGGTCCCCATCACACTCCGACAACTGTTGTCATAACCCCTTACTGTCACAACAGATGGAGTCAAATCCTCCTTGGCAATCCCTAGCTTAGTCGCGGTGCGCATCGGGCAAACATTCAGTGCGGACCCATTGTCGACCAGAACTACGGGTATTTTCAAATCTCTACATTCCACCGTGACGTAGAGTAGCTTGGCATGCCCAGCTCCTTCAAGTGGCAGATCTTCATGAGAAAAAGTCATCACAGCCTTGCTCACCGAGCTTACCCCCATAAGCGATAGAACCTGCTCTGGTGTGGTCTCCATCGGCACTTCTTTCTTTGCCAATGCATCCAGTAATGCCTGACGATGTTTCTTTGAGGCGATCAGCAAGCCCCAAATGCTTATACTTGCTTGTGTCTTCTTTAACTGCTTCAATATTTTGTCCTCCTCCTCCTCGTTTTGCTGCTCAATCCTCTCTCTTACTTCTTGGTTCAACTCTCTTCTGGGATGATCCCCTTCCAGATAATTAGGTTTGTAATGCCTCCCTGAATGGGTTAAATGCATGGAATCCTTCTTCATCTCTGCCCATATGTCTTCCTCCCCACTATCATAATCTTCCCATGGAGCCTTTTTCATGCTAATCATTAGGATGAACTGTGACGGATCCTCGATTTCTCCCATGCTACTAATCATATTCATGTAGGTAGGGGGTGGTGCATTCCGATAATTGGGAAGAGGGTTGTTCTGAATATTAGGCTTGTCGCCGCCTGGAGGGGGTAATTTACTTGAATCAATCAGATCTTGGATTTCATTCTTTAGGTGCATGCAATTATCCGTCTTGTGACCGATCCGCTGGTGGAAGTCGCAAAATTCATTCTGCCTCCAATACGAAGGGATTGGGTTAGGCAATGCTCTTGGTTCCAAAGACTTCAGATAATCCCTTTTGCTCAAGTTAGTCAAGGCTTTGGACAACGGGACTCCCAAATCATGGTATACCCTTGGCGCTTTTGGTGCTGCTTGTGTCTGCTAGATGGCTCCCACCGTAGCTTGTGGCTGGGTTCTCCCGCTAACCCTAGCATTTCCGTTTCCACCACCACTACCAGAACCGTATACCTTCTTTTGCCTATCCATCTGACCGCGGTGAATGGCATCTTCGATATGGGTCCCACACTGGTATAGCTGCTCAAAATTCATGACGGAGGAAGTCAACATCCGATCAAAGTACACGGGCGTTAGATTCCTCAAAATGATGTTTATCTAATCAATTTTGGTCGGCCTGTTCACCATCTTGACAGCTTTAGCCCTCCAGCGAGTCAGAAATTCCGAGAATGTCTCGTCCGCCTTTTGCCTTGTCATCTCCAAGTCCCGTAGGGTGACATCCAACATAGTGTTGTACACGTACTTATCTGTGAATTCTGAAGCCAATAGTTCCCAAGAGTTCGTGACTTTCGGGTCGAGTGCATAGTACCATTTCGAAGCGTCTGCCGAGAGAGATAAAGGGAAGGCGTACAACACTTGATCGGCAGTCAATCCCCTCATCCGGGCGATGCTCAAGTACTGGCGCAAATGCTGTTTGGGGTCACCAGTGCCGTTGAATTTTTCATAGTCGGCTATCTTGAATTTTAGAGGGAGTTGTACCTCAGAGTCGGACGTAATTCCTGCCATAGAATACATGTAACCATCCATACCTTGTGACTTCTGCCATGCTGTTTGCATCCTGTCCATTCGAGCTTTCATCTCAGCATTCTCCGCTGCCAGCTTTTCTACTTTTGTATCTTTTTCTTTAACTTCTTTTCTTTTCAAGTAGTCTTCATAGTCATCATCTTCCCACTTCGGGTGCTCTTCTTCATTACTCTTGGGTTCTCCCTTTTCCTCAGCTTCGGGTGGTTCTTCTGTTCTCCCTTTCCCTTTCTTGAGCTTGGTAACCCAGTCCCGCATTTCATTCATGAAACCTTTTATCTCGGCCCTGTCACTCCTCATCTGTTCAAGGATATCAGCCAAAGTTACCTGTTCTGCCATTCTATCTGCCGAAGTCCTCCTTAATCTGTTAGTGGTCGGGGATCGGGTCCAAACGCAACTCGGTGCTCCTCTCCTTGGCGAATCAATCTTGCTGAAACAAGGGTTGAGCGTAGTAAATACATGTCCTTTAAACTTTTCCTTTAGCCCTTAAATCCGTATCTAGACCCGTTGCTAGAGCCTTGTCATGTTCACTAAATCTTCCAAGGGTCTATGACGGGTAGATATAAAGTCGAACATCATTCTACCTTTGGCCCGTTACAAGTCCATACATATCTCACATGCTCACTTTGAATCTAAGCCCATTTCATTATTCTCATTTGGATAAGCTTAGCCCAATTACAATATCGCACTTCATTTTATCTCTTACTCATCGGGCCTCAAATAGAATGATATTGGACTTTGATGTTCAATTTTAGATGGGTCATGTCCATTCATCGCGGTGGTCTATCCCTAACTCTCAGCAGGTCCACATGGTCCATCAACTTTCTTTGCTTGAGCCCATCATGCACACACCTCTCACCTCATTTGGATTCTAGGCCCATTTTATTTTTTGTTTTTCCTCCCTTTTTTTTTTTTATGGGCCCAGATCCAATTACAACATCACTCAATCTTCCCTCAATTGGGCTCAAACTAGAAAGCTTACGTACAATGTGGGCCTCATCCCATACTCGCACTACACAAATGAATATGGATGCGATCACGACATGCGACATGGCATACATTCAAGCAAGGTATGCAAAGGTCTCGGGGGCACTAGTGTGGTTGGTCAATTGGGGGTACTTCTCCTTCAAGGGTCACCCAGGCTAAGGCGCTCAAAGAGCAACCTGTTAACGTACTCACTAGCTTATTACAGGCTAGTGGCACAGGCCGTGGGTTGATGGTGCTGAATTGAGTTGCCCATAAGAACTAGATGGAACCCGGGTCTCTAATCAGACTGCCATCGAGGGATAACAAGTGCCAAATGTTGTGCGCGTGTGTGCAATTTCGGTCTTGTTCAATTAAGTCTCCTAATTAATTAAAGCCAATAAATGTTTCGAAGTCTAACTCTCTATCCCCGGTGGAGTCACCATTGTGAGCGCCGTGTCCTTTCACCACGTCGGCTCGGGAGTACGCCACCAACCATGGATGGTTAGGGCGGAGAGGGAGTCGCCACCCGATTTTGGCCTCGGGAACTAATTGATCCCTAGCAAAGGCCCAACTCGTCATCACCAAGAGGAACAAGGTTCGAAGCTAGGGTACGCAAATGGGAAGGTGTTAGGCACCCACTTGCGTCCGGCTGAAATTCGGCCCCCACACACACTTATTGGCTTTAATTAAAAAGGGTTTAATCAAACTTAACCGCTAACCAAGCATTTATACAAAATCACGATGGCACGCAATTACAAAGAGTAAAGAAGAATCAATACGAGGATATATGTACAAGAAAGAAGATCTAAAGTATAAGAGGAACACTTACACTGCCTACAAAAGAGAAAAAGAGATTAATTCGTAAAAAACAGGACATGCACGCACGTACATATGTGATGCACGTACGTGCTTTTCATATGTGCGTACGTGCATTCCCCTGGCCACTATGCTTTATGCCTCAATTACGATTATCATGCCTCTGTGATATGCTCGAGAACCTACGAATGATCCAAATATGCTCTAAAAACAGTGAAAATGCTATAGATCTAACTACCATGGGTATAAGATGAGATTTAAAATAAACCGGCATAGTTGTGTATATGAATGGATGTATCGGAATAAAGGAGTAGCGCGTATACTGGGATGAATGAATATGCTATAGAACGAATGAGAACCTATCATCACTTCTTAAAATGCGGAAATGAACTAATGCAGATTAACCCTAGATGCACCTTAAATGCAAACCATAAATGAAGAGCATTACGAAATTAATATTACATTCATTTCATGCAATATCTTAAATGGTGATCGAAATATAACGAAGTCGAAAGCTAAGGATTGTTGCCCTCAGGTATGGACAGTAGCAATTCCTCCGCGAACTTCGACTTCCGAGCTTCACGCAGGCGCAGTTCGGTAATTTTGGGTTTTTTGGGGTGGAGGCTGAATAGAAGAATTTCCGTCCCCTCTTTCAGATGAAAGCTAGGTATTTATAGGCAAAGATTAGGGTTTAGTTCGAGGGTTTTTAGGGTTTCTGAGCCGCCATCCAATAGCTGTCAGTGTCGGATCTTCATAAGGTAAGAAATGATTCGGAGGGAATTCGTGGGTATTCAAAATGGAGGGTGATGCACATACGTGCCTAGTTTATGCACGTACGTGCATTACTTACACACGTACGTACATGGGGCTTCTCAAAACACTAGGAAGTCTTGTTGAACCTGCGTGAGCCCGTTGGGCTTGTTCGTGATGGTCTTGTCGCTGCTGCCCTTCATCATTGGGCTTAAAAAGGTGGTACGTGGTGTCAAGGGTACAAAACGGGGTGTTAACAGAGACGTAACCAAAATTGAGAGTTTAATATACCACGATCCATATATGGACTGACATTGAGCATGGGTCCATGTGCATAAACCAAGGCAAGCTTATGAAACGAATTATCAATATGCACGAATTGAACAAAATTTGAACCGACCATATCATTAATATGTAATCCATCATTTGTATATCACATGAATAGCTTTAATTTATGAATTTACATTGGCCAACATGCATTTGGACCGATATCAATGTGTGAGTCTACTACCATGACTTTTAAAGAATGGCATTTACCATATTACTTAGAGTTGGATCGAGAACTGCTTGAACCGAGAAGAGAACGCTTGATCCCCGAAGATGCTTGGTTTAACAAGAGGATTTAATCACGTACATATATCCACGTGCATGGAAAAATATCTCACTAGACTTATTGGTTTCGTGTGTGTTTACCTCCTTATCATATTGCTCAAGAGCCTCACTTGTTGCTCCAATCCATATGCAAAGTGGGTGACACACCCTCAGAAAATGATTTCAGTGTTGCGGACACCCAATTAACGAAACATAAAAATCAAGACAATGCCTAAAGAGCATTTCAGTGGACCAAAAAATTGAACATTTTGGTGGACCAAAAAAAAAAAAAATTCACATGTAAACTAGACTCTATTCTCATAAATGAGTTGATCTCTCATTTATTGACCTCATGAACCGATATACTTGAATAGCACATTATCAGCCGAACCACAAGTGTTGCCGACTATTGAGCTTACATTGATCGAAAGCTGCAATTTCCTCATGTAGCCCAACATATTTATCCCAATATGTGCACCAACTCAGGATATATGATAGCTTGGTAGATTGCCAAACCCATGACATTCTAGTTACATTAAATTAGATATATAAGAGCTCCTAAAGACATGGGTCCACCTAAGTGAATAAATATTCTCTAGTGTGGGTTTGCTGGACAACACTTTGACATAGCATACCCACGGGATCAATTGAGTTGCCAAAGATCCCTTGCATATCGAATGCATTCTCTTTATTTTATAAATATTATCGGCAAACTTATACATACACCTGAATACAACATCACCTCAACTCTCGGCTTCACAAGAGTTAAGTGATGTTATTTTGTTACATGTATGCACCGACACATGCGTGAGAGCTCATCAGGTGTACACATCTACATGCATAAACCGAACAAGATCCGACGGGAAGAACATTATTTAATTATCAACCTGTACTGAACACCTTTTTAGTACATAAGTTTGACCTCATCATTTGATTATCTCGATCTAGCTCACCCAACCACATACGGGCTCACCGAAGATGGACATGTGTTGTTTAACAGGTGAATTAGACTTTATTTGCATATATGAATTGACGTCTTGTACGTTTATTGGCCTCACATAACAATACACCCAAGGAGAAAATTTCCAGTCGAATCATAGGCATGTCTCGACCATAATTTGATTGCAAAGAACCATTTCTTTGGTCTATGCATGCTTAGGCCAAAAGGCCCTCGATCCATAACAGTGACCACTTTGGCTTGATCATAGCCAAACCAAGATCCATCCTCTGAGGACAAATTTGCCCAACAGTGTATTGTTTAAAGACATGTTCTAAACAAAAGATGACCCAACACATTCATGGACCGACTTTAATATTTATGTACTTGGACATTATGATTTAAAGAAATCCAACACCTCAAATAGCCTTCTCTTCGGGTCCATGACCTCATGTATGGTCCATTGCAACCACAAGCCACTTTAGAGTAACTACTTCTAATATAAACGTCAGATCTACCACCTTGTGTATAATCACCGCATTGACTCAAAGCCAAGGAGCTAATAAAGAATCAACGCATCTGAATTCCTTAGTCTCACTGAAGCAATGAGGGTAGATCACCCTAGCCTTGTTGAGGTGACAAAGGATAATCAACACATTCCTTAGTCTCACCGAAGCGATAAGGGCCGATCACCCTAGCTTCGCTGAGGTGACAAAGGACAATGAACACACTCCTTAGTCTCATCAAAGCGACGAGGATCGATCACCCTAGCCTTGCCGAGGTAACAAAAGACCATTGATTACACTTGGACATGAGCTTAGAAACAATAATCACGCTCAGACATGAACTCGATTCATAATCACTCTTGGACATGAACTTAGAAGCAATGATCATGCTCGGATATGAGCTCGAATTCAAAAAGATTTAGCATTGAGATGAGACTTTATTCAATCCAAAATACCCTCCTTAGGCGATGAAACATAGTTATGCATGGAAACAAGTTTGGACTCATGAACGTATTCGATCAAAAGGGAGCTCAAGATCACTAAAATATAACTTAAACGAACAACACACTTAGATCAAAGCCATCATTACCCCAATACACGATGCAATAATGGCTTGGGGGTAGTTGTGTGGGAAAATTCTAACCCACCAATGATTGAAAGACACGTGGAAAGGTGCTCAACCAAGCTTCTTTTTATTTTAATGGAGAAACGTCAAACTAGGAAGCTAAAAGAAGAGTACTTGGGTAAATTACCTCGGTTACCTAAACATAAGAAGCGTTCCATCCCACGGTTCTCAGCCATTACCAATCCTTATCCTTGGGTCGAATTTGTTCGGTGTAAATTTGTTCTATACATGACTATTCGGCCAAGGTTTATTCGGCCCAAGCACTTTGCTATAAAAGCATCCACTCGATCCAAAACTTACATGAGTTGTCATACGGTCTACGCTCATCAATAATCATCTTAACTCAATTACTCAGCTCGGTCCAAAAGTGCTCAATATAAATTTGCTCACTAAATACTTATCTTAAGTCGCTACCTAAGGCTAGGCCGTACTTGGTCCAGTTGTGCTTGGATAGTATCTGTTCGACCCATAATCTCGTTGGTGGACGTTCCAACTCAATCATAGCTTAACTCAAATTACGGACCACGCATTGCTCGGTCTAAGCATGCTCTGATTATATATTATTTGAGACAAAAGGACCATTTAAGCTCAACTTACTAATCTGATTGAAAAGATCCTTCTTGGGCAAAAATAGACCCTCCTGAAATAGCGTAAACCGAGGCTTGATGTTCTCGGTATACCTAAAACGCTTGAACGTGAGCTTGGATTCATGAAACGTGTTTGGATTCGAACACATAAAACAATTTTCCATACTTAGATAAGAAGATGCACGCACCACAGAAACATGCTTGGGTACAAACTCGGATCTATAGGATCACTCAGACACAAGCATGTTTGGACGTGCTTGGCAACTTAGCCTGATTGTTGAAAACCTTCTTGGTTGGAAAACACGCTTGGACATGACTTTGGATGTGCAGAGAGTGCTCGGACATGAGCGACCAAATAAAGATAAACAACACCACTTCAAATGAGAAGAACGCACTATGTAATAAAATTCCAACGGATGATCAACTCCAAAAAAGAGGAATCCACATGGCTTCTTGTTGTAGCTTATGCAAAATGTCGAGCCATATAGAGACCCCTGATCACTTGTTTTTGCAATGTGAATATGCTAGGTTGATTTGGCAGTGGATTTTTTCTGTGTTTCATATTCAATACCATTGGGCTTCTCCTTCAATTATGGAATTTTGGTCTACCATGATGAACCAGGCCATGAGTATACAAGTATTTAACTTATGGGTCTTTGCCATAATGCTTGCATTCTCAACAATTTGGCAAGTAAGAAATACAAGAAGATTTGAGGATAAAACCCTTTCTGTTAAAAGGACTTGTCTCCACATCAAAGCCTCCTTACATGATATTGGTAAAATTTGTGGAGGCACTATGTCTAATACACAAAATGATTTGTGCATCCTTCACTCTCTTGGTATCAAGGGTATTCCTAGGAAGGCTCCCACCATCATTGCGGTTCATTGGTACCCTCCTCCCCCAACTTGGATTAAACTCAATACTGATGGGTTGGCGCAAGGTAATTTAGGTCCTGCAGTAGCCACAGGAATCTTTCGTTCTTGTCGTGGATTTGTTAAAGGTGGTTTTACTTCTAATTTGGGGGTCCAAACAGCATTTTATGCAGAGCTTCTAGCTGCTTTGATTGGCATTGAGTATGCATGGCGTAATGGTTGGCACAAACTTTGGTTGGAATCAGACTTTGCAACAGTTGTTCATTGTCTTCAAAATCCATCTTATATTCCTTCTTGGAGTTTACGAACCCAATGGCTTAATTGTCAAGTTTACTTGAAATCTATGGACTTTCAATGTTCTCATAACTTTAGAGAAGGCAATTGCGTTGTGGACAAATGTGCAAATCTTGGGATTTATTATTCTGGCTTCCAGTGGTGGTGGACTGCACCATAAGAGCTTTCCTCATTTCTATGTAGAGATATGTATAATCTTCCTTATTATAGGTTTAAAGCATAGTTTGGCTTTGTTCTACTAACTGGATAGTGACATTTATAAGTCACCTACACCAGTTTTCTTTGTCTTTTCCTATTGTATTCATTTTTCTTCATTTAATAATATGTAAGGCCTTGAGCACATGATGATGCCAAGGGCCAAGGGGTGCCAACCTAGTTGGGATTCCTTAACTCTCCCTGATGCTTAAGGACCTTTTTTGGAAAAAAAAAAATTTTGAGAAGAGCGCACTCACGTGATAGCTTGTACCTAAAAATATGCACAAAGATGAACACCACTTTGGTGTCCTTGACCTCACGAGAATATGTCCGAAAAGAAAAATCTACGAACACAAATTCATAATATCCTTCTAAAAAATGATGTCAACGAATCAATACACATGGGAATACAAACCCAAACACACGAAGACATTGTTGATATAGGCTAAACACTTAGAAAATAACTACTGAAGCTCCCCTTTGGGGGAACTTAGCTCGGACTCAAACTCTTCAGATGAACACGCTCGGGCACATTTTGTTTTAACTCGAATGAATGAAAACGATAGATTCGACATAGCATTTAAAGACCTCAAAAACACTCCACCGATTGTCCGAATTTTTTCCCGTACAAATACCTAACCTAACTACATTAAAATTGTCTTATTGATGAGTAGAGAATGGGGTAGTTGTTGGGGTCCACTTACAATTTGCCCCACTTTCGCTAATACAAGTGTAGTATTGTAAATGAGTTGAGCCCAATAGTAGATTGCTCAAACTTGACTCATCTACTCCAACTTGACTTATTAATTTAATAAGATAAAAAATAAACCTTGACCTTGACTTATTTAGCTTAAACTTGACTCATTTAACATACAAGTGAGTTCAAATGAATCCTTTATAGAGCCAATCTCGAATGGATCAAGTTGAAATAGTTTGTTTAGTTATTTAAATTACCTATCAAGCTGAGCTAATAATACTTTACTTGACTTAATAAATTAACGAGCACAAAAAATTAGATTTGAGATTGGCTTATTTATTCACAAGTAAAGAAAAATGATTGTAATGATTTTAAAACTTGGAAGATACAAAAGGTTTTTTTGGTCTCCGTTTGGGTATTCAGTTTGTATTTTTTGCTGAACTCAAGAGTGTGATTCTTGTAGTTTCTTTTGTTTGAGAAAATGGTTGGCATAGTTTGTGGATTCAAAGTGATTCCTTGGTTGTTATTTCCTCATTGCAGAATTATAGATTTAAGCTTCCTTACCCTTCTTAAATGAATGGTGAAACCGTCTTCTTCTCATTAAGAAGATGAATGTGGTTTTTTTTCATATTTATAGAGAAGGTAGCTCTGTTGCAAACAAAATAGCTAATTTGGCTCTCAATTTTACTGATCTTATTTAGTGGCATGCAGATTCTAGTGTTGTTCCTTCTGAGCTTGCTAGAGATATGTTGGGGCTTCCTAGATCTTCCTTTTTCCCTTTTATATTTATGCTTTCTTAAGCTCTTTTTTTAAGCTGGTTTTCTTACAGTTGGAGAGTGTTCGAATGTCTTTTTACTTTATTTCTTTTTATGTGAGCTGGTTTGTGGCATTACAAGCCACCAAGACTAGACAATTTAGTTTTTTTTTTCTTATCTCTTTCTATGTTTCCTTATTTACTTTGGTTTTCATTTTTTTTTTTAATAAATAAAATATGGAGCTGAGGGCAGATGATGGTGAGTGCTTAGAATGCCAATTTAGTTGGGATTCTTTGCTACCCTTTAATCCTTTTAGGTATCTTTTCGGATTTTTTTTTAATATAATTTAAAAAAAGGTATTTGTAATTGGATTTGTGTTAAAAAAAATTCGCACACACATATACTCACACACAAAGGCAAATGGTCACATGAGAACTCTTTGAGGAGGATGGTTGGTTATGATCGTAATATATACAATCCTGGTTAGGTTAGCACGCGTGGATATAAGTTATATCTGTACTATACATTAATTGGGGGTTGTACCTCGTGCAGCATTGCCCCAATGTACCCCATAACCCATTAATGCATGAAGAACAACCTTTAATGTGGTTGTTGATATAAGTTATATATATTAGCATGTGCTCCTCAGCTGATCATCATCCTATATATATGTAACTTATATTAGCACCTGCATTGAGGGTTGTACCTTATGCATTAGGGAGTTACGAGGTACGTTAGGCCAATGCACGGGGTACAACCCCCAATGCATGGTGCTGATATAATTTATATAAACTGTTGGCCCCAAGGTTATATAACCAAGGGCATATCCGAGATTTTGATGATAACAAAGGATCGATGTAAGTACTAATGGTTTATTTGTCAAGATTATAATCAAAGCTAGGTACTCGAGCATATGGATCCAAAAGAAGCATAAAGATATATGCATATCATGGAACTCAAAGCACACATGCTTATGATATCAAGGATAATCAAGCACAAAAGCATACGAGCATAGAAAGCATGCAAAAGACCTACGATCACTCAAGACCAAGCTAGCATCGTCAATGAAGATACTTAAATAGCTATAAGTGAGGTTATTAGGTTTTTGATGTACTTGATTGCTCAAAATGATCGCTCCCTTGACCTAGATGGACCTTAGGATCCTTGGGTAAACTTAATTCATCACTTGAACAAGGCATAAGTTGATACAAATGAACTTGATCGATTTAAACTTGTGATATAATCATTATAAGTTCATTTCTGCCCAAATCAGTCGACTCATTCTTGAATCAGTCGACTCATTTAAGCAGAAGATGTCCTCTGCTCTTGTCTTTTGATTCTGCTCAAATCAGTCCACTGAATTCCCAAATCAGTCGACTGATTTAGCAAATCAGTGGACTGAATTGAGTATTCAGTCGACTGATTGTGCGATCTCAGAACTCCAACGGCTAGTTTTTGAAAGGTTGTTGAGGCATTAAATGCCACTAAACGGCTCTTTCCCGGCATTTATTGCACCAAACGGTCATATTATGCCTAATGCCTATATAAACAATGATTCAAATGCATTTATGAGAATCAATACAAGAGAATTCATTGTTTTCATTCTTCTAGCCCTAAATTCATTAAGAGCATTCATTGAGCTATCAATTAGAAGAGAGCTGAGCTGTAATTTCTGTGTTATTCACTCTTAAAGAGAGTTTCTTTGTAGACACATCTTATCTCTACAAACTTGTAATCAAGGGTTGGTGATAACCCCATTCTTTGCACTTGAAGAAGTGTGGCTGAACAAGTGTTGGATTGAAAGCACTTGATTTGTAAAGGTTTGCTGCTCCACCTTGAAGGAGAGTGATAGTGGATTGGTGAATCCTCAAGCGAGCTCTTGAGGCGAGGACGTAGGCGGGAAGGCTGAACCTCGTTAAAACTTGTGTTTGCATTCTCTCTCTCTTATTCTCATTACTGTTTATTATTGAGATACCTCTATTTGCTATAACCTGATTTTAGTTTGCTATCATTTTTTTTTAATTGGCCAATAACCCTATTCACCCCCCCCCTCTAGGGTTGTTTACTTGGGACAACAATTGGTATCAGAGCCCAACCTCTAGCATTTGACATATTTGTCTTGCGAGGAACGATATGGCCAACTATAGTGGTAACGGATTCACCGAAGGACAATCGTCCAATAGACCACCACTTTTCAATGGAGATGCATCTCTATATAATTTCTGGAAAATTAGAATGCAAATTTTTATTCAATCCACTAGCTATGAGCTATGGAATATCACTTCTAAGGGTCCTTTGATCCCTACAAAAGTGGTAGATGGAGTTACACTTCCTAAAGTACCACAAGAATACACCACAGCTGATCACAAGTCTCTTGAACTTAATTCTAAAGCCATTGGCTTACTATATTGTGCTTTAACTAATGATGAATTTAGCAAAATCTCTAGGTGCACTAGTGCCAAAGAGATATGGGATACATTAGAAGTTACCTATGAAGGGACATCTCAAGTAAAAGAAGCAAAAATCAATATGCTTGTTTGTGAATATGAAATGTTTAAAATGAAAAAGGATGAATCTATTAGAGACATGTTTGCTAGATTCAATGCTATCATTAATCCTTTAAGTTCTCTTGGAAAGATCTACACTAACTCCGAATTGGTGAGAAAAATTCTTAGGAGCTTGCCTAAGCAATGGGATGTCCTCACCACTACTCTACTTCAATCAAAGGAGCTATCATCAATGACCTTGAGTGATCTTGACGGCAACCTAGTCACACAAGAACTCGCATTCAAAGCTCGTGAAATTGATGAAGGAAAAACTTCCAAGAGCATGGCTCTCAAAGTCTCATAAGATGAAGAAGAACCACCAAATGAAGAGTGTGAGAATGAAGAAGATGAAGACATGGCCTTCATATCTCACAAACTCAAAAAGTTCTTCTCTAGAAGAAATCAAGGAAGGAGATTCAACAAGGGTGACTCCTCCAAAAGAATTCCGAATAGAGGAGAGAACTCAAGTAGAGAACCACAAGTATGTTTTGAATGCAAGAAGCCCGGACATATCAAGATAAATTGTCCTCAACTCAACAACAACTACAACAAGATGAGTCACAACAACAACAACTTCAAGGACAATAGAAAATTCAAGAAGAAGGCTTTCACCGTCACATGGGATGATGAAGCAAATAGTGATGAAGAAGATGAGGAGATTTCTTGTGATCAAGAAGTGGCAAACTTTTGTCTCATGGCAAAAGAGGATGAGGTAATCGAACTCAATTCTATTGATTATCCTATAGAAGAACCTCCCACTTATGAAGAATTACAAGATGCACTTGAAGACACTTTTCTTGAATTAAAAAGGTTTTCTCACAAAAACAATGATTTGAAAAAGAACATCTCATCTCTTCAAGAGGAACTAAATGCTTTGAAACATGAAAATTTAGAATTGAAAAGCAAGATAGACTCAACCCCTACCATTTCTCAATCTAGTCTTGAAAGTGAAAATACTTCATTGAAAGAAAAGATTGAAGACTTGACTAATACCTTGGCCAAGTTTACCAATGGAAGGGATAACTTGGATAAGATATTAACTAGTCAAAGATGGTGTTTTGATAAGGCCGGAATTGGTTATCAAGAAAATGTCAAACAAAAATCTTATATTAACTTCTTTCCTAAGCCTAAAGTCTCTAGTACACCTAAAATCTCATGCACTTATTGTAAGAAGGAGGGACATAACATCTACACTTGCAAAATGAGAAAAAGACCTAAAAGTTTCACCAAGAGGGTGTGGGTAGTTAAGGGAACCTCACCTCCTATGGCTAACCCCTATGGACCCAAGAAAGTATGGGTACCAAAGAGAGTTACTTGAACTTGTGTAGGTATGCTTGAAGTCATCAAGCAATGAAAAATGGTTTCTTGATAGTGGGTGCTCAAGGCATATGACGGGTGATAGATCAAAGTTCGTCTCTTTGAAGCCCAAGGACGGCGGCTACGTGACATTTGGAGACAATGCCAAGGGTAAGATAATTGGCATTGGTAAGGTTGGTAAGAATTCCTCACTTTGTGTTGAAAATGTTTTATTAGTTGATGGTTTAAAGCATAATCTCCTTAGCATTAGTCAATTATGTGATAAAGGATATAGAGTTACCTTTAAATCCAATAAATGCATAATTGGAGATGAAGATAAGACCCTATTTGTTGCATATAGGATTGGTAACATCTATGCTATAGAGTTTGAAGAAATCGCATTACAAAATGTACATTGCTTCTCCGCTTTAAACGAAAATCATTGGTTATGGCATAGAAGACTTGGACATGCTAGCATGGATTTAATTTCAAAACTTTCTAGGCATGAACTTGTAAGAGGTTTACCAAAAGCAAAGTTTTCAAAAGATGGAGTTTGTAGTGCATGCCAACTTGGAAAACAAACCAAGTCCTCTTTTAAATCAAAGCCTCATATTTCAACTACTAGACCTTTACAACTCATTCATATGGATCTATTTGGACCTATTGCAATTGCAAGTCTTGGAGGGAAGCATTATGCATTTGTAATTGTTGATGACTACTCTAGATATACATGGGTGTTCTTCCTTGCACATAAAGATGAGACTCATGCTACATTTGTGACATATTGTAGAAGAGTCCAAAATGAGAAAGGCTATACCATTACACATGTTAGGAGTGATAGAGGAAGCGAATTTGTCAATAAGGATATTGTACAATTTTGTAATGAGAATGGCTTTGGTCACAATTTCTCCGCTCCTAGAACTCCTCAACAAAATGGTGTGGTTGAAAGAAAGAATAGATCACTTGAGGAAATGTCTAGAACCATGCTAAATGAACACTCTTTACCTCAATATTTTTGGGCCGAGGCCGTTAATACCGCATGCTATGTAATGAATAGAGTTTTATTAAGATCTAAACTCAGTAAAACCCCTTATGAACTATGGAATGATAAGAAACCTAACATAGGTTACTTTAAAGTGTTTGGTTGTAAATGCTTTATATTGAATGATAGAGATAAACTTTCCAAATTTGATTCTAAATCCGATGAAGGTGTGTTTCTTGGCTATTCCATGAAGAGTAAAGCATATAGGGTGTTTAACAAGAGAACTTTAACTGTTCAAGAATCAATGCATGTTGTATTTAATGAAACTAACCCTCTTGCACCCAAGAAATATGTGGATGATGATGATGATGTAGGTACAAGCTTGCAAGAACAAGTTGAAACCTTGAGTCTAAATGATAAAGAAGATCCACTAGACAAAGGCAAAGAAAAGGAAGAAGATGAAGTTATTAAAGACAAGAATCCGGAAGAAGAAGTTGAAGCTGAAAATGCTCCACTCCATCCGGATGTCACCAAGACTTGGAAATTTGTGAGGAATCATCCTAAAGATCAAATCTTAGGTGAACCCTCACGTGGGGTAAGAACTCGTTCTTCCATGAGAAATTTATGTGATCATCTTGCTTTCCTATCTCAAATTGAACCTAAGAACATTAATGAAGCTGAAAATGATGAATCATGGGTCCTTGCTATGCAAGAAGAACTCAATCAATTTGAAAGGAACAAGGTTTGGACCTTGGTACCTAGACCACATGACCATGGAGTAATTGGAACTAAATGGGTATTTAGAAACAAAAAGGATGAATCCGGAGTTGTTACTAGAAACAAGGCTCGACTTGTAGCCCAAGGTTATAATCAACAAGAAGGCATAGATTATGATGAAACCTATGCTCCGGTAGCTAGACTAGAAGCCATAAGGATGTTACTTGCCTATGCATGTCATAAAAATTTCAAATTGTTTCAAATGGATGTCAAGAGTGCATTTTTAAATGGTTTCATAGAAGAGGAAGTTTATGTTGAACAACCTCCCGGTTTTGAAAGTCATGAATTTCCAAATCATGTTTTTAAACTAAGAAAAGCTTTATATGGTTTGAAACAAGCTCCTAGAGCTTGGTATGAAAGACTTAGTGGATTTTTACTCAAAAATGGTTTTAAGAGAGGAAAACTTGACACCACACTTTTCATTAAAACCATTGATAATGATATGCTTTTAGTGCAAATCTACGTTGATGATATCATTTTTGGATCCACTAATGAGAATCTTTGCAAAGAATTTTCTAAGATTATGCAGGAAGAATTTGAGATGAGCATGATGGGAGAATTGACATTCTTTCTTGGACTTCAAATCAAACAAACAAAGGAAGGAACTTTCATCAATCAATCCAAATATGTCAAAGATCTACTCAAAAAGTACGGATTGGAAGATGGTAGAGAGTTTTCTACTCCAATGAGCACTTCCATCAAGATTGACAAGGATGAAAAGGGTAAAAATATTGATCAAAAGAAATATAGAGGTATGATTGGAAGTTTACTTTATTTAACCGCAAGAAGACCCGATATCATGTTTAGTGTTTGCTTATGTGCTAGATTTCAATCATGTCCTAAAGAATCTCACTTGCTTGCCGTTAAGCGTATCTTTAAATACTTAAGTGGCTCAATTAACCTTGGATTATGGTTTTCTAAGTATACCTCTTTTGATATGCTTAGTTATTCCGATGCAGATTTTGCCGGTGGCAAAGATGACCGCAAGAGCACTAGTGGGACTTGCCATTTCCTAGGACATTCACTAGTTTCTTGGTTTAGTAAGAAACAAACATCGGTTGCACTCTCAACCACCGAGGCCGAATACATTGCAGTCGGTAGTTGTTGTGCACAAGTGTTGTACATGAAACAACAACTTGAGGACTATGGACTTCACTTTGACCACATTCCCATTAAATGTGATAATACTAGTGCTATCAACTTAACCAAGAACCCCATTCAACACTCACGGACTAAGCACATTGAGATAAGACATCATTTTATTCGTGATCATGTCCAAAGAGGTGATATTGAGATTGATTTCATAGGTACCGACCATCAATTGGCCGATATCCTTACTAAACCTCTTCAAGAAGACCATTTTAACTTCATTAAAAGAGAACTTGGCATGTGTTTAATGCATGATGTAGTGAATTGATGCATATCTTGGTTCTTCTACTCTTATCTTGATGTATGTCTATGTTGTGCTTTGCATTTCACTCACACACTCAAAAGATTTTGGTTGAAATTGATTTACCTAGTGTTTCAGTTGACTGAAAAGTCAAATCAGTCGACTTAATGGGCATTTAAGTCGACTGAATTGACTATTCAGTCCACTGAATCAGGCCCTGCTCTTGATTGCACTCACTGGGCAAATCAGTCGACTGATGTGCCAAATCAGTCGACTGAAATGGCAAATCAGTCGACTGAAATGGACTTTCAGTCCACTGATTCAGGCAGTAGCCTATGATGCAATTTCCAGGACAATTCAGTCGACTGAAATGGTGATTCAGTCGACTGAATCTGCGATTCTATAAATATAACACGCGGCTTTTCATTTCAAATCACACCCATTCCCGCGACGTTTTCACTTCTCTCTCTCTCTAACCTCCAAAACTCTCTCAACAATGGCTCCCAAGATGAAGAATCCAGCCAAACGCCCTCACACCGGTGAAGGTTCATCGCGAAACTTACGACCCAGGGTTCCAAATCCTCCTCCACTGCCGGTGCAACCACCCGTTGAACAACAACCCGACGAAGAGGAAGGCGGAGAGTTTGTCTCTCTCGATGCACAGCGCAAGTTTGATGAGGACTTCAGTCGTCGCACCGTCATCTTCGGTAAATATGCCCCTTTGGATTTCTTTGAAGAGCATTTCGTTCTCATTGCAAATTATTTCCGTCTTTTGGGTTGGGATTCATTCATTTTTCTGAAAAAACCCATGTATACTTATCTTGTGCGCATCTTTTACACCAATCTTGACTATATTAATAATCACATCCTTTGGTCTCAAGTTGGTGGTAGAATTATATCTATGGATCAAAACCTTCTTGCCCAAATCTTTCATATCCCTCGTGGTCAACATCAAATCCTTGTGACCAACGAATGGACTCACTTTCAAGGGTATGATCCTATCCAAGCCCTTAATCAGATCTGTGGGCGGAATGATATTGTAAACCGTTTTAAACCCAAAGCCAAAGAACTAACTCTCAATGCTCGATTGATTCATCACATGATTACATACAACATCCTTCCACGGGGTGGCGGACGTGACCATGTCTCATATTTCGACATTTTTCTTATCTGGTGCATCATGAATACCATTCCCATTGATTTACCTTTTATCATTTCCAATCATATTGTCGATTGCCAAAAGAAGAAAGTGGCTAGTCTCCCCTACGGCTTCGCTCTGACTTATGTTTTTGAACATTTCCAAATACCTCTTGATGAGGAAGCCGTAGTCGCCATCTCTCACACCAACACCTACTCCGACATGACTCTTAAACAAATGCACTACAAGTTTACTTCCAGGGGTTGGGTACCGAAAGATGATCCGGATGAGGTGACCGATGAAGAACAGGAGGCTGATGACCCTGTTCCTCCTGGTGAAGAAGAGCAGCAGCCACATGAGGAGCCTGGTGAGCATGGCATGGATGTTGAGCCTCCACAGCCCCCTCCTGCGTTCGAGCCTCCTCCCTTTGAGCCTCCACAGCAGCCACCTATCCCTCCTGCTGGTGTTCAGACCATTTTGACAGCTATACAGGGTCTGCAGGTCTCCATGGATGGTATTGGCACTCGTCTCTTGGCTCTTGAGAACCGTCAGACACAAATCGAGAATGATATGGACACCTTGAAGCGTTATGGTGATATCTTTACGACTCAGGTGGACCAGCGTCTTGCCAGGACAGAGACTGATATACGCACTGTGCGTAACTCATTGACAGCCATTGAGCGATATGCCCGTCGCAATGCACCACCGCCTCCACCACCACCTCCTGCCCCTGAAGATGCGGACGCACCTGGTCTTCCCGAGCATATTGACTTGGACCCCTAGCTTTTTGTCTGATGACAAAAGGGGGAGATAGTTTTTGAATTGATGTATCTTGAACATCTAACTTATTTTGAACACACAATGACTTGACACATTCCTAGTTATCTATAACTGTTAACTTATGACTTTTTGGTTATGTTTTGAACTATTTCCACAGTTGATTATAATCAGTTTATTTGCTTTACAATGCTTTGTGCTCATTGCTTATTACTTGCATTTCAACTATGCATATTATGAGGGGGAGCTTGCTCTATATATATCATATGCTTTATTTCCCTACCTGCCATATACATCAATAGTTTGTCATCATCAAAAAGGGGGAGATTGTTGGCCCCAAGGTTATATAACCAAGGGCATATCCGAGATTTTGATGATAACAAAGGATCGATGTAAGTACTAATGGTTTATTTGTCAAGATTATAATCAAAGCTAGGTACTCGAGCATATGGATCCAAAAGAAGCATAAAGATATATGCATATCATGGAACTCAAAGCACACATGCTTATGATATCAAGGATAATCAAGCACAAAAGCATACGAGCATAGAAAGCATGCAAAAGACCTACGATCACTCAAGACCAAGCTAGCATCGTCAATGAAGATACTTAAATAGCTATAAGTGAGGTTATTAGGTTTTTGATGTACTTGATTGCTCAAAATGATCGCTCCCTTGACCTAGATGGACCTTAGGATCCTTGGGTAAACTTAATTCATCACTTGAACAAGGCATAAGTTGATACAAATGAACTTAATCGATTTAAACTTGTGATATAATCATTATAAGTTCATTTCTGCCCAAATCAGTCGACTCATTCTTGAATCAGTCGACTCATTTAAGCAGAAGATGTCCTCTGCTCTTGTCTTTTGATTCTGCTCAAATCAGTCCACTGAATTCCCAAATCAGTCGACTGATTTAGCAAATCAGTGGACTGAATTGAGTATTCAGTCGACTGATTGTGCGATCTCAGAACTCCAACGGCTAGTTTTTGAAAGGTTGTTGAGGCATTAAATGCCACCAAACGGCTCTTTCCCGGCATTTATTGCACCAAACGGTCATATTATGCCTAATGCCTATATAAACAATGATTCAAATGCATTTATGAGAATCAATACAAGAGAATTCATTGTTTTCATTCTTCTAGCCCTAAATTCATTAAGAGCATTCATTGAGCAATCAATTAGAAGAGAGCTGAGCTGTAATTTCTGTGTTATTCACTCTTAAAGAGAGTTTCTTTGTAGACACATCTTATCTCTACAAACTTGTAATCAAGGGTTGGTGATAACCCCATTCTTTGCACTTGAAGAAGTGTGGCTGAACAAGTGTTGGATTGAAAGCACTTGATTTGTAAAGGTTTGCTGCTCCACCTTGAAGGAGAGTGATAGTGGATTGGTGAATCCTCAAGCGAGCTCTTGAGGCGAGGACGTAGGCGGGAAGGCTGAACCTCGTTAAAACTTGTGTTTGCATTCTCTCTCTCTTATTCTCATTACTGTTTATTATTGAGATACCTCTATTTGCTATAACCTGATTTTAGTTTGCTATCATTTTTTTTTTAATTGGCCAATAACCCTATTCACCCCCCCTCTAGGGTTGTTTACTTGGGACAACATAAACATGTGTTGACTTGATCGATACTCATATATAAAGGGTTAATAAGGATAGAAAAGTAAAGGGGTTTAATGTTTGAGGGAAGGCAAACTTTGGTCAATAGTTAGTATGATCGATACTCATATATAGGAAGCCAATAACTTAGTTGAGGGAAGGCAAACTTTGGTTAATAGTTAGTATTTCATCCTACTTCAAAAAATCGAAGAAACTTTATATAAAAAAATTAAAAAGCTGGATTATCGATATTAAATGATACCAATTTGATCATAATTCGATTAATTTGGCTTAGTTTAGATGATTAAAGGGGTTAACAAGCATAGAAAAGTAAAGGGGTTTTAAAAAAATAAGGGAGGTGAATTTAGAATTTCATAAAAGTTAAAGGTAAAAAGGTTAAATAAAAAATTTGTCAAGTGAGGCAGCTACCCCACCTAAACTCTATGTGGCTCCGTCCTTGATGAATCTGGTTCTATGAGGACATGTTGATATAATTGTTGTAAATATATTTGATTTAAAATTAATTTGATTAATTTATTGTTATTTATAGTCTTTATTTCAATTAATTCTATTTGGTTAATGTAGGTTACATATGACATTTTATTTATCTCTTTTATATTTATTTATGGTGGTGAGTAAGTGGGTGGAGGTAACTCCCACGCCACTACTTTACCATACAATTATTATTAGAGATTATGCTTTTTATTATTTATATATGGGAAATGATTACTAAGACCAACCTATGAGATCACTTCATAGACTGAAATTGAGAAAATACAAAATTACCCTAGCATTAGAGACGGATAATCCCATCTACTTGCAAAAGAAATCTATCTCTCTCTCTCTCCCTTATCTCCTTGTACTGAATCTCTCTCTCCATAAGATTTTTATTTAATCCAATCCCCTTCTCCGAAAAACTCTCTCTCTCTCTATCTCTCTCTCTCTCTTTCTCATATACCGAATCAAATCACCCCTTTTAGAATCCTCTCTCTTTCTCTTTCATATGTACACATACCTTCTCTCTCTCTCTCTCTCTCTCTCTCTCTCTCCTCTCTTAGCTCTTTCTCTCTCTATTTCCGTCAAATACAGCAAACCCATCCATGGAGAGAGCCCATAAGGCCATAACGAAGCCGGCCCATTACCAGACCTATAACTAGATCTATAGGGCCATGGCATCAAAGGAGCCAGTTGTGCATGGCAATAAAGGAGTCATCAACTCTCTCTCTCTCTTTTCCAGAATTATCTAGATAATTCTGCCACGACTTGACGTTGTTTGAGGAGCTCGATAGGTGCGATTTCTACAATGGCTTCACCTCGTTCTTCAGGGATCCGACAGTGGATTTGCCTGGTTCTTCTTCATTTTTCCTCTTTTTTTTTTTTTTTTTTTTTTTGCTATTGTTTGTATCATTTGGATTTTAAAGGATAATTATCTCGAAAGTATATTGATTTTTCAAGATAATTATCTTTAATTTATAGTTAATTCTTAATAATTATCCTAATTATCTAGGTAATTTCTAGGTAATTTTTTCAAGAATTTCACCCTACTAGTTAGATCAAATTTTTTTATCTCGATTGTTTTGCCACTGACTGCATATAACTTTTTTATCTTGATTTTTCCGCTATTGATTGTATCAAGGTATGCTTAACGAGTTTATCTGGATTTTTAATTTGATGATTTTATCTTGATTTTGCTTTGATTTTTTTTTTTTTCCCTTTTTTGGTTGTTATTTGAATTTTCAAAATGAAAATCGTTGGTTCTTTTTTATGTTGATGGTGATTCTTGCCTTTTGATTTTGAGTGTGGTTTTTGGTTGGGTATTTGACACTAATAGGAAATTGGGTTTTTGGTCTTTTTGGTATGGATGCCCAAGATTCTCTTAGGGTTATTTTTTAGTATCAACTGATGGAAAACAAACAAGTTAGTCATCCCACGTTTTCATCCCTTAATTATGTTCCTATGTGTCACTACTCTTTATATATATCTATATATCTATATATATATGTGTGTGTGTGTGTGTGTGTGTGTTTTATGTGTGGATATAAAGAAGATGTAGAATGGCTTGTATATGCTGAAATTTGTAACACCTATATCTCCATATTTGTTTTATATACTTTGAGTTCTTTTCATATATTTTATGAATATACTTTGTGTATTTGGAGTGTACGGGTGATTCGAGATTCGTGAGAAGTCTTAGCTACGCATAAGGCTATCCAGAGGATCATTGTATCCTAAGATAGAAACGCCAATCAAATCCAATGCAAACGAGCGCCCATGTCATTCAACCTATGATTAAGTGATGGGGAAGTCATGGTAGAAACTTTGCCCTTTGCTTCAAAGTTCAAATCAAAGTTGAATCCAAAGGGAGTCACTACCGAATGTTTAAATCCAAGGGGGAACTAATGACACATATTATTGGGGGCCATGGCAACCTTAAATGTTTTTAAAATATTTAGAATGTGTTTAATTTAAGGGTAAATTACATTAAGACCCCCTCTAGTATCTAACAATTACAGATAGATCCCCTCACGTTTTTGAAATAACACTAACACCCCCTCCTTTACAAAATAAACTATAAAGAGTACCTCCCCCTAATAGCCATCAATTGGTCGGTAAAAAAAAAGTGATGTCATAGCTCAATGTTTTCAAAATGCCCTAACTACCCATCTTGGGTGACAATTCCAATGTTAAATGCATATAACTCTCATTAGTCCAACACATTCATCTAACACATTAGAATTTTTTTTTTTCGTTTTTTTCTCTTTCTTTTTTTTTTTTTTTTTTTTTTTTTTTTTTGATAAACAAATAATATATATATAAGCCAAAGGCTTAAATTTTTTGTCCAACTGATGTGGTAGTTTTCAGATTTTCTCATTAGAGACAATTATTTTTTCAACTAAATTTTTAATTGATTTGCCAAAAAAAAAAAATTTAAATTGATTTTTCAGATTATCACCTCATTTGAGTAAGCAGATTTGGGTATAAAAAAAAAAAAACTGGGCTATATAGCATTGCTCATGTATAGAAATAAATGAAAAGAATAATTACAATGGGGAAAAAGCAAAAGAAACTTATGAAAATAAAAAAATATGGGGTGAAAATAAAATTTAACCAAGGACAAAATGAGGAAATTTGTATGTAAAAAAGAAAAAGGTGAAATATATATATATATCAATTCTTCTATTATCAGGTGCACCTGATGCAAAATTGCATCAAGTGCACTCCAAAACTCTTTTGGCCAAACCAGCCGTTAGATTAAATATGATTCATATGTTGGTCATATATGCCAAAAATAAAGCTGAACTAAGATTAAGAGTTGTTTCATTTAAAATGTCCATAAATGAGCGACTGTTATTGATTAAAAAATACACGTTTTAGATCGAATAACAAGCAATCTCATATCAACTTGATTTTGGGATAGAATGCTTACATGAAAAGGGTACATATGTATAGATGTGAAGGTTGTTCAAATGTGGGATATCTCAAACTATTCCGTTCGATCACGAATGGCTGTGATCGTACAGGATATTTGGCTTGATCAATGCTATCTATCTATCTATATATATATATATATAAAGGAGGTAACAAATTTAGAGGGCCAAAAAGATTTTGAGACTATGCAAAAAACAAAAAAAAAAAAGGAAAAAAAAAGGTGAGCAAGCTAACCTTAGGCGCTATTGGCTTTGCCCTTGGTGCATGTAATGAAGGATATAAGTTACAGAAAACTCAAGTTATTTAAGAAGGTTAAATGATACGTTTTGGCATTTGCATTATTTTATGAGTTTTATTAACACCATTAGTCAACTATTCTTAGAGGGAATGATAATGTAATTTCAAAAATGAGAGGAGTGCATCTGTAATTGTCATAAAATAGAAAGGGTGTAAATATAATTTACTCTTAATTTAATAAAGTGAAACCTTCAAATTTGATAAAGTAACAGCTTCAATTTTTTTTTTTTTTTCACTCACACACATAATACATAAACATATATTGTGTGTGTGTAATATATATGTATGGTATGTTAGTGCGTTGCTGAATGGTGATAACTTCAAACAAATATATATATATATATATATATATATATATATGTGGTATGTTAGTGCGTTGCTGAATGGTGATAACTGCCAACAAAAAATTTTACTTACGCCTCTGGTTGAATCCATCTCTCTTAAAAGATTTTTAAAATATTAAGTTAAAATATGATAATAAACTGCTATGAGAAAAAAAATAAAAACGTAAAAAAAATTATGGGCATGCGTAGATGTTCCTCTACCCCATCAATGGAGTTGGATGGATAACGTATGAGGGCTCCGGTCGAGATCTTACTCGATTTGTCACAACAGCTGTTTACCATTAAATAACGTGGTTAAGTGCAAGCCGTTCAATCCGTTTAAGATGAGGTGGCGTGCTGTGTGCCGTAGACCGGAGGCAAATCTGACATAAACAAACAAGAAAAAATCGATCTGAACCATTATTTCTCTGAATCTGACAATCTGACGAGTCTAGATCTCCATTTTTATTTTTTTTTAATTCAAAAAATTGTGTCAAATTGTTTGCACAATTTTGGGTCAGGTCGCGCTTCCTCCCAATGTGATGTCTTGAAGACGATTCGAACTTAGTTCGCCTAGGCTCACAAGCCGCTTACCACTTGGTACAACCACTTGGCTGACGAGTTTAGATCTCCTCTCCCCTTTTCCTATCCCCTCTCTCTGTCCACCCCGTTGAACTCACGCTACGTGTCCAAGTTAATCCTATCGTTTAACGAGGCAAACACACCGTCAAGTACCAGTGATTTAATAATAAAACTCGTAGGGAGAAAAAAAACCTTCATCTTCAACCTGTGTAACTTTTCAAAACTCAAAATCTCCATCATCTGCAATTTACAATTAGATCTATGAAATAGACAGACAATGATAAACGCACCGTCCCATACAATTATTTATATGATAATAAAAATAATAAAATTCCTGTCAAGAAATAAATAAAAAGTCTTCATCTTCAACCTGTGTAACTCATTAAAACACAAAATCTCCATTGTCTACAATCTACACTATTAGATCTAGATCTATGGAAGAAAGAGAAAGAAGGGAAGAGAAAATATCCAAGGGTTATAGGGGAGGAAAAAAAAAAACAAAGGTGAGACAGATGGACTGATACACGAGAGAGAAGTAGAAGAGGATTCAATTGTTTTCTCCGACGAGGCTCTAAGTCGGCAACCCATCCCCTTGCCTTCATCTTGTTCAACCTCCATCTTAACACCAAGTAACCTCACTTTCTTCAGATATGGCGTAATTGTCGATGTTTGGTGGCTGGATTTTTGATTGGGGGTTTTGTTTTTTACTATCATTTAATATACAGAGTATTTTATTAAAAGAAAGAAGAAGAAGGAGAAGAAAAAAAAAAAGAAAAAAAAAAGGGGTAAAATACTTCTACATCTCCTTTGTTTACTAGCTATTACACTGACACTTAGGGATGGCAATGGGTCGGGTCGGATGCGGGTTGGCACTACTCCATACCCGACCCGACCTTTAATTTCTTATACCCATGCCCGACCCGATACCCGATGGGTATGAACAATTAACCCCCATCCCTGATCCACTGTTTTATTGGACTACCCATGCCCGACCCGCCCATACCCGACCGCCCTGTTGTGAGGATTTTTTTCCCCCAAATTCCATTTTTTTTGTTACTTACATCTATTACATGTTATTCATATAATCATATACCAAGCTTATAAATGTTTTTAGCACCTGATTAGTATGATCTTGTTCAAATAAAATCATACCTAATATGATCACACAAATATTATACACAAACATAAAGATTAAAAAACAATAAAAATACATAATAAGCCTTCGAATGGACTCTATAAACCTATATCAAGATAGGTTTAAGTAGGTATTTATATTTTATTGTAAAATATATATATATTTTGTAAATATAGCGGGTCGGGTCTGGTCTTCGGGTTTTTTCTTGTTGGGATCCATACCCGACCCGTACCCGAAATTTTTAAAAAATTTATACCCATACCCGACCCGATACCCGAAAAAAAATAAAAAATACCCGCCCTATTCGGGTATGAATCGAGTCGGGACCCTATGGATTGGGGCGAAATTGCCATCCCTACTGACACTCCCTATTCTTTCTGAAAATACACTGTCTTCCTTTACTTTGGAAAATAATCTACACTTTCCCCCATCTGTCAGTCAACCGTTGGGAGGTGTTAACAATTGTGGCTGACGTCATGTAAAAGTAGGCTTAAAATACCCATTTTACCCTTATTGAAGCCAAAATGCAGCGTTTGGGCATGGAGAATAGCTGTTGCTGCTTCACCCAAATCTGGGTTTCGCCCAAAACCCCAAAATTGGGTTTCCGGCGAGTTTGGGTTTTTTAAGGAATGAAAAGAAGCAAATCAAGGGGGGAAAAAAATAGAGAAAGGGAGGATGAGGAAGAAGATGCAGCAATAGGGAAAAAAAAAAAAAAATTCCGTGCGTGTCGCTGGCGTTGGTTTTAGGTGAGGCAGATTCGGTGAAGTGATTGTTCTTGATCAAACCCTTGACAAAGAGCGTAAAATTCAAATCTGCTTAAGATTCACCTCTATCGTCGCCATATTTGATTGGCGTCCTCCTTCGACGGATTTGATGGTCAGCATTGTCAAATCTAGAGGTGGGTTTACCTCACATGGCAAATTTGATGGTGTCGCCGACGAGGATGAGGAGAGAAAGGGGAGAACGAAGGATGACGAGAGGGAAGAGTTGCGGCAGCGGGCTTCTGACAGTGGGCTTCGCGCAGTGTGGGGGAGGCACGAGGGTTTGAGAGGAAAAAGAAAAAAAAAAAAAAGAAGATGAAAACAGAGGGGAGAAGGAAGGATGACGAGAGGAAGGAGTTGCGGCGACGATGGGCTTCCAGTAGTGGGGGAGGCACGAGGGTTTGAGGAAAAAAAAAAAGAAGATGAAAACAGAGGGGAGAAGGAAGGATGACAAGAGGGAGGAGCTGCGGCGACGGGCTTCCGGCAGTGGGGGGAGGCACGAAGGTTTGAGAGAAAAAAGGGAAAAAATAAAAAAAGAAGATGAAAACAAAGGGGAGAAGGAAGGATGACGAGAGGGAGGAGCTCCGACCCCTCCTCTTGCTGCTGTTGCTTCTTCTCTTCTTTTTCCGCATGCTTGCTTCTTTTTTTCTTTTTTTTCCTTCTTGTTTGCTACTGCTGCTTCTTCTCTTCTTCTTCGTGCTTTTTTTCTTTTCTTTTTTTTTTTTTGCTTTGTTCAAACTCCGATGCAGATCTACGGTGACTGTGCATCTCCAAGGGAGATGGAGATAATGGCGAAAGCTTCTCCGGCCCCTTCTCTCGCCGCTGCTGCTTCTTCTCTTCTTCTTCTTCTTGTTTTTTTATTTTATTTTATTTTTTACTATGTTTTAATAGAAGGGCATCTTTGTCACACCCCAAACCCAAAAGATTGGATTTGGCGACATGATTAGGCATAACCCACATAAGACTACGTCCTACATAGGGTAGACCACTTAACAAAATCAACCTCTAATAAACTTGTCTCCAGTAATCCATTCACAATAAAATTTGAATTGTAGCATATCTAAAGGACGTCTCAATAATTAAATGAAATAACTGGATAAATCCACATCCTATCAAAATAAATTATAACCTCCAATAACCTACTACAATATCCACTGAGACAGCAAATTAAATTCTTCTAACTACTAAAATAAAGTTTCAACTAAACTAGCAGATCAAGCTGTCGACACCCTAGCTCTTCGTACGCAGAAGCCACTCACATCAAGCTAATCATCTGTGGGGAAAAATATAAGGGGTGAGCATAACGCTCAGCAAGAAAACATTACACAATATATACAGGAAGAGGTCAAGCATATTCGCACGATTAATTTTAAAAAAAATCATGAGTAACAAAACGATAGAGTTTTACAATAAATCATTTCTTTCAATTCGATAGACATATAAACTTTTAGAAGTAATTTTCTTGCTTTCAATTCAATAAACAATAACACTGAAACACTTTCGATAACAATTCATTCAATAAATCACTTTAAAATCACTGATCGATGATACAAATCAATAAAACATCAGTTCATACAAGTATTTCCTCTGGCTAGACTCACATTCAATAGGCGCCCATCATCGTGGGACTTTACACTACATCAGTACTGATGACCAACAGTACTAAAATCCCCTGCTAGCACGGACCAATTTTCCAACAGTATTAAAATCCCCTGCTGGGACGGACCAATAATCTAACCAGAGTTCACACTTATACAAAAAAAAACATTTGACAAATATCTTTCATAAGTAAAATAGATTCAAACACATATATAAAACAATTTCAATAAATGACTATTTTTGCTTGATCCACAGTACATAAGAAATAACACTTTGACAATGAAACGATTTTGAAAACAATTATCCATAAATCATTGGCTCAATAAAGAGGAATAAAAATCATATTTATTTTTATTTAATCAAAGAGGGTGATACATTGTGCAAGTTCCCTTACCTCAAGCCAAAACCTTTAACGATTCACGCGATCAAACTCCTAAAAATCCCAACGCAACTTAGAACCTAAAATCCATAATATTCTTTATCAATAAATCATACTTAAACTAAAAAGTCTCTCTAGCTAAATGGTGTTTTAAGGGTTTAACGTCTAATTCTCATGGCCTTATAATGCTTACTATATTTAATATAATTAATATATACACTAACGTGCCATTAAAATAGACTCATGTTAAATTATAAATTAATAGAGTTGAATTACTTTTTAACACAGCAAAGTTACCAGTCAATCCGAGGGAAGTTGACTGTCAACAGATGTAAAGTTGACAGTCAGAATGTAGTAAAACAGCAGCAGAATTTTTGTACTAACTTCCAATGCTACCCAAGGCAAAAGCAGAAGTTCACCCACTGATTTTCCCTTAAAATAAGTCCCTAAATCTGTAAGAGAGATGTTTGTGGAAGGGTGTATGGTAGGGTTTTGAGAAAATTTGTAGTGTTAGACATGGGAAGTGGTGGAAACCACCATTTTTGGCTTTCTTTGTCACCCAAACCCATAGAAAGAGATTTTTGGTGGTTGGATGATCTTGTGCAGCAGCTATGGAGGGGTTTTTGAGTGGTGGTGATGATGGTTTAGTGATTGTAGAAGTGATACAGATGGAGGATTGGGTTAGAGAAGAAAATCTTAGTAACACGGTAAAGTTACCAGTCAACAAATGGTAAGTTACCTGTAAACAGACACGAAGTTGGCAGTCGATTCGTACAAAACAGCATCAGCTCCTTTCTTTTTCCTTCTCTCTTGCTTTCTTTTCTTTTTCTCTCTTTATATTGTTTTCAGTAAAAAGAATATTAATCCTCCATAAACGTTTCTTATATAGGGTGCAAGTTAATCCTAACCTAATTAGGATTACCTTCAAAGTGAGTGTTTGATTAGGATACGAACACTATCTCTCATTGATTAGAAAACAATCACCTTGTTTGGCTACAAAGTTGAACGTGTTTGAGGTTAATCCTAAATTAATTCATACATTTAAATCTAACTAAAGGCAATCAATTTTTATACTTAATTAATTAAACCTAAGAAAAATTCAGGGTATTACAATCTTCGTCATTTCACATTTCCGTTAATTCCGTTAACTTTGCTGTTTTGACAAGGGAGGTCAGTCCTTCTTTCAAGCTCTAGCCACCACACAGCTACGAAGTACGAGGTGTGGCTCTAGTCACCACACAACTATGAGGTGTGGTTCAGATGACCTCATGGTTAGAATACCAACAGTCAAATCTTGGATTCAGATCTTGTGGTCAATCCTTTGGGCTTAATAAGTGCGATAAGATTAATAAGACATATCTTTATTGACGGATAATCAATACCTACGGTTGGGAGTAGTTTTTGCATAATAGCATTCTGCCTTTAATCGTACTTACAATTGTCAGCAAATTTACTATTACGAATTTTCCTTATTTAACTTGGATTCCTATAAGTCCGTTTGTGATCTTTATTTTATCAGCTTACTGTTTAAATTTAGAACTTTTGATTTATGTCTTTGATTGGAATTTTCCTATTTTTAGGATTTTTAATATTTTCCTTTATTTCGTTATCTATTTTTTAAATTTATTATCCTATTAGAATTAAGGTTTGCAGCCTATATAATATCGATTCTGAAATTCTAAAACATAGGCTGAGGGATTCATCCTTACAAAAAAAAAAAAAAAACAAACAAAGAAAAGAAGCTCTAGCCACACCACCCACACACAAGCACTGATGGAACAACTCTTCCTCTTCTTGTTTTGCGTGCCCCTCTTCTTCCTTTGTCTTCGACGGTTTCTCCACCCATATCCAACCACAAAACTACCACCTGGTCCGACCGGCCTCCCTATTATTGGCTCCCTCCTAGAGCTCGGATCAGGGCCCCATGAGTCCCTCTATAAGCTCGCCAAAATCCACGGCCCACTCATGACTCTACGCCTCGGCTCTGTCACCACCATAGTCGCTTCCTCGCCCGAAACCGCCAAAGAAATCCTCCAAAAACACGACCAAACCTTCTCCGGTCGCACCGTCCCTGACGTCGTCACTGTGCAGCCCAACCCTGAAGGAACACTCGCGTGGACCCCCGGCGACCAGCGGTGGCGCAACCGCCGTAGAATATGCACCACCCAGATGTTCAACAACCAGAGCCTCGACTCACTTCAACACCTTCGACACGAAAAAGTTGGACAACTCATTGCTCACATTCGAAAGCACTGTGAGTGGGGTAGGCCGGTTGATATCGGGCAACTCGCTTTCGCCACTACGTTGAACTTGGTATCGAATACTATATTCTCTATAGATATGGTCGACCAGAATTTCAATTCGGCTCAGGAGTTCAAGGACCTTGTTTGGAGAATCATGGAGGATGCTGCGAAGCCGAATTTATCGGATTATTTTCCGATACTTCGGCGGTTTGATCTGCAAGGAGTGAGGCGTCATATCGTGCCTGCATACAGAAGGATGCACGAGATATTTGATGATGTCATAGGTAAAAGGTTGAAAGCTAGAGCGTCAGACAAGATGAGCAGGACTGGTGATTTCTTGGATGTTCTCCTTGATCAGTGCGAGGGAGAGGGATCGGACTTCAACCTTAAAAATATCAAGCCTTTGATTCTGGTAAGGGAATTGATGAACATAAATAAGCCATATAGCCTCCATGACCATGATTTTATTGTGTGCATAAACTGAAGGGAAATTCATGCCTGTTTGAGGTATAAGGAGGAGTGCAATCAGGGAAAATTGTGGTCACGTATGCTCATGGCCGGTTCTGAATTATTTAATTGGTCCTAGGCAAACTCCTAAAATGGCCTTTGCCCCTTTATACATATTCCGAAAAAAAAAAAAGTTTTAAGTATTATAAAGAAAAATTTTGAGGGCAACTATTGTAACCCTCAACTTTATTTGTATACCCAATTTATTTTAAGCTTATCAAGGTTTTATGAAAAATATAAAAAGTTTTTATGAAAATTGATCGTGCTATTTACTAGAAAACGTTATTTTGAATAACTTTAAAAAGTAAAATTTTCTAAAATCTACGTTAGACCTTTTAACCATTTATAATTTTTCATTTCTGTAAAAATGAAATAGAGATCGTAAATAGCCAATAATGCTTTCTAGTGGACATGCACGTGGTCAATTTTCTTAAAAACTTTTTATATTTTTCATAAAAGCTTGAAAAATAAGAAGTGGAGTTTACAAATAAAATTAAGGAGTTGCAATAGCCACAAATTTTTTTTTTGTTTTTGTTTTTTTGCTTTTGTTTTGGGCTTGATTGAATTAGGCTGTGGGTGAATTTTGTTTGAGGAATTGGAGCCATCAATGATCAGGGTATTTTGAAAAAAAACATAAAAAATTAGGCCTATTACAAAGGTTGGTTATGGGTCCTTATTTTTGGCCCAAAATATGGGACCCTAGGCTCAAAACCGGGCATGTATATGCCACGATTCTTAGTTTTCCCCATTTCCATGTGCACGTATATAAGACACATCTTTACAAAAAGCCCACAATGTGATAACTGGCCTATCTGGCAATGCTAGAAAGAGGAAAACATTTTCACGATCCACCGTGAAAACATGGACAAGTACGTGTTTCTAAAAAAATATGGAACCTATATGTTAAGACATGTATTTGATTGTTCACTCAAAAGTAATGACAGACCATCGTGTTAGTCATAATCTTTGAGAGTGCTGTGTGCATGTGTTTGAACATGATTATTCTCCTTTGTGGCTCCATGACTTACTTATGTGAACATTTTGGATAGGCCAAATGTTGGTTTTTGGGTATACGTTTATATTATTCAATTGAATTTTTACTCATTATTAAGGTGATGAAGTTCAATGTGTCACTTTTTATGTGTGCTTAATTGTTGAAATATGTATGTATATATATGATGACAGGACTTATTTATTGCTGGAAGTGATACATCCGCAATCACAACAGAATGGGCAATGACGGAACTTCTTCGCAACCCCCAAGTGATGCATAAGGCAAGAAATGAACTTGTCGAAATAATTGGTACCGAACAATCAGTGAAGGAATCAGACGTTGGTCGACTTCCATATCTTCAAGCAGTCGTGAAAGAGACCCTGCGACTGCACCCTGCCGCTCCCCTTCTCTTACCTTATAAAGCACAAAATGATGTAGAAGTGTGCGGATTCACCAGTACCAAAGGGCAGTAAAGTGTTTGTGAATGGATGGGCTAATTGGTAGAGACGAAAGATATTGGGAGGATCCATTTTCATTCTTGCCTGAAAGATTTTTGGGCTCCAAACTAGATTATAGAGGCCAGGATTTCGAATATATTCCATTCGGCGCTGGTCGACGGATTTGCACTGGCTTGCCTCTTGCTGTTAGAATGGTTCATTTAATGTTAGCTTCCCTCGTCCACTCATTCAATTGGAAGCTGCCAGTAGGGACCAATCCTCATGACATTGACATGACAGAGCAATTTGGAGTCACCTTGAAGAAAGCTACCCCCCTTCATGCTATCGCCGTCGTAGATGAATAGGTTTATATTTATGATTCACTTTCGATGCTGCTAATGTCCTTCTTCCTAGGTGGGACCATAGATGCGTGGGATCCTCCACGGCTGTAAAGTCCTCTACCGGCATGGATATATAATAATAAATAATAAATAATTGTTATATTGTCAACATGGGCTACCAGTATAGCTCCTGTTACCTTTACATAAATAAAATAATGGTTTACACCCCGTGACAATTTTTTAATTTTTTTTGTTTTTTTGGTATAATCCTGGTGACTCTTTCAATAATAGCAAATTTATTTAACTTTTCTTCATAAAAAATAGATTAATTTTCCTTCAAAACAAAAATATTTGGTAGAAGGAAATTGAACTGACCGATGCATCTTGTTCCATTGCACCTGCGCTGGTGCATCTTGTATTCCATACTAGCATGAAAATTTAGACTTCTACCCCTTATCCTAACTCTCTAGGAAATGGATGATATATCCAAACGAAATGCAATAATAGATGTGAAACCCGAATTTTAATATGACAAGAATTAAGTAATAATCATATATATTTTTTTAGATAAGAATGATGTAAACGGAAAACACAAACTTGCGATGATGGTTAGCTCCCAAGATGATCTTTATAGTTATCACTCAAATTATATTCGAGAGAAAATAATTGGTATAACAAAAAGATCAAGAATATGTGGAGACAAAACAGATTAGTAAGTTACTTCATACTTTCATGCAGTAATAGAATGATTGCCGCTTCATGTACTAAAACATGGAAGCCACAAGATGCAAAGAATTTTTTTTACACTTGAGTCAGATCTCTTCACAAAAACAAAGTATGAGGCTAAGATAAGAGAACACTACAAGCAGGAGGAGGTTTAAATTGCCCACTATGGAGTCCAATATATTTAATCATGCATCGAGTCGAGGAAACTATTTGGTCTCATCACTAAAATCGGTGTAATTAGGTATAAGTTTATGTATGGCAATTCCCTCCACCATATATTAGTCTTTCAAATCCAACTCAATAGCTCAAAAAAAAAAAAAAAAAAAAAAAAAAAAAAAAAAAAAAAAAAAAGGGCTTCAAAGACCAAGTACAAGTTTCGCATGGACTTGCCATTATAAAATTTGAAATTCAAAGGTTGAACATCTTTGCTGACATATATAAGAAAGAAGTAATTTTATGGAGAAATTTCAAAAAAGAAGAGACAAACCTTTGAGATACGTTGTTAAACATTCAAGTATCGAGAATTTAAATGAGCACATTGTTAAATCTACGTTCACATTCCATTCATTTAAAGCCACAGTGGCTACAACGAACAGGAGGGTTGAAGTAGACAACAACCAGGATTCGCACGCTTGGCTAGTCTACATCAAACGGTTGTTGGCACTTTCGATTCTATAGACAAAAAGTATGGATATATAACTCTCCTGTATGGGCTATGATTGTCTTGATTAAGAAGACCTCGAGGCTATGATTGTTTCAATTAAGAAGACTTCGACTCGAAACCACTGAGATTTAATTTAAAAATAGAGCATCCCTAATGGTGTGCTATTACTAAAATATAGTAATAGCACACCTTGTTGGCACATCCTTATGCTAAAATAGGGCAAAGGTGATTGAGAAAAGGAAGTGGATGGTGGTTGTACCTAAAGATTACAAATTGTGTCAATTTACACCATCAGAGCACATTGTGTCAAATTATAACTTTTGGCACTGTAACATGTGCTAATAGAAATAACACACAAAATAGTATAAACCACTGGAAATGCTCTAAAAAAAGTTAAATGAAGATCACTGAACTTACAGTATCCACTTGCTAAATAACACTCACCATATAAGAAAAGAAATGCATTGTTCTGTTTTGTCAACGATGGTGTAATTTACAGAGATAAAAGGGGAGGAGAGAGGTATCGCCTCTGTGGCCAATGCAGTCTCAAACAAGAGCATCAGGAGATTGATAATACATAAGAGGATAAGGAGATGAGAAGATAAATCTGCACTGGAAAAAAAAAAAAAAAAAAAAAAAGAAAGAACGTAAATATGCGTTGTGTTGCTTTGAGTCGAGTAGGAGAAAGCTGGATGTGGGAAGCTCTGTACTTACAACGGGCTAATCACAGCATCTGCCATCTCAGCTTGCATCCCGAATCATTGGCTATGATTCATGCCTTTCTTCATTCTTCAGTTTCTCTCCATAAGGATGGTAACCATTGGTCAGCTCTAAACATATGATACTCTAGTTAAGCTAAAAGAGCCCAATGTTGGACTCCCCAAACTTCCATTAAATGGCACCGCAAAGATGCCATTAGACACAACCAGTTATAACATTGAGTTGTACGTGGCAGGGGTTGAATTTATAGATGAGAAAGGTTTAACATAAATTTGAAAGAAAAAAAAAACAAAAAGGAAGCAAGGGAGTGGATCAGGAGCTGGTAAATCACCTAATTTTGAACGAAGAAAGTGAAAAGACCATCATTACTTGAAGGCCTAAAAAAAACAGGTTAACTGTATACCATCATCCAGGCATGGTATAAATTGCGTCCAGAATCTTTGCGTCTCATAAACTATTTCACTTTGATTTATTGTGCTTACTTACAAGGGCAATATTACCAAGTACCAACACTTTTATCCTATCCACTTCATGCAAGTTAATTACCTTGATTGAATTAACATCAGTGGGAGATTTGATTAGAGGCTGAATTCTAGATTTTGAGATAGCTTAAGAAATTGTAATCATAACGCTGTTGTTAACCTAGAACTGTGAACAGCAGTACCAAAAAAAGAAAAGGATTCTACTACGAAGTCCAAATACATTAAATTCAAAATTTAATAAATGAAAGAATTCAACAAACTTGAAATCCACGCTTTCGTTCTCTGCTAGCCATGCAAACTACTGCCCTGGAATGTCTCATTTCTACCATCATCTGAAACATTACCATCCTCTTCATTCTGCAAAACCATAAACATTAAACAAACTGAATACAGTGACTGGAGATGAACAAACTGCTAAAAATAAAAAATAAAAATCAAGTGAGCACTAGACGAATTTTACAGTGCAAAACCGACTTAAAGCTTAAAATGCAATCAAATAGGAAGTTCCAATAACCTTTTTCTTCTCACATTGATTAATGTTTGGAAACCCATCTAAGGTTGCCATAGTCAATGGTTCCACTGCTAAACAAAATGTTTTGTTATCCCTTCAAATCTAATACATGTCCACTAATCTGATAAAGTATCTACTATTCTTCACCAATGTCAATTTTTCTTGTCGATCAAGAAATGCTCAACGAAGAATAATATTTTGATTCAAAATATCTTTGATTCCACAAACATTACACGTACAACTATAGCATGTCACTGTAATTCTTCACAATGGTACGATATAATTCTAGTTGTGTGATAGATTTAGGGTTTAAGTGAAGAAGAAGAAGAGGGAAAGAAGAGAAGGAGAAGAAACAAGAGGGAGATATGGGTTAGAGAACAAAATCACGTTAACCTCTAAACCTATCAGCCCTTATTATATCAATAGATAAGAAGTTACAAAAGTGCCCTTGAAACATTCACAAAATAATATAAGAACAATGCTAACACTCCCCCTCAGTCATTGTTATTAAAGGCGCAAGGCGCACCTAAGGCGCAAAAGTCTCCTAGGGCCTAGGCGTAAGGCGCAAGAAAAAGTGCGGGCTTCAGGGAAGTGAGGCTCACAATTTAAAGAAAATAAATAAAAACTATTTTATCAAATGCAGCTAACAAAAATAATCAATTTAAACATATAAAATTAAACATATAAGATTAAACACTCATGTCTTTTGGCCTATAAGCTCAATTGGTTAGACCCACAAAGCACACAAAGTCACAAATCACAATTTACAACCACAATTAGATGTTTATACTTTATAGTTTGTTAATTTGTAGCCCAACAAATTATAATACCAAACAGGCAAACAGAGAAGAAGAATAAAAAAACAGAGAAGGAGGAATAGAGAAGAAGAATAAAACAAACAAAGAAGAGGAAGAAGAAGGAATAGAAAAGAAGCAAAAATTGAAAAATAGAAGAAGAAGAAGAAGAAGGAAGAAGAAGGAATAGAGAAGAAGAAAAAAAAAGAAAAAAAAGAAAACAGGAAGGAAGAAGAACAAAGAACAGAACTATTTTTGAAACTCAGAAAATAGCACAAATTGAAAAATAGAAGAAGAAGAAGAAGAAGAAGGAACAGAGAAGAAGAAGAGAAAAGAAGGAACAGAGAAGAAGGAAGAGAGAAGTACAGATTTACCCAAAAAAAAAAAAAAAACCAGAGAAGTACAGTTGCTTCTCGATGACGACGACGACGAAGAAGAAGAAGAAGAAGAAGAAGAAGAAGAGCAGGAGAAGGAGCAGGAGGTACATACCTGTTTGACGAGGGCTGCACCGACGATCGCACTAGCGCAGAGAGCTAGGGCTGCTGGTTGCACCGCTGGAGCTGGAGGCCTACACCACCTTTTCCTTCTTCTTCTTCTTTTTCCTTTTTTGCTTTTGTCGATTTTAACGGATATAAAGAATTAAAAATGGTTGTATTAATTTTATTTTATTTTTTAAGAAAAAGAGGGCTGGATAACTAAGGCGCGCCTCAAATGGGCCTCGCGCCTCTTAAAAAACCCCAAAAAAGCGCGCTTTTCTTGCGCCTAGTGGACGTCGCCTCGCCTAGCCCAAAGTGAAGCCCACCCCTTGCGCTCGCCTGCACCTCGCGCCTAGGCACGCCTGAGGCGCGCTTTTAACAACTATGCTCTCAGTATAGATATCAAATATGCCAAGCTTGGAAGATAGGCGTTGAAAAGGAGCACGAGCTAAAAGCTTCGTAAGAATATTGTGAGCACCACATTCGGCACCACGCAGCTTGGGAGTACGCTAACTAGCTACGAATGACTAGCGCGGATAGGATTCACCACCCAATTTTGGCTTCAGGAACCGATTGACCCCTAGTAAGGGTCTAACTCATCATAACTAGAGAATTTTCAGGTTCAAAGCTAGGGTACATTGTTGGGAAGGTGTTAGACACCCAACAATGCCCGACCAAAGCCCGCCCCCACATGTACTTATTGGCTTTAATTTAAAAGGGCTTAACCGTATTCAAGCAATTTATGGGATTCAGTTCAAATGGAGACACAAAATAGAGAAATAAATAGGAAATTAAAACAAGGCAGGATGAATGATTATATACAAAGGACAGAAGCAATTAAAATGAGCGAACCATACTTAGCCTACAAAATAGGGGTTAATCTGCCCAGAACATGTCATGCACGACAAGTACGTACGTGCATTCCCTAAACACAGTGTATACATAAGTGTGAATGTGAGCCTATTATGCTATTATCATGCTTGTGCAGGCTTATGAATGATTAAAATATGCACAAAACTTCCTAAGCATGCTTTGAGAACACTAAGAACGTCCTAGATCTAAACATTGAGAGTTGATGGGTCGTCTATATAAAGGAAACATTGGAATCAATGAATCAACAAGTTATGCAATACAATCATGGTATGGTGGCATATTTATAAATGTATTTATTTATGAGAAAACAATAAACACATGAGTATATATAATTCTACCTAGCCTACATACTTAAAATGCACGCTAATCACGTCTTAAATCATTAAATGTTATGCATGAAATGAAAGGATGCATAAAGAAACTCGATCTATTTCGTAAAGAATCAATCAATAAAGTGTATTAAAACCACGAAGGGATGAAAATTAGGACAAAGATAGTTACCCTCAGGTTTGAGCGGTAGCATTTACTTCAAGAATTCCTCCCTCTAGATTCTTGCAATCACAGCTGCTAATTCTCGAGAATTTTGGGGGTGGAGGCTGAAGAAAGGTGTTGAATCCCTTCCTATGTTGAAAGTAGGGTATTTATAGGGGAGCTTTAGGGTTTCTTTTGGGGCTACTATGTTTCCAGCCGCCACAAGATGGCTACCAACCAAGCTTGGTCCTGTAAGGTAAGGGAGAAGATGCTAGAAATGGAGGACTATTCAAATCTTGGGCCATACACGTGTGATCGTGGGTTATGTGTTTATGCTGAATTGAGCTATGATCACATTAGTCATTCGGGATTCGTTTGTAACAGTTTTATTTGACATTGCCCTTCATCATTGAGCTTATGGGTGGTCCAGAATGTTGGGCAGTACAAAATAGGGTGTCAACAAATATTACCAAACTGATCATCAGAGCAAATATAAGGAGTAGCAAGCTCGTGCCACAATAATAAATCTCGAATGAAGTGATAGTCAACCTCAATATGTTTTGTCCACTCATAAAAAACAGGATTGTTGGCAATGAAGATAGCAGCTTGATCGTCACAATACATATCCATAGGAATAAGAATTCTAATAACAAAATCAGTAAGAAAAGATCAAACCCAAAGTATCTCAGAAGTGGTATGAGCCATAGCTCGATATTCTACTTCAGCACTAGATGCACAACAATCTGCTTGTTACTACGCCAAGTAACTAAATTACTCCTAACAAAGGTACAGCAACCAGAAGTAGATCGCTTATCAAAATAAGAACTTACCCAATCAGCATCACTAAAACCAGTTACAGACAAGGTATTGAATGGTTTGCATAGCAAACCTCAACCAAGAGTACCCTTTAAATAACGCAGAATATGACAAACTGCTTCAAAATGAGGATGACAAGGAGTATGCATGAGCTGACTAACAACCCCAACTGCATAAGTAATGTCAGGTCGAGTAACAGTAAAATAGATCAACTTCCCAACCAATTGACGATAGCGACCAACGTCCCTAAACTCTGCCCCCTTGTCACTATTGAGCTTAATAGAGGAATCCATATGTGTGTCAACTGGACAAGTACCCAAAACGCTTGTTTCAGACAAAAGATCAATAACATACTTTCGTTGAGACAAAGAAATGCCTTGAGAAGAACAAGCAACTTCAAGTCCAAGGAAATAACGAAGAGAACCAAGATCTTTAGTCTGAAAGTGATTACCCAAATAACATTTCAATTCAGCAATGCCCATCATCCCCAGAGATGATAATTTCATCAACATAAACAATAAGAACAATAGTACCAACAGAAGAATAACGAAAATGGTCATAGGTAGACCGTCAAAAACCATATGCAAGCACAATAGTACTAAAACGATCAAACTATGTGCAAGGGGACTGTTTTAGACTATATAAGGCTTTCTTCAATCGACACACAAGATTCTCATTACCAAAAATAGCATATCTAGGTGGTTGATCCATATATACTTCTTCGTGGAGAATCACTATAAAGAAAAGCATTCTTGATGTCGAGCTGTATAAAGGCAAAGAACGACTAACAGCCACTGAGAGTATGTTGCGAATAGAGTTAAGACGACTAACAAGAGAAAAGGTCTCCAAATAGTCAACATTATAGGTCTAAGTATATCCTTTAGCCACAAAACACCCCTTAAAGTGCTCAACAGAACCATCGAGAAGGTATTTAATAGTGTACACCCAACGACAGCCCATAATTTGTTTCCCGGAGAAAGTGAAGTTAAGTTCCCAGGTTGATTCTTGTGAAGAGCACTCATTTCCTCATCCATAGCTTGTTTCCAACCAGAAGAAGATAACGCCTGCTTATAGGAGGAAGGAACAGAAATAGAAGACAAAGAATAAGAAAAAGATTGCATGCAAGGGGAAAGACGATCATAAGACAAGAAATTAGCAATAAGATGTTGAGTACATGTTCTTTTACCTCGACGAAGAGCAATAGGAAAATCATCTAGATTTGTCGAGGGAGAAGGTAAGGCTGGATCCACTGACCTAGAAGATGTAGGAATAGGGCCATAAGAAACAACATGCCTATCGTGAGATCACCAATATACCTGTGTTGGAGGATAAGGAAGAGGACTAGAGAGAATAGGAGGCAAAAACATAGAGGAAAATAGTGGCATCAAGGAGAGTAGGAAAGGTGGAAAAATGCTCCCCTCACGATAAGAGATAAGGTTAGAAGATAAACTGACCTAAAGAAGAAAAGAATAAGGTAGACTCAAAAAATGTAACATCAGTAATTACAAAGTAGCGACGAGTCTCAAAACAATAACAACGATTCCTTTTTTAGTACAGGAGTATCCAAGAAAGACACCCTTACGAGCCCGATTGGACAATTTATCCTGACCGGAGTTAAGAACATGAATAAATGCTACAAAACCAAACACACAAGGAGTAAACCTCATTTTTTGATCAACAACAATAGAAAAATTTTATTAATAAAGAAAACTGAAAGGAGTACAAGAAGGAGAACAAGAAGTCCACCAAAGACTGAACTACCAACAAAAAAACCAAAACAAAATCAGTACTTAAGAACAAACAGCCCTCCAGTCAGACTTTAACAAAGATAAAGGAATATCCACGAATTCCTTCGAAGAAAACTAAAAGGAGTAAACCTCATTATCACGAAAAATCTTAACACGCTTATTAAATTGAACAAAAAACACATTATAAAATTGAAGAATAATAGTAGGCAATCCAGACCGTTCTCTTATAAAAAATAACCAAGTCATTCCGAGAATAATCATCAACAAAAAAAACAAAATAATGAAATCCATTCAAAGTAGAAGTGCGATCAAGTCCCCAAATATCCGTATGAACCAAATTAAAAGACTCACATTCACAACTATGAGTACTACTAGAAAGAGTGCTACGATGATGCTTGCCTAATTGACAAGCTTTATAATCTAAACGAGACATAGAACTCAAAGAAGGATTAGTTTGCTTCTGTCGAGCCAATTATGGATGACCCAAGCAAAAATGCCACTGGAGAAGCGAAACTACAACAGGTCAAAATAGATGAACTAGGGGCCAAGGAGCCACTGGAATCCAAAAAATATAAGCCGTTTCTTCTCAGGGCCCGAACCAATCTTCTTCTTGATCTTTGGATCTAGAAAAATACAAGAGCTGGGAGTAAAAATAATTTCACATTGCAAGGCTTTTGTCAACTAACTAACAGAAAGCAAATTAAAGGGAAAAGTAGGAACATAAAGACTTGAAGGTAAGGATAAAGACGGGGTGAGATGAAGAACACTTGTACCGTGAACAGGCCGAGAAGAACTATCAGCTAACACAATATATGATCAACAAGAGTCAAGTCATAAAAACAAGAGGACAAACTAAAGATATTGTTGTTAGCACCAGAATCAATGACCCAAGGAATAGGAGAAGAGGCTACACATGCAAGATTACCTGAATGATCTAAGGTAGATAGTAGAAGAAGATGGTTGTGCAGAAGAAAAAGCAGTGCACAAATGGTGGACAAGATACTTGCCAAGCTGAGTTCTGAGTGCATTACGAGAACCAAAGGTAGAGACCGTACTGGATGGGAATCCATGACCAGGAATTATTTGTAAGGGAGATGACACAGGATCATCACTAACCTGATTCACATAACTTGGCTTATCATATTTCTAGTAACAATACGGTTCAGTATAATTAGTACCCCTATAATAATCACATTTCTGGTCACCACATCCACTAGAACGCCCACCTCCACGTAGTCCACCACGAAGACTATGGCGTCCAAGAAAACCACCACCACCACGAAAACCACTACGGCCACTACTATTAGAAATCAAGGCCGTAGGATCCAAAGATGAAAGAGTAGGGCCAGGTAAGGTAGAATAATTGATAATAGCTTAAAATTGCGTTACTGTCATACTTTTAGTAAGCACTATTATATCTATTTTGCACTTAATTCAGCATTTTACATAGATACATGAATTTTCTTAATATATGTTTTTATGCTTAAAGTGGTGTATTAATACGTATTTTATTTTTGTAGGAAACCAATTTCCTACGATTGGTGACAAATTTGGAAGCCAAGCTTATTTTGGAATGGTCAAACCTTCTTTATTTAATTGGAATTATATGGAAGCTTTGTAAGGGTGAAGAACATTAATTTTAGAAGATTTGAGAAAAGGAATTGGTAACCCCAACGTTGTAGAGAAAACTAAAAAGGAAGTTTGAAGCACTCACTATATTTTGGACATATCTTTTGACTCTGAAGTCCGTTTAATGAGAAATTGGTATCCCTAGAAAGATGATTTGAAACCTGACAATATTGTATTTCACGAAAATTTCATGATTTTAGACATTTAGTAGGTAAAAAACGGGTTACAAGTTGGCCTGCTAGAAAAACGGGATTTCCAAATTGTTTACTTATTTTTCTTCTCTTTCCCTTAGAAACCCTAAGAGCACATAAAAAGGAAAAAAAGGAGAAGCTCCTATCCTACTTCGTCTTTTACTTCTCTTTAGTTTTTAGTTTTCAATTATTATGAGTAGCTAAATATTTTGCTAAGGCTAGGTTTTAGTTTTCAATTGTTTGATATGTGTTTAACGATTCTTTATAGATTTAATGTAAGGTTTCATATTTTTTTATTGATTTTAATTATTTTACAAAGTATTTATTCTATATAATTCTTTGATTTATCGTTAACTTCGAGTACGATGATTGCTTAGAATTCCCTGTGAATTAAATTACTAGGTTTCTCGTGTAATACATCCATCAATTTTATGAATCCATGTTTTTAGAATTATTTTGAATAAAATAAATTGTTAAATCATCCAATTGAGATCATCCTTCATATGAGTCTCAATTGAGTTATAAAAATTGAATCATTAGCAAATATCATATACTTGTTATGAGTGGACCTCTGAACCTTAGTGTTTTCAAACTATTATTTTCATTCAAATTAATTCTCTAAAATTAAGCAACTGAATTTCTAAAATCCTTCCTCAATCAATTTTCTTTTCTCCATCCATCTCTATTAATTATTGCCCTTCCTTGTGGTTCGATCTCGGACTCATCGAGAATATATTACTTTGTGATATCCTGCACTTGGGTGCATAATAGAGGTCGCCACATACGAAGTAATATATTCTCAAGTGTAGGATGTCGCGAAGTAATATATTTTCGGTGAGTCCAAGGTGGAAACACAGGGAATAGGAATAATTAACAAAGATGGATGGAAAAAGAAAATTGATTGAGGAAGGATTTCAGAACTTTGGTTGCTTGCTTGTAGAGAATTAATTTGAATGAAAACAATAGTTTGAAAGCACTAAAGTTTAGAAGTCCACTCACAACAAGTATATGATATTTGTTAACGACTCAATTTTTATAACTCAATTGAAACAAATATGAAGGATGATCACAATCGGATGATTTAACAATTTATTTTATTCAAAATAATTCTAAAAACATGGAGTCGTAAAATTGATTAATTTATTACACGAGAAACCTAGTAATTCAATTTGCAGAAAATTCTAAGCATTCACCGTACCCGGAGTTAACGATAAATCAAAGAATTATACATAATAAATACTTTATAAAATAATTAAAATCAATCAAAAACATAAAACCTTATAAATGCATGAAGAATCGTTAAACAAATATCAAACAATTGTTGTGACTTTAGTCTTAGCTTTAGCAAAATATTTAGCTACTCATAATAATTGAAAACTAAAAACTAAAGAGAGGTAAAAGAAGAACAAGAGAAGAAGTAGTATAGGTGCAGCTCCCCTTTCCTTTTTATGTGCTTTTAGGTTTCCAAGGGAAAGAGAAGAAATATAAGGAAACAATTTGGAAATTCTGTTTTCCAGCAGTTGTAACCCATTTTTGACCTACTAAATGTCGAAATCACGAAATTTTCGTGAAATATAATATCGTCGGGTTTCAAATCATCTTTTGAGGGACACCAATTTCGCATCAAACGAACTTTGGAGTCAAAAGCTATGTCCAAAATACAGTGACCGCTCCAAACTTCCTTTTTAGTTTTCTTTCCAACTTTGAGGTTGCCAATTCCTTCACTCAAATATTCTAAAATTAATGCTCTTCACCCTTACAAAGCTTCCATATAATTCCAATCAAATAAAGAAGGCTTGACCATTCCAAAATAAGCTTGGCTTCCAAATTTGTCACCAATCATAGGAGATTGGCTTCCTACAAAAATAGAATACACATTAATACACCACTTTAAGCAAAAAAACATATATCAAGAAAACTCATGTATCATGTGTAAAATGTGGCATTAAATGCAAAATAGATGTAGTAATGCCTACTAAAAGTACGACATTAAAGCAATTTTAAGCTATTATCAATAATTATTCTCAAGTGAGGACTGCAACAAGCGAGAATAAGCATTGGTAGCTGTAGGTAAGGTCTCACTAGCAAGAATTTGAACTTTAAATCCACGAAGATCAAAGTCTAGACGATACAATAGAGAAGCTATCATAATCTCCTCCTAATAACATTTCTGTTGCTCCAAATACTATAAGAGGCTATACTGCAACAATTGATCCCACAAGCTCTTAAGAGCACTATAGTACGCTACTAATGACTACCCAGATTGCTTAGTAGTAAAAATCTATTCATAAATCTGATAAACACGGGAGACATTACTCTTTTGGGAAAAAGACTCAGAAATAAAATCCCAAATCTTCTTAGAGGAATCACTGAAACTAAATGGTGGCAGCAATATGGGGTTTCCATACTGTGCCATAACCATCCCATAACATCTAAATTTTCACATATCTAATCTACATAGGTAGGATCAGTCAAATTAGGTGGATTATCTGTTATGTAGTTCAATCGACGCTTACTGCGCAATTAAACTTGACCTGCATGTGCCCAAGACATATAGTTCACACCATCTAATTTCCTTGAAGTGATACACTTGGGTGAATCATCATCCTTAAGTAGTGGGAGTTTTTTACAGCCTTAGTTGTAGACTTCTCTTCAGCCATCCCTAACAAGATACTATACCAAATTACCAATTAACAAGCCAACTTACAAAAAACAACTCAAAAGACAACACAAATCAGCCATAAATCTCACAAACCAGCAATCATAAACCACAAATCAGCCACTGTCTATTCAAAAGGCCTAGAAAACCAACCCAACCACTGTGGACCCTGAGAAAACCACAAACCAGCAACCAAAGAATCTCACAAATTACCAGAAAAATAGAGGAAACAATCCAAGACAAGGAAGGAAGTCAGCCATGTCTTCAACCCCAAAAACCATTCAACTATATATAAATTTCAATACACAAGCAACGGAAGACAACTAAAGGCAAATAACACCTCCTAGGGTCTAGTTGGCACCCATAGGACCCATTCCAGCCAACAAGAGGTCCTCAAGACCCCCACAAAAACAGATCCAAAAAATAGGGTCGAATCTAGCAAAAATCAAAGGAAAATAGAAAAGTCGTACTAGATGGTCTCAAACAGTCAAACAAAGTGTTCCATAATTCTTAGAAAAATAGGACGAACCAAGAGAGGAAGTCATCGGTCGCCAAAGGTCGCCCCGATGCTAACATCATCAACCGACGGCTGACATCAGCACACTGTAGTCATCTGGCGAAGTCGTCTAGTGACATAATGCAATGAAACCAATCCCAAGTGTGTTTTGATTCTACTTTGATACCAAGTTGTGTGATAGATTTAAGGTTTCAATGAAGAAGAAGAAGAAGGAAAGAAGAAAAGGAGAAGAAACAAAGAGGGAGACATAGGTTAGAGAACGAAATCACATTAACCTCTAACCCAATCAGCCCTCATTACATTAATAGATAAGAAGTTACAAAAGTGCCCTTGTAACATAAACAAAATAATATAAGAACAATGCTACTGAAGGTCGGCCTTAACATTTACACTAATGAGGACAAAATTTAGAACTTTGCAAAGGTTATGTGGGCCCTACGAATGCAACCAAGGACTTTAATATCGATATCAATGAATATATCGAGGGTCCAAAAATACAGATATATCGGATATATCGTTGGATATATCGACAATATCGATATCGTTTTAAAGATATGGTGGATATTATGAGTTAAATACGGATATTTTTATTGAAACTCTGGAAAACAATGATTTAGGCTATAATACACAATCTAGCATCAAAATATTGCAATTTAATTGTGTATAGGACAAATATGTGTTGTATAGGGTATAAAATGTAAGTCGCGCTTAGAAAATAAATAATAGAGATTTATGTAAATTCAACATTTAAATATCACATAACATTAAAAGGAAGAGATTTATGCTTTTGTTATACACTTATGCGCATCCCAAGGGTAAATTTGAAAAAAAAATTATAATGATGAGGCATGTAAAGAGCACTTCTATGTGTATGTATATGTTATAAAGTAAATATGTGAGTGGTGCCAAAAAAAAAATATGTGGGATAAATTTGAAAAAAATTTAACCATAGGTGTGGTAAATTTGAAGATAAGTTTTGAAACTATGGAAGAATTGTAATAATAATACTTTGAGGGCTTAAAATGTGAAATTGGTCTTTGTTTATATAAAAATAGAATAAAATAGAGGGTATAATTGTAAAGTAAAGAAGATAATAAGGTGTTCTCACTTCTCACGATGGAAACCTATAGTCAGTCAACACCTACAGCCTATCAGCGATAGTATCTTCCTTTGGCACCTACTCCAGCACCAATGGTAGCATCTCCGGCAAAAATTAGGTGAGTTTGACTTCTTCTTTTTTTTCCCACTCTTCTTCTTCTTCTTCTTCTTCTTCTCCTCTGATACGTATTCTGACACCAACTATGATAGTTGTTGTGGTATGTGGAGTCTGATGATATTGATCAACATGGCACGGCCCGCCATACAACTTTTTCGTACTTTTTTGTAAGGGTATTTTAGGTATTTTCCCATGGTTTTATGTTAACCCTAATTTCTTTAATATTCTTCTTCTCCTTCTCCTTCTTCTTCTTCTTCTTCTCTCTGGTACCAACAAGGGACAAGATCATATGGTCGAAAAACACCCAAACACCAATTCAGTGGAACGATATAAAGCAGAGTGTCGATATTGACGACATATCAACAATATATCGTCGATGTATCATCGATTTCTCCACGATATCTGATATAATGCTGACGATCTTACAAGTTATTGAGATATCGACGATATATCGCGATATATCGTCGATCTCTCTCAATATTTTGTTTTTTTTTTCAAATTTTCCAATTTCGCATGAGAATATCGTATCGCTACCCTCCGATATGGTGATATATCACAATATATCGTCGATATATCGCGATTTTTAAGACCATGGATGCAACCATAGCCCCACTATAGTTGCCACATGGAGAGGAGTATGTTTCGTGGGGGGTATAGGTATGTGGCTAAGCTAATATAGATTAAGCCTCCTTAGATTTGGTGAAATATGAAACTTCTATGCTTAGAGGTATCAAAATAATTTTACAATTTTGGGTTTTGTTTGGTATCAAAGTTAGCAGGCGTATCATTATGAGCTTAGAAAATCCTTATCCACATTGGGAATTAGTGTCCACGTAACTATTTCACAAAGCTCACTTCAAAAAGTTAAATTTAGTCACAATCACTTAAATTTAACCATTTTAATAAGTTAAATTTAGTCTCATACACTTAGCTTTGACTGTTTTCAGAATATATTGAAAGCAGATTATACAAATATCCAAAATTTAATTGTTTTTTTTTTTTCTTTTTTTTTTTTGTTATAAAAAACAATTACATATACTCCCTCTGTCCTACAAAGATAGGCCATTTTTGCTATTTTTTTGTCCCAAAATAAACTGTCCACTTTGAAAAGTCAAATCATAATTTTTTAAAGTTTCCTACATTACCCTTTGTTATTTCAATATTTACTTTCAACTACAAAACTCAATACAAAAAATGAGAGTATATTTTTGGAAAGATGGATCTTAATAAATGACGATTCAATGCAATGATGGCATTTTCTTAAACTAGGGGCCGAGGCACGTGCCCGGTGTATAGGAAGGGGTATATATTGGTTATTATTTTCTTTGTAAGAGTAAGCTATTTTTTAAATTTGAATAGGGGTTTGATGTATTGGGTTTGTACTTTTGGGAAGACCTTGGTCCATGGGCTGTGGCGCAAGTAGGAGTCCGTCTTAAATGAAAAAGTAAATTTGATATGCTATGTTCAATACCCCCACACTTAAGCTACTATTTCACAATAAGGAAATATGTTGCAAATAAGTCGTTTGTTGAACTAATCCATATCAAAGATTTTGTGAAAGGCAATTGAAGAATTCGTTATACTTTTACATACATAGCACAATAAAGTGCGTTTAGAATTGAAGAAAAAATGGAAAAGCATAATGCGATATAAAATCTACTAACAATAAAATATGTATTTTAAAAGATAGTTGAAACATGTACAAAAGGGGAATTATATGTGGCTTTTGGTGATCTGTGCATTTGAAAGCCAACGTACTATTATATCTAGGATATATACAATGGCTGGAGCAGTACTTTTGTTTTTTGTTTTCCCAAAATACTTTTAACTGTGGCTGTAAGAAGATTCTAAGGAAAGAGGCCATGTTGTTCTTGGGTTAGGTTTCTTTGCCTGTGTCCTAGAGTCGAGAGTACTATATAATACAAAAAAAATGCACCACAAAGGTGCAAAAGGATTAGATATATACATAATAATTATACGATTGCAGTTTTGTAACTGAGAAGGATGATTACATTAGCGGGCGCTTGTGTGCTCTGCAAAAAATAAGTCTTAGAGAGGATCCGCTAATTAACTGCTTAACGTCCTCAATATCATACTCTAATGGAGGACGGTCAGCCATAGCAAAACACCCATTTGTCTTCTCATCAGTGCATCCATTGTTGACATTTTCAGCGTCATTATAACTGCTATAACTCATAAGATTCAGAACTTCAATTTGTTTTCATTTTCCCACATTTTCTCAGCAACCAAACACTAAAATAAAAGGAGATATGCGCAAGTTCAGCCTTACCATCAATAGGATTAGTGTATGCAAGCGAAATTTGCACCATCGCAATCAACTCAAACCCCACAAAAACCTGGGCATAGATCACGAAATTCAAGTAACCCATAGCAGATTTCTTCAAACCCATTAATCTTAAACTCAATTCCTTTCTTGGGTCCACTCTTTTTCTGCCAAATTCATGAAAAAATCACTCCCACATTTGAAGATTAAAGCCACAAAAAAAAAAAATAAATAAATAAAAATAAAAGGCAATATACAGTCAGTGATCTACAGTCAGTCTGTGATCTTATCACAGGTCAACAATCCAAAACATTCTCAATTGCCACAACAAAATGCAAAACACGCAAATCAAACAGAACTACACATACGTACAAAAATATGTACATACATATACACATACGAATCAAATTCAGCACGCAGATGAACTTACAGAGGACTTGAAGAACCTATAAAAGCTCAAGAAATGTTGAAGAAAGTTGAAGTAGTTGAACCCATTGACACTTGCGGAAAAGTATAGAGAACTTCACAAAAAAGCAAAGACTACATGTAAATTAAGGAAAACTTGAGAGCTAAGATTCAATGAAGAGAGATGTAAGTGGAGGTTGCACACATCATCAAGATTATGAGAGAGAGATGATGTAAATCTAGAGAGAGAAAGCCTTAACCTTAGGATGTTGTTGTGGTTGTCTTTCACTGGGTGGTAATACTGCATGGGAGCCAGCAAGCTCTCTTGGTTTTCAAGAAAGGAATTTGTTGCTAAAAAAGTGGTGTTTGTGGTGTTGTTCAAGAGATCTGACAATAGGTAAATGTATCCCAATTTTTGAACAGAAAATTACACAAAAATATTGACAATTGTCTTTCTTACATGTAATACTTTCTTTTGCTCCTCATTGCAACGTTCCCACGCTTTCACGACGAACCACGAGCACTTAAAATCTTCAATATCTGTTCCAATCTAATAACACAAAAGACTTTGAGTAAGAACTCCCTTTAAGCAACACTTCTGAGATCGACTTTTCAGAATATTTTATGGTTCAATATCAGATAAACATCATGCTGGCTGACCTTTCCAATCTTTTTAGGTTCACCAAAGCAATCCAAATAATCATCCTATAAAAGAAAACAAAAGTTATAACTGACGTTGACAAAAGAACCTGCTGAGCAAATATATGTATACTGCATGCACACTTCCAGGCAAGTGAGATCCCCACATTGGAAGGATTCTCTCTTAAGTATCATTTGTTTAAACACAAAGTACTATTTACAATAGTATGCACTGTGCCCTAAACCAATATAAATTTTGTGACGACTGAACAACAAAACATTATTAAGCTCATTTATTCCTTCGCAATGCAAAAACTTTTATAACATTTTAATTGGGAAAAAAGTTTATTGTAATTTATCATATTATTGTAGCGTACAGCGGCCTTTCGAAACCACTTGGTACCTATCTCAGATTCTGACACCCAAACAATTACCGATGGAGCAGAGAAAAAAAACAAAATCGCAGAAAATTTAGGGTTTTGGTATGCTACACAAACAATCACCTGTACTTGAAAGTAAGTCGCCATCTCAACAAGAATGTTCTTTACATCAATGTGATTGTCCAAATTCTCACCCGACATAACCAATGCACATGCAACCTGCGTAAATATAGGGAATATGAAGAGCAAATAGTCAACCCGATGCATAGTCAAAATCAAACATCTTCATGAAGGTGGGTTTCAGCAAAGAGCAACATAGGCATGAGAACTACAAAATGTGTGTACGTGTGTGTACACGCGTATAAACATGCTGGGTAGGGTTCTCAACCTAGACGCCAATATCATATTTCGAATCAAACTTAGTGCAGCAGGTAGACTTGTCATGCACAAAGCACTGTCAACAGGCATTGTTCATAAAAAATTAGGACACCTTGCCCTACCTCTGTAACATGATGCGATCCAATTACACCAGTAGGGCAGTGATCAACAGGCTAACTTTCGGAGCTTTCAAGATCATCAACAACCATTTTTTGTTTCCCCCTATCACCATTGCTACTATCTAGAAACCCTGAACAATTTATGGGGAGAAAAACCTTTTTACAATATGGACGCAGCGTTCAAGTTCAGCAAGAAGCAAGTTTTTGTGGCTTAAATGATTGCAATTGCATGTTTTTTGCTTCTTTTTTAAGGTAAAAGAAAAATTAAGAAGCAATATACATTACACAAGACAACACGTACTTGGTGCAGGCAGTTGAGTAGGTTCTCTAAAAACAATACCACGGGAACGGGGACGATGTTGAATACTTTTGTTACCATCGATTTTGTTCTTGTATTTTTGCGCATGGTAAGCCTCTCAATGCCAGCGGAGTTTTTCTTCATGCACTCTCACTAAATCCAAATCATCTGCAAAAGGTCTGGTAAATTATCTATAGTTGAATAGTTAGTGTGTTACATGTAGTATTTCTAAGATGATATCTTTTTATAAGACTTAACAAGCGAAGCGTCATTTCTTATGAATACACAAGACGACATGTATTTGGTGCAGCTAGTTGAGAAGGCTCTCTAAAAACAATACCATGGGAACCGGTACAATGATGGACCGTCTCATTAGCATTCATTCTGTCTTTGTGTTTTCGTGCATGGTAAGCCTCTCGGTGTTGGCGGAGTTTTTCTTCATGCAGTCTCGCTGAATCCAAATCGTCTGCAAGGGTCCAAGTAAATTATTTATACCTCAGTAGTTAGTATACTGTAGTGTTCATATGATGATATTCTTCTATAAGACTCAATAAATGAAGCATCATTTCTCATGCGCTTGCATTGCCCCCATTTTTTTTTATACTGTTGCCTTGTATAACTATAATTATTAATTTTTTTTTCTTTTATATCTGTTCGGAGGGTACTAACAGCACACATTGAAACCCTAAACTTATATAAAAATAAGAGATAAAATCATCCTAAGTTGTTTTTAGATCTGCACATTTAGGTGGAAGCACAAAGGCTTCCGAAGAGTGCGAAAGAACAAAACATTATGAGGTTGCATCAGACTAAAGGAACCAAGAAATATAAACAACAAACTTCCAACATGTTTACGCTTCCGCGATTGGGATTGCTCCATAGAACTCAATGTGTTGTGAAATGACAGTTGCAAGAAAAAACGAACAGCATGAAGATTGTAAGAAACAATCCGCTTGATCAGGAGCGATGTGTAAAACACCTATTTACACTGTAATGGAATACCCGACAAGTAAACAAGTTCAACTCTTATCATTATTTTTTTTGATCTGTCGAGCAAAGGATACAATAAGATTAATCACATATACTCTCAACCACTCCACAATGTTCGCATAATAAGATCAGCATGCACTTAGCTCTAATAATGTTTGTAGGAAAAAACGAAAGCATGAATGAAGATCGTAAAAAACAATTCACTTGATCAAGAGTGATGTGTAAAACACCTATCTACACTGTAATGGAACACCTGACAAGTAAAGAACTTAAACTCTCTCTCTCTCTCCTTTTTTTTGATCAATCGATGCAAAGGATACAATAAGGTTAATTACATATAGTCTCAACCACTCCACAATGTTCGCATAGTAAGATGAGCATGCACTTAGCTCTAAACACTAAAGAGACAATAGGTTATGTAATGTCACAACGAAGGACTCATAGCTATGTATTTTTACATGTTTAACACTGTAAAGAAAAATAATGAGATATAAAAATAGGAAGCAACTAAAAAGATATGAGCAATAAAAATACTTAGAATCCAAAAAATTCATTTTTGTAACTTAAAAAACATAATGTTGTCAGGAAAGCATTGAATATCCAAAGAGCATAACAATGAAGAGGCAAATTAAATAAGGAATGCCATTTTTAAATAAACAAAAAAACATATAATACAGTTGGAAAGTTAAAAAAAAAAAAAAAAAATTATTCATGATGGCTTACCTAAGAAGAAAGGGAGGATCACATGCAAACGCTTTTGACTAAGATCGAAAAGTTATTTCTGAAGTGCCGAGGACTATAAGGTGTTCATTGGTTGCACGGCATTTCAATATTGAATGCAAAAGGGGACTCTCATTATTTATATTTACTGGTTTTAATGGGAATATTTATGGTTTGTCTTTGAAATGGAAATTTTTTATTTTTGCGTTTTTGTTTTTTCCACATCCGTGGCATTGTGCACACTCTATCTACAAATTAGCTCACTTTGTGATTTCTTGATAGATCTCCATTGCTAATAAATTCTACGAGGGGATCAGTGGGTGATCAGATGGCTCAGCTCAAAGGAGGCAAGCTTTCATTGCTTGATGTTTCAAGGTGATGTGTTTGGGAATATGTTTCTTTCTAAAAGCATACAGCTGTGATGATGAAACAGGACATGTCCTCTGGGAACACTAATGTTTACAGGTATGGAATCAATTTAGCTAAAGGAGTTCTGGAGTTACACTCAATAGGGGTCCTGGTGCTCAACCTTAAGCCTTCCAACTTCCTCCTTAATGAGCATGATCACGTGATATGGCTCTCAGACTTCGAACTCCAAATTACAAGGCTCCAGAACAATGGGAGCCAGAAATAAGAGGTCCAATATCATTTGAGACAAATAGAAAAACAAGAAGAGTTGAGCAGAGGATCACAGAAATGAGGTTGAACCGGAGATGGTCCCGAAGATCATGGAATTTCAAGAATTAAGTGAGATCAATGGCAACTTTAAGTCCAGAAAACCACAAATTTAGTTCTGTAAAATCCCTAAATCCCAAGAAATAAATTATATACATTAGGACAAACAAAAATTCCCAGATTCATCAATTTTATCACCAAATAATCCCTTCATCCTTCATAGATCAAATGTAGCTAAGTATCACTAAACCCAGAACAAAATTGATAGTAAACAAAAAAAAAAAAAAAAAACCAGATTTTTCATGCACAGTGATAATACAACTAAACCCAGGTCAAAAATCAAATAAAAAAATGGTTTTTCTTGTATTCAAAACATATAAAACGATAAGAACAATAAACATGGGCAAAGAAGAGAGGAAAAGAGAAGAAACACAAATAACAGCCAATAAATGGATGGAAATAACGACGCACACAACAATAAACATGTCAAAAACACCATACCTCACCGCTGAACCAACCTAGGCAAAGAAGAGAGGAAAAGAGCACACCACTTTCGCTTCCAACGCTTGAATCAAAACCACCCAACTCTAAATCTCGTACAAGAACCACGGTATCTACCCGACAAACCCACAACCAGTGGACAAATCTCTGAGAGCTGGTTGAATCGCAGCGATCCACCGTCCTTCACAAATCACAAAGTGAAGCTGCTGCAAAGGACACTCGATAATTGAGGAATCACATGGCATCTGAAGGCTAAGAGGCTCCCAAAACGACAACGTTTTTCTGAATCAAGGCTACCCAAACAGGAATTCAGCGTCGTTTCACTCTTTCGGGGGCCGCGTTTTATGCTATGAACAGTGCGAGAAAGGCTCTCCCAAAATGAAGCCAGTGCCGTTTCATTCTTTGAAGAGAACCCAAAAATCAAACAGAAGAGAAATCAGAAAGAAGAAGACGAAGAGGAGCAAGAGAGAAAGGGGGAAAAAAGCATGAAAATAATAGCAAGGACTCACCGACGCGACACCACTGCTGAAGCGCAAGGAGGAAACCGCCTTTTTCCCAAGGTTTCCAACGATTTTCAGCACAAACCCACCAAAGTTCACCCAACGCTTATCAGAAAACTCACCCCTAAATCTCGTACAAGAACGATGGGATCTACCCAACAAACCCACAGGCTGTGCACGAATCTCCGAGAGTTGTTTGGATCACAGCCATCCATCCATTCCCATCGTACAGTTTGCTTCATAAAGTCAAGCCCTCCTGCAGAGAACGCTCCTCGATCGAGGAATCACATGGCATCTGAACGGGTAAGACAAAGCTCCCAAACGACGACGTTTTTTGAAGCAACGGTTCCCCTAGACGAAAATCCACTGCCGTTTTACTCTTTGGAGGGCCGCGTTTTGTCTCTCAGAGGGGGAATTCAGCGTCGTTTCATTCTTTGGGAGGACGCGTTTTGTGCATGAATAGTAACCGAACGAAAATCCCGAACGAAAATGAACAGTGTAAGTCCATTCTCCCTTTTAGGATATGTCTATAGATTCCATGTTTTGTCAAACATGGCCTATCTTTGTGGGATGGAGGGAGTAATTGTTTTACAAAACCTAATTCAAAGAGTCAAATTTAGTCCCAATCAATTAAATTTAACCCTTTTAACAAGTTAATTTAGTCTCAAACACTTAGATTTGACTATTTTCATATGATATCAAAATCAAATCACATAAATATTCAAAATGCAACTTTTTACTTCAACAATTACATGTAACGGCGGCCATGTAACTGTTTTTTTAATACATAATTTCTTCTTCATCATGAGTCTTCTTTCAAAGGTCTGGACAAATAGATTTCAATGACATAAATTTTATTGAAAACTAACGTTTTGATTAGAAGTTATGCCAATTTAAAATGTTTAAACAACAAATAATAATAACTTAAGGGTATAATTGACTTCATGCACTTAAAACTCACACAAAAACACTACATTTCATTTAAAAATGGACTTATGGCTGCAAAAGTTTTTACCATGGACCTATGCTTCCACAAGTCCTATAAATTGGATTTCTCCCTAATTTTCATAAAAAATAAAAAAATAAAATTATACAAGACCCTCTTAATGCGTAAGTTTTGAAATCAAAACCTTGGACTTCACCTTAGTGAATCAAAACCTTCTATTGATTTTACTTAAAAGACCCTCATTTAAAAAATAAAATAAGAAAGAATTTATAGACACTTCTATAAATTTATGTCCCATTGGGAAATAAACAAAAGACTGAAAGAGTAATGCTTTGTTGCCCAAATTCTCTTGTCTGAAGAACATATCAACTAAGCTAACCAGTTAAAAGTTTCATTAAAAATATATAGAAATGCTAAACTGCTCAAAATTATTCACTCAAATGATGTGGCAACCATCACATTAACCCACTTTGAATAATACTTTTATTGAAATTTTAAATTGGTTAGGCCGCCACCATGTCATTTGGGCGAGTAAAATTAGCAAATATTTTAGACTATGTAGCATTGCTCAAAAGATAAATATTTATAGTGAGCAGATGTGGCTGCTGCCATGTCATTTGAGCAAGAAAATTTAGGTAAAAATTTGTACACTTTAGCAATTTCCTAAAGAAAATATTAGTAGGTATAATTTTTAAAATTTTGAATTTAAGCCACTAGTTCGGCCCCACAAGTGAAAATTCCTAGGTCCGTCCCTACATTCAATTAATTGTGAGATTCCATTATTTAGTGTGTTTGGTTCTTTACTCCAAAGTTGTACCCCCTTCCCTTCCTTGTAAACATGTTGGATATTTAGTAGGTTTTTCTAAAAAGGTAAGGTTTTTACATCCCATACTACTCATGCATTTCTTTATTCTCTCTATTAATATCCCTGCATGGGTCTATGCCAAACCCTCCCAACTTTCTTTGGTAGAAATCTTTCAAAAGAAACAATGAAGACAGGAAAAAAAGGAAGACCATAAGAAACCCATAGGGAGACACTAAAGTTCACATAGGGAGACACTAAAGTTCATCTTTTCACTCTCTTCTTCTTCTTCTTCTTCTTCTTCTTCTTCTTCGTCATTATTTCAATTTACAGCACTGTTGTAATTTCCTTTTCCCTATAATTAGCCATTTCTTTACCCTCAATTTTAACCTATCTTTTCATATAAGAGACAAATTGTATTCATATAATCATCTGATCGTAGACAAGGGTCCAACAAAGAGCACATGATAAAACAAACCAATGGGGACCAAAATAACCCCACAAAAACCAAAACCCAAACAACCTATAAATTTACAAGTATAGCAGCAACCCCCCCTAAAAAAAACCACGCTAACCCTTCAATTACAAAACTAAAACCATGTAAATGAACATAACTACCCTTATGAGTCTTCCTAGCCTGAGAAGAACAAATCTCAATCCAATTCCTAGGAATAAAATTTTATAAAGAAACAAAATTAAAACAAGAACACCTTCAAACAGCTTATCCACTGATGCAGCAAAAAATAAGCAGAATAGACAAGCTCGCCGAGAAGTGCAGAAACTTCTACAATCTATTGATTGTCACCACGACAATAACAGAAAAGTAGGCATCCACTAATTGAAGTTCAAAAAAGAATACAAAAGTAGGGAGAAAGAGAACAATTCTCCACTAAATTCTTATTTAATCAAATAACATAATAATCAATAATCAATCATGCCAAGAGGTTATAGCCCTAATATATAGAAAACTAAATCAAAACCTTGCATAAAAAGGAAAAAAAAATAAGGAAAGCCTCGTAAAACAAGAAAAACTAAAAATAAGGAAATAACTAATACCTAGAAAATAATTAATAAAAATAATTATAAAATTTGAAAGTAAGAAATATGGTGACCGACAGATTGCTGGAACACATTATTCTCCCTTGTTCGGAGAGAGTTCACCCCCGAACTATAAGTGTTGTCCGCACTGAAGTATTGTTGTTGTCCAGTCCAATGAACCAAGCTACTTTGAAAACTTTGCTTGCTTCAATTTCCTCCCAAATTTATTTTCCAAAAATTTTGCAACCCGAAAATTTTTTTTCCATACCCTTCATCTGATTCACACTATTAACTAGCAGAGGATAAAAAACCAAACAAAAATCATCAATTCCAATTAAATCAATTTGTAGTATAAGTATCACATCACTTAATGGAATTTCAATCGCAGCAAAAACATGATCTTGAAATTTATCAATCACTCGCTCTCCTTGATTATCTATAAGAATAATCTCTCCATGAATCTTAGGATTTTGTAAAATATCATCTTCAAGGTACACATAAAAAATTGGTGGAGAACTAAAATCCACAACTATAACTTCACCCAAATCATTAAAAAATTCAAAATCTTTACCATCCTCATCTTCAACGAAGTCTTATTCCTCCACAAAACACGAATTTAAGTATTGGTTCACCCGCACTCTCAATACGACAATTTGCCAATGTAACGCTTCAGGTAGTTGTGCAATTTTATTACGTTTTGATTTGCTTTCGCATTGCGACCCTACTGCCAACACAAAGACTTGGGCTTGCATCGCTTCGACCTGTTGTTGCATTTAGGCCATGTCCCCGTGAGTGCTCACTTTCTCTAAATTGGCTTCTTGGCCTCCGACACATCTAGGCATAATGTCAGGAACGTACTGGGCTTTGATACCAACTAATATAGCTAAAAATATGCAGAATAGACAAGTTCGCTGAGAAGCGCACAACCTTCCACAATCTGTTGATCGTCACCATGGCAATACTAGGAAAGTAGGCATCTACTAATTGAAGCTCACACAAGAACACAAAAGTAGGGAGAAAGAGAAAAATTCTCTACTAAATTACTCCCTCCATTCCATATTAATTGTCCCCTTTGAAAAAACACGTTTTTTTAGGAATCAATTTTAAATCCTTTCACACATTTATATTAAGTTTCCAATTTTACCCTTAAAGCATTCAAACATCAAAAAAGATATTGTATATAGAGTAAACAAAGATTCCAAAGTTTGAATGTGGCACCAAATTGGGGAAGTTCAAATTGCTAGAATTATCTCCTTCCAAACGCAGTACTCCTCTGCCCCTTTTTTTCTGTTGTTTTGTTTTGTTTTCATAGGCTTTTCCCTCTTCTCTCGCGCTTTCTTTTTAGCCCTCCCTCTGTTTTTTCTTTTTTCATTTTCTTTTTCCTTGTTTACATACGTTTCCTTGTTTGTTCCTTTCCAAATTTTCAATGCTAAAAGCCTATATTTAAGGAAGTCTGTTCCCCCTAAAATTCTCCCTCTTTGTTCCTTTCCAAATTTTCAACACCAAAAGCCTATATTTAAGTAAGTTTGTTCCCCCTAAAATTCTCCCACTTTTTCCTTTTCAAATTTTCAACGCCAAAAGCCTAGATTTAGGGAAGTCTGTTCCCCCTAAAATTCTCCCTCCCTTTTTATGCTCTTATCATCTTACCTTCTAGATGGACCACTTACCCAAAACAACTTCTGGACTTGCAAATTGAAGAACTTAACCAATGAGCAACGTCAAGCCATATTTGAAGTTTTACTCAAGCAAAGCCAAAATGGAAAATTGAAAAGAGGTTCCATTTCTTCAACAGCTAGTTTATTTTCAATATCATCAAAAACTACTTCTCGAATTTTGCAACGAGGAAAACTCCATCTCACTAATGGATTAGCAGTTGATGTATCATCAAGGAGGCCGAAAAGAGTTGGTCGAAAACATATCTAGATTGATCTAAGTCAAATCTCAATCGCTCTCCAAAGCTTTGAATATGTCACAATCAACACTATTTAGGCGAATGAAAGAGGGTGCAATTAGGCCACATTCAAATGCAATGAAGCCACATTTGACGGATGAAAATGAGATAGCAAGGCTGAGATTTTGCTTATCAATGCTTGAACCAAGTAGCATAAATAGCAACCCAATGTTTTGTGATATGTTCAATTATGTACACATGGATGAAAAATGGTTTTTCATGTCTAAAACAATGGAGAAATATTACCTTCTACCTGAAGAAGATGAACCTTTGCATACTTGTAAAAGCAAAAGGTTCATCACCAAAGTCATGTTTTTAACTGCAGTAGCTCGACCACGATTTGATGCATCAGGCAAAGAAGTATTTTCAGGAAAAATTGGCATTTTTCCTTCACGTACAAGGAGCCGGCCAAACATAACAACAAGAACCGCATCACTGGAACAATGGAGACAAAGCCAATTGCCTCGGTTACTAAAGACATCATTAGATCGTGCTTAATTGAGAAATTTCTACCAGCAATTCGAGCTAAATGGCCACATTCGAGTTCAAGAACAATATTCATTCAACAAAACAATGCTAAACCACATATTGATCAAAATGATGCCGAATTTATTGAAGCTGCTTCAAAAGACGGATTCGATATTCTGCTTTCTTTGCAACCTCGAAACAGTCTAGATATGAATGTCTTAGATCTTGGTTTTTTAAGAGCCATTCAATCTCTACAACATCAAGAAGCACCTACCATGGTTGACGAGTTAGTTATAGCTGTGGAGAAGTCATTCCATGAATTTCCACCACAAAGTCTCAATCAGGTCTTTTTAACCTTGCAATTGTCTATGATTGAGGTGTTCAAAGCTCGTGGGAGAAATAATTATAAGTTGCCACACATAGGGAAAAGTCAGTTGGAGAGACAAGGTAGTCTTCTCCTTCAAATTCATTGTGATTATGATCTTTTAAGGGAAGTGTTTCTTCACCTACAGCAATGAACGTAAGTTTCCCTTTTTTTTCTTTTTTTTTCTTCTTTTGGGTGAGGGTGGGGGAGGAGGTTAAGAATGGTTATTTGTTTTGTTGAATGTCTTTTTTTAATCTCCTTCACTTGTATCTGAAGGTCTTTTTGTTGTAATCTCCTTCCTCTATATCTTATGTAGGTCTCCTTCGACTGTTTTGGTTTGTTTTGTTTAGTATAGCTTCCTTTTTTATTTTTCTTTTTTGGCCCAGGAAGTGTAAAATGGTTGAAGTTTGAAATTCAGTTCATACAATCTGTGCATGTTTAATCTTTTTCCAATAATGATATTGCATACTCTATACTCCATATTTATTTAGGGAAGAGATATTGCCAAAGACAAAAAGTTTTCTTCCAAATTTTTTTTCTTCAAATGAATGAAATTACCCGTCTTCTCTCTCTGCTGTTTTTCTACTCCGGAGTACTCTTTTTTTTTTGCTTCTCACTTTTCGTTGGTCTCTTCTTTCTTTTTTTTTCTTTTTTTTTTTTTTTCCACCCTCTTCCTTAGATGAGATGAGGACTTGATATTGAAATGGATGAAATTACCAGAGAAGAATCGAAAAGCCCCAAGTTTGATTTGAACCAAAACCACCAAAGTCAGCATAAAAACCCGCCATGATCCCAACCTGCAAACACTGCTGTGTTGATGGGCCCAGGAAATGGCACTATGGACCTTTGCGCCCATTTTTGGCAGTCGACAATGGTAGTGCCCACCAGCGGTGACGAGGGTATAAAGAAACAAAGCATGTGTGATTTCCAATTTTTGGGTTTTATGATCACCACGCGTGTGGTCAATCTTCTCTTTATTCCTTTGAAAAGATGTGGAAGGAGAGTTTTTGTCCTCCCAGATATTCCATATCCTATAATTTAAATTGATGGTAAAAGGGTATTTTAGGAAATGAATTGAAAAAAGTAGTTGACTTTCAATTGAGACAATTTTTTTGAAACATCCCAAAATGGAAAGTAAGACACTTAATATGGAACAGAGGGAAGTATTATTAATCAAATAACCATTCCATGTTTGCCAAGAGGCTACACCCTTAATTTATAGAGAACTAGATCCTAAATCTTGTAGAACAAGGAAAACTAAAATAAGGAAATAATTGCAACCTAGGAAATAATCATAAAATTCAAAAATAAGAAATATGGGAGCGACCAGTCGGTTGTGTGAAGGCGACTAGTTGGTGCCCCGCATCATTTTCCCTTGTTTGGAGAGAGTTTAAACTCTGAGTGTTGTCCGCACAAAAATATTGATGTTGTCCAATCAACCGGTCGGCTTCTCACAATCAACCAGTCACTCCCCATATTTCTTATTTTTGAATTTTATAATTATTTTCCAGGTTGCAATTATTTCCTCATTTTACTTTTCTTTGTTCTACAAGGTTTACGATCTAGTTCTCTATAAATTAGGGTTGTAGCCTCTTGGAAAATATGGAAGGGTTATTGATGTAGGCCTCAAAAGGCCATGAAAATTTGATTAATTTCAAGATGGGGCTTATTTAGGATCTTGTTCAATTGAGTTTAGCTATAGTTGTCCTATTTTATCATTTCTTTAAGATAATATATTATTAGTTTAGTTTTATACATTTGCTAAGTTTTATGGAGTCAAGGGTGTTTTGGGTAATTTTCTGTTTTGGGCTAATCGGGTTGGGTCATGTATAGGCTGTATTTTGGGCTTTCTAGTTGGATCAGATTTATTAGGTGTAGTCCAAGTCCACTTGGTCCAAGATCTTAGCTATGTAGCAAGCTTGCCTAGTTGGCTTGTGTTGTAAGCTAGCTTGCTCCCCAAGTTGGCTTCTTTAGTAAGTCTTCTTACTCTCCAAGTTTTGGAGCCTATTTAAATATTGTAATAGAAGAATTTTGAGGAATGTATGGTATTTACAGAATTTTCTACTTGTGAGTGATTCACAAGCTTTGAGGGTATGAGGCCTTCTCTCTAACCTTAGGTGTGATGCCTATGGGACCTTAGATATGATGCTTAAGGGCTTCTAGGAGTGATTACTAGACTATCTTTGTTTCTCCTTCCTCTTCTTTAGTTTTCTACTGTTGTGTTTTCTTTAAATTAATCAAAATCCTCCATCTCTAAACCCTTTTACACCCTTAACCCTATTCCTCCATAAACCCAACCAACCTCCCACCTTTAGACCACCCTCCTGCCACTCTAATCTCTTGAAAAGCTGCTGTTAAACCAAGAAATGGCTGCTGTCCAGAATTATTCCTCGAATTTATAGCAACCCTCATCAACCCTGTGGTTTTCGTCCTACATCAGTTATTTTGACTAATAATAATTTAGTAAAGAATTATTCTCTTTCTCCCCACTTAGTGTTCTTGTGTGAACTTCAATTAGTGGATGCCTACTTTCCGAATATTGTTGTGGTGATAATCAACAGATTGTGGAAGGTTGTGCATTTCTTGGCAAGCTTGTCTAATTTGTGTATTTTCTGCTGAATCAATTGGTATCAAATCCCAATACATTTCTTGGCGTCATGCCTAGATGTGCCAGATGCCAAGAAGCCAATTTGGAAGATGTGAACACTCGCGAAGACATGGCCCAAATGCAACAATAGGAGGAAGAAATGCAAGCCTAAGTCGCTGTGCTGGCAACAGAGTCACAACAGTGAAAGTCAATCAAAACATAATAAAATAGCAGGACTAGCACAACAACTTGAAGCATTACACCGGCAAGTTGTCATTGTTAAGTTTCCAACTTAAAAGCCTAAGCTTATAAGTGGACGGCCCAAACAGGTATATAAAGTCATGTCAAGGTTTAAAATTAACCAATGTGGGATGTGGTATATTTCCAACACTCGCCCTTACGTGTAAACCTAACAAGATAGGAACAGGGCTATCGTAGACAACAAAGACGGGCTCACAAATGAACGGCCCAAGAACAACATGCTCTAATACCATGTTAAGTTTCCAACTTAAAAGCCTAAGCTTATAAGTGGAGGGCCCTAAACAGGTATATGAAGTCATGACAAGGTTTATAATTAACCAATGTGGGATGTAGTATATTTCCAACAGTCGTGTTGAGAGTGCGGCTGAACTAATGCTTAAGTCCATGTTTTGTGGAGGAGGAAGACTTTGTCGAAGATGATGATCTGTAAAGATTTTGAATTTTCTAATAATTTGGGTGGACTTAAAGTAGATGTTGTTGTGGATTTTAATTCTCCACCAATTTTTTATGAGTACCTTGAAGATGATATTTAAAAAAATACTAACATTCATAAAGAGATTATTGAAAAAGAGATTTTTGATGAGCCTATAGATTCTATGGACCTTTTATAACTTATTCTTACAGAAAATCAAGGAGAGCAAGTAACTGATAAATTTCAAGATCATGTTTTCAGCTGTGACTCAAATTCCATTAAGTGACGAGATACAAAAATTGATTTCATTGGTGGTTTTTAATCCTCTGCTAGTGTAAATTAGATGACAGGTATGAAAAACAAATTTTGGATGGTAAAATTTTTGGAAAATAAATTTGGAAGGAAAATATGAAGCAAGCAAAGTTTTCAAAGTACTTAGTTCGTTGGACTAGATGATAGCAATACTTCTACGCGCAAACAACACTCGGAGTTCAAGGGCAAACTCTCTCCAAACAAGGGAGAACGATGTAGGGCACCGACCAATCGCCTCCGCACAACCAATCGGTTACTCACCATATTTCTTATTTTCAAATTTTATAATTATTTTTATCAATTATTTTCTAGTTTAGTTATTTCCTTTTAACTAATTGTTTCCTAGTTGTAATTATTTCCTTTTGTTTAGTTCATTCCCTAGCTTGCAATTATTTCTTTATTTTAGTTTTCCTTATTCTCTAAGGTTTAGGATCTCATTCTCTATAAATTAGGGTTGTAGCCTCTTGAGAAACATGTAATGGTGGAATGGTTATTTTGATTAATAAGAATTTAGTAGAGAATTGTTCTCTTTCTCCCTACTTTCGTGTTCTTGTATAAACTTCGATTAGTGGATACCTACTTTTCTAGTATTGTCGTGATGACAACTAACAATCAACAAATTGTAAAAGGTTGTGTGCTTTTCAGTGAGCTTGTCTATTCCACGTATTTTCCGCTGCATATCCACTGAAGCCCATAAAGATGCAAATATATATCCCATAACCCCACCATCTCTTCTTGCTCATCTTAAAGATCCTCACATTCCTATCTAACCAAATAACCCACAAAACTATTATCATAGCACAAGTCAATAGAGATTTTGGCCATCTTGGTCCTACCAAAGCCATAAAGATCCACCTCCAAAATATGAGGAACATGCACCGAGCTCACCCAAAATAAGCCTGATTTGTCAAATAGATGATGCAATAACCCCCACGCCAAATCACAACGTAAAATGGATGATCCACCATAGAAGAACCACCGACTCTCCAATCTTCTTGTAAACAACACATCAAGTGGGAGAAAGACAAAACATTGATCTTTCCTTCTGTACCATATCGCTAGTATTTGTTCGCAAATGTACAATGAACCAAGCCTCAATTTTAACCTTAAAACTCTTACTTTTCACCATACACCATAAACCTACCTTTCTATACAATTTAATCTTGATAAACTTAAATTCTCATTATGTGCAAATTACAGCAAGCTTATTCTTTTGATTTCTTATTACTCCCTCCATCCCACAAAGATAGGCCATTTTTGCTACTTTTTCTGTCACAAAATGTTTGTCCATTTTGAAAATTCAAATCATAAATTTTTTAACTTTCCTATACTACCCTTTATCATTTCAATAATTACTTTCTACACAAAACCCAATACCAAGTAGGAGAGGGTACTTTTGAAAGATGGAGTTTAAAATGACAAGTCAATGCAATGATGACTTTTCTTAAACTGTGTGTTTTGTTAATCTTGGCCTATCTTTATGGGATGAAGAAGTATATTCTTCCTCAAATCATCACCAAGTTAACCCATAATCCATCAACAATTATAAGGTCACTATCCCTTTCAAAAATCCTAAAAAACAAGGTTATAGCCACCTATACTTGATTGTAGGCACTAGGCAACCTTATTCTCTACATTAAGAGTTGTCCTCTATGAATCACGGATACTCCAAAACCTCCCAAGAATCCGTATTGGATACGAATAAGCTCCGAATACAGCTAGATACGCACAGGAAACGTTCTGTACGTATCAGAATGGTACCGAGTTTAAAAAATGGATGGGATACGGACAAATATGCCATGGATTCTTGTTGATATGTAAGGGATACGTAAAAGGGTTATTTTGTAAATATTTTATAAAAAAAAGGGGTATTAAAAGTAAATTTAAAAAATAAGGGGGTCAAATTAAAAAGAAAAGATGTTCAATTGACTTACCTCCACGCCGTTCAAAGAAACACATTTTTGCAATCCCAAGACTCCCTTCTACAATCATACAAACAAAGAAACCCATTTCTAGGATCACTTCTCTCTCTCTCCTAGCATTTTCTCTTCCTTCCACCCTCTCTCTCCTAGGGTTTGGTGCTTTCTTCTCTCTTCCGAAGATGTTGGTTTCATCCATGGATGAATCCTAGTGAAGGCTGGAGGATTGCTCAAGTTACAGCGTTATCATAGGGGTTCTTCTCGCTTCTATTATGATGGGTCTTTGTTCTCAACTCGAGTTCCATTTCTCTCTTCTTGTGGTGCTCTAAGGTCTAGCTCTCCCTCGCCTCCTCTTGCTTTGTTTTGCGACAGTGTTGGTTCGGTTCTCCTGCTCTTGTGCTCTCTCTCTCTCTCTCTCCCTCTTTCTCTCTCTAGTTGTCTCTTTCTTCTACTGGTGTGGTTCTGCTCGCCCTTAAAGGTTAGTTTTTTAATGTATTGTATACATTTCTTCTATGGGTTTTTTATTTCAGGAAGTGTGTATGTTCTATTCTTTTATATGTGTGCTACTGTGCTTTATTGTTTTTTTCCCCTCTTTTTATTTGAATAGTGTGCTTTATTCTTCTATAAACCATAAAAGAAAATGTTTATGTTATTATGGCCTTGTGTTTTATTCCTTTATAACCATAAAGAATATGTTTATTCTTCTATAAACCATTAAAGAATATGTTTATTATTGATGCTTTAGATCTTATATTAATATTTAAAATATTTATTCATTAATGTATCCCCGCCTTATCGTATCCTGCATTTTTTTAGAAATGCCCCATATCTGTATCCATGCTTCATAGGTTGTCCTACATCTATGCTTCATTAGTTGTCCTACATCTGCTTCTTATCTCCTTAATAAGCTCAAATAAAAAATAAAAATAAAAAATAGACCAAAACATGGGGATTCATATTTGCATGCAAGTATGCATAATTAATTTCCCAGCACAATGTCAACTTTCCTTTGAGTTGAAAAGAACCTGTGCTTAACCTAATGTTGCACTGGTTGTAGGGATGTGCACAGTTCGGTTCGGTTAGTATTTAGAGGTATTTTTGTGCCGAACCAAACTGATCGGTTTTTCCAAAATCACAACTGACACCGACTGCCAAGTAAGAAATACCGATCGATTCGGTTTGTCTTTTGGGCGGTTTGGTTCGGTCAGTTTTGGTTTTTAAAATCATATATACATATATATAAGGTTTAACATCAAATAAATATTGAAAAATAAAACCCTAATTACTAGGAAAAAAAAATTAAGAATTCTTCAACTATGCCCCAATTGCGCAACAGATTACTCTCAAATGTGATGGGTGAGAAATCTTTACTAACTTGAAACATGAAGCCATGCCTAATTGCCCCAATTGCGCCACCACCATCCAACACATTTCAAATTGCAGCTATAGCAGTGACAGAGGGAAGAGAAAGAAGAGTGGCAGACTAGGAGAATGGGAGTAAGCAGCAAGCAGTAGTGGGGCGTTAGGGTTAGGGGATGAGGAGGCGATGGAAGGGAAGAGGGAGACGAGCAGCAGCAGCGACAGAGGGAAGACAGAGACGAGCAGTAGCAACAACAGCAGTGGTAGCGGGAGAGGAGCAATTGCGGTAGTGGGAGAAGAGTAGCGTCAGCGAGAGAAGAGCAACAGCAGCGGCAGTGGGAGAGGAGCAGCGACAACAGCAACGGTAAAGGGAGAAGAGGCGACATTGATGGAGGGGAAAGGGAAGAGGGTGTTATTCGAGAGAGAGGCAGATGTGAAAATGATTTGGGGGTAGGGTTTTTTCTATACATACCCTCACAGACGGCACCGTTTTAGGTGTAATTGAAAAACCCCATTTGAAAACCTATTGGAAATCGGTTCGGTTTAGTCGGTTTCAATATAAAAATGTGATGAACCGTGGACCGAACCAAAACTAAAAATTTGTGAGAAAAAAAACTGCCACCTACCGAAGTGCTTGGGAAAACCAGCCGAAACCCTCCGGTTTCAACCAGGTTCGGGCCGGTTTTTCAGTTTACTTGGTTTTACGCACACCCCTAACTGGTTATAACTCCACCAAAAAATGGGCCAAATTTCAAGTAATCATTTATCTCCCAAATCTTGATTAACACTATTGATATGACAATTTTCATGACCACGTCAAACCAATCCCAGCCTTCCACGTGGGAGGTTAACTGTCTTACCACTAGAACGTCCAGTCAGCACTCCATGATTGACCCTGCCCAAACAGCCTCGCCGACTTAGCTACCGTCAAAGGAAGCATCCACCCCCTCGAGGATGCCCTTCCCCAAAAGGACACCCTCGCCCTCGCCCTCGCCCTCAAGGATGCTAGAATCATCTCGAGTGGGTCTACGTGCCCTCTTTGAGTCAGATTCATGTCGCACCGCATGATGGGAGTCGAGATTGGCGATCTCTACGATCCCCTCGAAGTACCCAGGTACCTCGCCCTAGCCCCATGCTAGCCCAGGTCGAGGCAGAACCTGGGAGGCTCAATCACAAGCTTAGCTATAATGTAAGCACGACCTTGATCTGGTTATCTTTCTTGGGACACTTGGGGGATCTTGTTTTAGTGGATGGAGAGAAGGTTGTCTAAGATGGAGAGTTGCCCTGATGGCATTGGGCGTCACGCCATCTTAGTCGATCTTAGGGAACAGCTGGGAGTGATTTGACAAGTCTACCTCAATCACCCCGAAAAAGTTGATGGGATAGGTGACAGGTCAAGGTGTTGAGGTCCATGCCTCGTATAGGTCAAAAGCCTGACATGGCATGGGTATCAACACCTACACATGGTAGGGTGGCCGAGCTACTCATCAAGATCAAGGTCTGTTATCCCACTACCCTAGGTATGATACCCCACCACCCTACACCTAGGTCACCTTAGGCCTTGGCACGATAAAAGGATCCCTTTGGCCTCATTGGTAACAACAATCAACCCTTGCCACCAAACCCCACAATCAAGGAATCTACCCTTTGATCTCAGGCTCCTAAAAGGTTCCATTTGGACTGTACTTCTCCAATACAAGTCGAGCCTCCTGAGATCGACTCTCTCCCTGCCTCTCCAACTCCCACACTACCCCAAGTCACTTCTATCTCTCATCCACTAAGATCTCTCTATCTGTCCCATCACTACACATGGCTGACCTCCTCGAATACAACCCACGTGGGCTCTGTTGACTTCATGTCAACTCTCACGACAAATAAACACAAATAGGAAATTGCAGTGCACCAAAAAAAAAAAAAAAAAAAAAGGGCAAGGTTGTTGTAGGTCATATCATGTGTTGCAAGATGACATAAACTTATATCATGTCCCACATAATACATTCCTTGCAAATAAAATTAACCAAACAGGATTCTTGAGACAAGATTTACATTAAGTAACATCACACTTAGCAATCCACTATGAAAATTCATTATTATAAATAAATAAAAAAAGGTTCAACCCTTTAACACTTCACTTGTTTCACCCCGTCATAATCACATAAGAACCACATTCTGTCTATGTTGTTATATGACTAAAATACTAAGCCTCAGATTTCACAACTACATTTCAACAATAATTGAAATCAACCACTCTAGTAGAATGATTGATAAACTACAACTTAACCCAAAAGCATAAGTTGTTAGGGAATGGGCTAAAAATGTAAATCAAGCTCACAACCCTCTTAAGTGCAGGACTCAATTGCGCAGGAAAGAGAGACCAAAAAAAACAAACAAATTGATAAATTGATTTGGTTAGCAAAAAAAAAAAAATGGAGGTAACAATGTTGGAATACCACTTAACTCCAAAAGGTTAAGCTATTTGGGAATGAGCCGATAAATAATATCAAGCTAACATTTCTAGCACCCGAAAACAATGATTAAACGGATAAAAAAAAGATCATAATCTGAAAGGCCAATATAAGGATGCAGCTCTGGAGAACAAGATTACCTTTTTAGTTAGACCTTGGGCTGACATGAGTTCATAAAACTTGCGCATAAGCATTTCTTCTTCAACCTACAAATCATAGAACATGAATTTTCAGCATCACTCCAATGAAACTGAAATCCGCAAATAAGCATTCAATAGCAATGTCGTATTTTTAAATATAAACTTCATGGGAAGTTTTACAGGTGTTTATAAACATATTATGCGAGTATAAGCTCACAGCTTATATTCCCTTAAATCATTTTCATTAGTTCGATTTGTACTTCTCACATTTAGAATATTGTAGTTAAGCCATGTACCTAACAAAAATGTTTTGAGTATTCTAAGATCTAAGATTATTGCAATTTCATTTAAATTCCAAAACAATATATGATGATAGCCTAATAACCATTATTTGAAAGTTTAGGAACATGAAAATTTTGTCTTAACCTATTCATTAAAATTCAGTGCAGGATCACATAATTGAATTGCAAGCCAACCTATGCGAATAGAGAATCCCAAAGTAGGCTCGACGAATAAGATTCCAGCTAAAACAGGTTCAATGATTAAGAGTCCGCCAAAACAAGACCAACTAAATAAAATTAAGCCTATGTGTAAACCAATGGAAATTCAAATGAGTTATTTCTCACTGGGTATCCCTTGGCATACCACTATAAGCACCAATTGCAAAGCTATGATGTTAAATTGCATAAATCTTAATGAAGTCGACATCCTATATTGGTGGTCCATTAAGTTGATTGCATATTTGGGTTTCAATGACCATTTTATTTTCATAATTTTATTTTTTAAATAGTTTTATAATATCTTAAGCGACCCAAACCTAGTAATTTCCCAATGGTTACAAAAGTTTTATATTATTTATTGTAATTATTTTTACATTATGTATTTCTTACATTCGGTCATCACTTTTCTCTTTTTTTTTCTTTATCCCAATATTGCACAGGTTTACCGTTAGTATTATTATATAATTATGATTAATGAACAAGAAGAGTGGATTGATGGCTTTTCTGTTTTTGGGGAACTTCTAAGAGCAAGAAAAGGTCTCCTTCTGGCATGGGCTAAAGGATTTCGGAAGGTCATTCTAGAAGTGGACTCTCAGGATGCACTAGGGTTGATCACTAACCCAATTGATGAGCTCCATCCTCTGGGTGCTCTTATCCAAGATTGTAAGGACTTGGGCAATACAGACTAGGACTGTAGGGTTGCTCATACTTTGAGGGAAGGCAACTTGTGCTGATTTCATAGCTAAGAAGGGCGCCACTTCACAAGATGATTTGTGTATTTTCGACTGCCCCCTTTGAGGATTCTTTCATTTCTGGCTCAAAGTTGTTCAACTTTACTCTTTAGGCCATAGCTGGAATGGAATGGATGAGAATAAAATATAAGGAATTGTACTTTTCTTTATTTGGTTGCAACAGAAAATTAGAAGAAGAGGAATAATTGGAATAATTTTGGCTTGATATGATTCTATATTTTCCTTTCATTTTCTTTCCTCCTCATTTTTTACCCTTCCTTTTTATTTTCCTAGGTAGAATCCATGAACCAAATAGAGGGTTAGTGTTCGTGAAATTTGGGGTGCCGTGCATAGCTCACATCTTTATGTATTGAAGGGTTTCTTGTAAAAACACACACTCCTTTGTATGGAGGCAGAAAGCCTATAAATAAGCATTTCTACCAAAAATTTTGGCAATCGAAGTTAATTTTTTCCCCCAACTTTACCCCAGTTTCTTAATTTTCTAATATAATATAATAAACAAAGTTTTTCTTCCAAATTCATCATACCTAAGCAAGGTAACATGACCAGCAGCTCAAAAAGGTTTCACCAATGAATATTGAACACCCATCTTCAAGAACTCTGCATTCACGATATCACTTTTTAGAAAAGGCTGGAAATCAACTTTAGGCACAGTAACAAACATACATCCCAAAGATTTTAACTTTAATAAGTCTCCTCCTATAGTCCATTCATCTATATACTTATGTTTCTCTAAAAAATTTCACATATGAATAATCAGTGAAAGCAAAATTACAATGCATGCTCAGGGAGATAATCACAATTCAACTGACGATTTAAAAAATGACCTGGACTTTATGCAGTTCATGTAACATTGATCTGTAGGCATCCATTAGGAGCTCATTCTGCTTCTCCGAATGCCTGCACACACAGCCACTACATTTAAAAATAAAAACAACTCAGCCCAATAAAAATTAGAGGAAGGCTATTGCCACCTCATAAACTACTGTAAACTCCCCACTTAGTTTATAGTTTTAAGGTTTTATGAAAAATATAAAAAGTTTTTACAAAAACTAGTTGTGTTGTTAATTAGAAAACATTGTTTTGAACAACTTTGTAGAAGAAATTTTTTCCTACATTTGTTGTTAAGTGTATTTTTTGGCCATTTACAATCTCTGTTTTATTTTTACAAATGTTACAAAATGTTTCATGAAAAATACCAAAAACTCCACTTAAACGATAAATTTTGAAAAAACTTTTTCCCACAAAGTTGTTCGGAATAATGTTTTCTAATAGACTTCGTGATTAGTTTTTGTAAAAACCTTTTATATTTTCCAAAAAAAACCTTAAAAATTGTAAAATAAGTGGGGGAAATTGTAAAATAAGTATGTGGTGGTAATAGCCTAGCCCTAGAAATTAATTGATAAAATCAAACATAATTCACATCAATTTGAAAAGAAAAAAAATCTATACTTCAGTATCTCTCCCGTGTGTCTGGTGTCCATTATACTAAATGGGTTTTGATCTTAGTATGCAAAAGATGAAACCCTAGTCCCCAGCGCCAGCAATGTGTCCTGTAAAAAAATTCTGAAAAGGAAACGCAGTCAGGAGGAGACAAGTTTGTGCAGTAACACATAACCTATTACAAAAAATTGTTCAACAAATATAGAACTTAAACCCTATATGTCCTATAGGACTTGAGATAAACCGCTGTTTGTTTTGACGGAAATTTTTGTACCCAGGAAAAAGAAAGGTCTAAAGAGATTCTCCCGGCGGGGGGCGCCCTTCTTTTATGTTCAGGGTAGAATATCCCTTCATGCAATGGAGCCCTAAAGAGAGGAAAAAAAAAAAATTCCTGGAAAACTCTTCAAAGAATTATTTTCCATCTAAACAAACAGGGTCTTTTCAGAAAAACAAACGAAAAAGGAAAGGAGAAAAATTGAAAAAGAGAGTGAAAAAAATCAGTTACTTGAAGGTATACAGCCAAGTATCTAACGATCATAAAGGTGTTGGTAGGCAAAAGTCCTATTTAATGACGTTTATATATGTTTCGGAGACAAGTAGAGGTGACCCTTATAAAGCCTGTAGTTGCAACTGCACAGATGGTAGGTGTCACACCCCATTTTTGCACCATCTTACTAGGGCTCATCATTTCATGCATGTTTTTGTTTTGTTTTTGAGTCTAGTCACTTGCATTAGTTTTCTAGAGCCACAAGGACAATGGATATGAATTTTGGTTCAAATTGGAGTTGATCTTGAGGGATAATAAGAGCTTTTGTGACTTGAGGGGCATAATCGTCTTTTAAGTCCCAAACTTTTCATTTGACCTTGGAATGATCTCCAAATTGTCAATTGGAGTTCATATGGATGCATAAGAGGTATTTTTAGTGTCAATTTGGTAAGTCAATGGCTCGGGATTAAAATGGCTCGATGTGGTTCAAGTTGGTTAATTGACCCTTCCTTGGGTTAGCTCTAATTGACTCACAATTACCGACCAAATCTTTTCAAATTGACTTTCATTAGTCATCATTTTACCCTCAAAAGTGTTTCATGAAGTTCAATTTTGATATGGCCTGATGATGAGTTTAGTGTGGTTATTTACGGATTATCCTTGAAGAATTAGTGTGAATCACAGCATGAGATTTTTTGTTAAAATGAAAAGAAAATTATTTTATTAAATTAGCCATTTTTATCATGACACTAACACGTGTACGTATGTGATGAGTGTGTGTACGCACATACGATACATGTGCATGCGTGTTAGCGGTCAGTCTCCCAATTTCTATAAAAGACAATTTCCTTTTCCTATTCAGATTAGAAGTCTTTTATCATTATAAAATACCTTTTGATTATTCTCCAAAAAAACCTAGTCCAGGAAGGAAAGGGAAACTCCAGATTTCAGCTATAAATACTCTCTTAATGTCTTTAAACAAGGGAGGAGGAGAAGAGGGTTTGGAGGGAGTGAAATTCGTCATAATTCAGCAGCAGATTTTCTGAAAACCAGCAGTCGTATTTTAATCATAACTTTTTTATCTGAAGTCATAATTTGATGAAATTGGTCTTGTTAGAAAGATAATTCAATTCTCTACAACTTTGTATTTCACAAGCTTTGTCCAAATCCAACGTTTTCATACCCAAAAACGCGATTGAAGTTGCTGCTGCTGCAAAGTGACGAGAATCACTTTTTCTTTTCTCTTGTTCTCTTTTTGTTTTCTATTTCTTTTCAAAGTTGAGTGAGTTTTGATCTCTTTGTTGTGATACCACTTTGACAAAGAGGAGGATTCGTGTTGGTTTGATTCACTCTAAAGACCTGAGGAGCCACGAACAATTACAAACACAAGGGGAGCCACTTCCTAAGATTTGCATGTTAGTGTTTTTGCATGGTTTTGAGCACTTGTAAGGGTGCAAATAGGTGTGGTATTTGTCCCATGGCAAATAGGGCTGCTTATGTCTGAAATGGCTAAATGCTTGGAGCTAATTGCGCTCAGGTAAGTGGGTGTGAAGGTGCCCCAATTCACCTTTCTTCTTAACTCATTCTCTTCTCCCTATTTAGGGTTAATTTTTAATATGATCCTATGGTTTAATTAGAGGTTTCCTTAACCAACAAAATTCTGGTTTTTATTAAAGTTTCCATTTTGTGGATTTCTTTCCTAAAATCAAACTTTCTATCAAATTCAACTCTTTTGATCAAATAAGGAAACCTAGGGTTTTAACCATAGGTTTATATTAGGTCTTAACCCTAATTCTAATCGAACTACGTGAACTTTGATCCATGTATTTCGTTGCATGGTACGTAAGCGCTCTTCGTGAGGCTCAAGTCCGTTCTAGGATCCAAGCATCCTAGGTTTATTTATGTTTTCTTTTTCTTTATTTTCTGTTTTTATGTGCTTATTATGCATGGATGGATGAATGAAATATATGATATGCATGCAATTCTTGTGATGATATACTTGCTGATTTTTGTATGGAAAGACTTTAATTTAGCCCAAATGAACTGAGAGACCGAAAGGGTGACATGGGTGCCTATAGGCTTTGCCTAGAACCTTCCCATGTCACAACTTAGCCTCCGAATCCCCGATTTCTTTGGTTTTCAAAAGATTGGTTTTTGCCTTTCCTTTTTTTTATGGAGTCATTCAAATTGTTTTCCTAAAACAAACTATTTTTAGGGTTTTCCTTGTTTCCTTTAAAAAATAAGGTGGCGACTCCTTTCCTTTTTCTTTTTCAAACCCACTTTCTTTTCAATCCCTCGTGGGCCCAATTTCCGAGGTTCACAGTTTGGCGACTCCACTGGGGATTTGTGGGCTAGACTCTATAAAGTTTAAATGGGCTAGGTTAATTTCTTATGTTTAATTAAAATCAATCACATTGCATCCGCTTGATTATGTGCTTTCATTTATTGCATTGTGTGCGCAAACTCTTGCATGTTAGGATCGATGTCCCTCGATGTATCCTTGCCAACGATCGGCCTAGTCTCAACCTTGGTTTTCCTGATTCCATGTGTTGGGGCAAAAGCTATCAACCTCTCTTGCCTAGTACCCTTGGGCTTGCCCTTGGGTATATTAAATGAGTTAATCACGTACTGCTGGACCCACGCGGCGTTCCTGATGCCACATGTGGTTAGGTATAAGGATTGCTCAAGCAAGTGAAGGACCCTAGCCTACCCTTATCATTAGTCCATATAGACAGACTTGTAGGACACTACGGTCTCACCTTTATGCACCCACAATTGTTTGTAATGATGCTATGCCGTGTTTGTGGTGTGAGGCTTTATATCTTATGCCCTTAATATAGACCTTTAAACCCTAGCCTTCGTTAAGGCCATGGGTTAGGAGGAATAAATTAAGGAAATAGGATGTAAAGCTATGTTTGTGATGTGCTAGTCCTAGGGGATTAATTAAACCTAATTGAAGGACTCTATGCCCTATTCTTTAAAACATACCCTTAATCCATGACCCCTGTAAAGGTAATTGGATAAAAGGAATGAATTAATTGAACATGGTGTAGAGACCGAATTCATTAAGGAAAATATGGAGGTTTAGGACAGATCCTTAGGCTAAAGGTTAAAACTTTTCTATCCATAGACGTGCTGGCTTGGATCCGCAATCCACAAGGGCGTCTAGTGAGTGTTGAGTCTACCCATCAGACAGACATGGCCGACGAAAGAACTAGTGAAGGGCACTTTGACCTTGAGGCTTGCCTGAAAGCCATCATGACCAAGCTTGACCATACCGCCGAGACATCCGATACCGCATTGAAAATGGCTCAAGAGAACCAACAGAAGATGGCGGATCTTGAACAAAATGGTTCTAAGGCCCATTCCTCGGGTATACCTCATGGGGCTGGCACCGAAGAGGGACCTCAATCCAATGAGAACACCAAGACAAGGGGGGAAAGTAGCTCGAAACCTGAGGTCACCGACCTAGAAGGGGAAGCCAAGGGGAAAGGTACTAGCAGTGATTCCGTGTTAGCTAGCAAGGTAGAAGCTTTGGAGAGAACCATAAAAGGGATTCGCAGGGCTGATGACATGGTCGATGTGCGGACTCTATCCCTGTTTCCAACGGCTCGTATTCCACTACAATTCAAGATGCCGGAGTTAGAAAAGTTCGATGGGACAGGTTGCCCTAAGACTCATTTGAAGATGTACGTGCGAGCTATGCACCCTCGAGGGGCTACTGACGAGCTTTTAGCTCAAATGTTCCATGAAACCTTGGCCACTTCTGCTTTGAAATGGTTCTTATCCTTGGATGAGAATAGAACCCGGACTTGGGAAGACATATGCAATGAGTTTTCAGAGCACTACAAGTATAACACAGAGGTGGACGTTACTCGAAGGGACCTAGAAACTACCAAGCAAGGGGCTCATGAAACTTTCTCCGCTTACATTACAAGGTGGAGACAAAAGGCGTCGAGAATGACGGATAGGCCGAATGAGGAGGACCAAATTCAGTTAGTGGTTAAGAACCTGCTGCCCGTGTATCACAAGCACCTATTTGCCCACTATTTCCCAAATTTCAAAGCTCTCATTGGGGCTGGCACGCAGGTTGAAGATGCTATCAATGATGGGACAATCAATACTGAGGAAGTGAGGAGTCGCAAGACAAACTTTACTGGGAAGAACAATGCCGAGGTCAACACCATAACTCAACCAATCCAACCCTTTTCTCTCAATGATGTCAACCCACCTCGCCAATTCACTGACCTATTCATGCCACTCGAAAGAGTCCTTGAAAAGCTCATAAGTCGTGACCTATTGAAGCCACTCGACCCAAGACCTCCACCAAATCCCTTACCCAAGAGCTATAATGAGAATGAGTATTGCAAGTACCACCAATCCAAAGGCCATGCCACCAATCGCTGTATTCGCCTTCGCCACCAAGTCCAAGACCTCATTGACAAGCAAGTCATTTCACCACCAACCCGTCCAAATGTCACCCGTAATCCTCTCCTATCACACAACAACACACCCCCACCTAACACCATAAATGCCATTGGGGTTGAATCCTCTCGCCCTCGCCATCCCATAAGACAATACACTCCGCTCCCCATGACCTTAACCCGTCTCTTCACCATTTGCCGCAATAACAGCCTTATCATGCCACTTCCACCAAAGCCAAGACCATCAACCCCTCACCAATATTGCCAATACCATCGTGCACCCGACCATGACACCGAGGCTTGTTCTATACTAAAGAAGATCATCCAAGACCTCATTGACCAAAAGGTTTTGTTGTTGCCAAAGAAATCTATCCAACAAGAGCTGAAAGAAAGATATGAAGCAGGGGATCCTCAGGTTGGCCTATTAGGTGAAGCGTCGGGGAAATATGATTACTATGTGCTGTACTCAAGCCCAAGTCCGATATCAGATGAGCCGATAGTCCCTTCAGGTTGGGATGACTTGCCGACAGAGATGGAGAGCATCGACATGATAGAATGGGATGACTCGATGAATGACTCCGAGGAAGTCCATGACATATGGGCTAGCGATGATGAGTTGGACCATATAACCAGAGGGGGTCATCATTTCAAGCCCCCCCACCTAGAATCTGAAAATCCGTTGGAAGATTTGGAAGGGCAGAGGCGTCCTAGCTTGCAAGAAGAAGAGGATGAAGTGCTTAGGCAGCTGAAGAAGACCAATGCCAACATTACTATTTGGGGCTTGCTCATGGCCTCGCATAAGCACAGACAGACCGTGTTGAAACTGTTGAATCAGATACAAGTGCCTGTTGACACATCCCCCGAGGGATTGGTACATTTGGTGAATCCAACTCCCAAGAACTCAACCATCATGTTCACCGATGTAGACCTACCTAAAAGCGGGTCGAGCCATTCTCAAGCTCTCTATGTGACCGTTGACACTATGGGGAAGAGGGTTCCCACCGTTCTTATCGACAATGGGTCCGCACTGAATGTATGTCCTCTCCGAACTGCCACTGTTTTGGGTTTGGGACCCACTGATTTCATGCCATCTGGGCAGACCGTAAGAGCTTATGACAACACCCGCCGAGAAGTAATAGGGGTAGTTACTTTGCCTCTTATCATGGGACCCACTGAATTTAGGGTAGAATTCCAAGTGTTGGATGTGCCGTCATATTTCAACTTGCTGTTGGGCCGACCTTGGATCCATCCTGCTGGGGCTGTACCATCTTCACTCCATCAAAAGGTGAAGTTTCCTTACGAAGGGGCCATAGTAACACTTCAAGGGGACTATGAATTGAAACTCGCAGGTGTGCCTATATGTGAGATACAACCCGAATCAGCAGCGATACCGCTATCTGGGTTTGACTATGTCCAATGCATTGAAAAAGAGCTCGAAAAGGGTGAATTAATACCCTTGGACTTTTGTCCCCATAGCAACTTGCATGTTGGTGAAATCATGAGAAGAATGAGTTTCTTTCCAGGCATGGGGCTAGGGCGTCGCCAACAAGGGATCCCTACGTCTATTCAAAGCCGTGTCACCTCATACACCTTCGGGCTAGGATATGAGCCCTCCAGAAATGATTATGTGGAAATGCTGAAGAGGAATACAGAGAAAGTAAGAGCCAAAGCCGAGGGAAGGGTGCCAGACCTGAGGATCTCGCCATATCGACCTACTTTGAATGGTTACTTTGTCAAAGAAGGGGATGATTTTCTATATTGCGGGTTTCCAGAACCCACCTTTGACCAAGCTACCAAGATCCGAGTTCCGGGTTTTGAAATCTTCTTCACCGAATGGTATCCAATCACAGCTGAAATGGTGGATGATGAAGCCATCAATAATGAGTTCTAGGAAAAGAAAGAAGAAGACTGGGCAGAGAACCTCGACGTAGGGGCTATGACTGAAATGTTCCAAGATATGATCCTCACCGTGGAAGACTCGACCATTGAAGAACTCCAGGGTTCATCCATTAGCCATGCTACCGTGCCATTCCTGAATTGGTACCTTGAATGTGGTGTCATTGCGGAGATCCATGAAGAAGAAGACCTTGGCCTACCTGATAGCAACTTGTAGGTGTCTTAGTTTAGTAATATTTCCCTAATTCAATAAGATGTATCTACTTTACTCACTTTGTGGAGTCATAGTATTGGTACAGATTTGTTTGTTTTCTTTCTTTCTTTTGTGTGTCATTTCCATTATTCCTAGTCAATAAAGTGTGCTTTCTTTCTCTATATACGCAGTGTCTCTTTTCTCTCCTCTATGGATATTTATGGCATGGATATAGATCCTAGGAACGATGTCCCCCCGGAGCTCGTTGAGCAAAGGAAAAGGGGCGTCACCGAACCTAATATGGATGAATTGGAATCAATCAACTTAGGGACGAATGAATTGCCAAGAATAGTTAAAATTGGGAAAACCCTCTCCCCCGTTGAAAAAGAAAAGATGATCTCTCTCTTGAAAGCCAACATTATGGCTTTTGCATGGTCTTATGAAGACATGCCTGGCATCGACCCCGATATTGTGCAACACTATATCCCCACTAATTCCCTAAAGAAGCCGGTAAAGTAGAAACTCAGAAGATTAAAACCAGAATGGGCTCTAAAAGTAAAAGAAGAGGTAACTAAACAACTAGACGCGGGTTTCCTCCAAGTTGTGGAGTACCCCGAGTGGTTGTCGAATATAGTGCCTGTGCCTAAAAAAGATGGGAAAGTGAGGATGTGTGTCGACTTCCGAGATCTCAACGCCGCGAGCCCTAAAGATGACTTTCCTTTACCCCATATCGACGTGTTGGTAGATAGCATGGTGGGACATGCACTCCTCTCCTTCATGGACGGATTCTCCGGGTATAACCAGATAAAGATGGCGCCTCAAGACATGGAGAAAACAGCCTTTATCACGCAATGGGGAACGTACTGTTACAAAGTAATGCCTTTTGGCTTAAGAAACGTTGGGGCTACTTACCAAAGAGCAGCTACGACCCTATTGCATGATATGATCCATAAGGAAGTCGAGGTTTATGTCGATGATATGATCGTAAAGTCCGTGGATAGAGAAGGGCATTTCAAGGCACTAGAGAAATTCCTAGAGCGAGCAAAAAAGTACAATCTCCGTCTCAACCCACAGAAGTGCGCTTTTGGTGTCACTGCAGGCAAGTTATTGGGGTTTATGATCACTCAGAGAGGTATCGAAGTGGACCCAGGGAAGATAAAAGCTATTGTGGAGATGGAGCCGCTTAGCACTGAGAAGCAGATCCGGGGTTTTCTGGGAAGAGTTCAATACATAAGCCGATTCATTGCCAACTTGACCATGGTTTGCGAACCAATCTTCAAATTGCTTAAGAAAGGTGTGCCAAAAGTATGGAATGAAGAATGCCAAGAGGCCTTTGAGACCATTAAGAGATACTTGAGCAATCCTCCAATCTTAGTTCCCCTACGGCAAGGCGCGCCACTTTTGTTATACTTAACGGTCACCGAAACCGCGACGGGAGCTATGTTAGCTCAATATCTTGAAGGGTCTACAAAGGAAAATGCCATTTATTACTTAAGCAAGAAAATGACAGACTATGAAGTGAAGTACAATGCAATTGAAAAGGCTTGTGTGGCACTAGTATGGGCGACGCAAAAACTCCGGCACTACATGATGTCCTTCGAAGTGTTCTTGATAAGTCGCATGGACCCATTGAAGTACCTGGTAGAAAGGCCAGTATTGTCATTCAGAACTGCTCGATGGTCAATTCTCCTCAATGAATTCGACATCAAGTATGTGAATCAGAAGTCTATCAAGGGAAGCATCATCGCAGACTACCTAGCCAGCTGTCCGGTGTCATCATCCGCTCCGTTCAACGATCAATTCCCAGATGAGGACGTGCTAGAGATTGGTAGAAAAACTTGGAGAGTATACTTCGATGGGGCAGCCAATAAGAAAGGTTATGGGATAGGAGTCCTGCTGGTCTCACCCGAAGAGGCATTTACACCGTTGGCGGTTAAGTTGGGGTTCGAAGCCACCAACAACATTGCTGAATATGAGGCCTGTATCCTAGCATTGGAAGCGGCACTTGAATTGGGGACCAAAGAATTAGAAGTGTTCGGGGACTCGGCGCTAATCATTTGTCAGATAAAAGGGGAATGGAAAACTCGAGATGAGAAGCTGCTACCCTACCATGCCTATCTGGAAGCTCTAACCAAGGAGTTCTCAGAGATAGAGTTCAACTACCTTTCAAGAAACAAGAACCAGTTCGCCGATGCCTTGGCGACCCTAGCATCCATGGTGGAGATACCTGAAGGGGGAAATGTAAAGCCGTTGGTAATAGAATGCCGAGACAAGCCTGTGTACTGTTGTGCAATCCGAGGAGGGGAAGTGAATGATGGCCGTCCGTGGTTCCATGACATAAAGAAGTTCATTGAAGAAAGGGAGTACCCAGAAGGAGCATCTCGCATTGATAGAAAAACCCTAAGGCGGTTGGCAAGTCACTATGTACTTTGTGGAGGAAAGCTATATCGGAGATCAGACGACGGGATCCACCTGCTGTGTGTCACTGAGGAAGAAGCCGAGCATCTGATTAAAGAAATCCATGAAGGGACAGGGGCTCCGCATATGAATGGCTATATGTTAGCCAAGAAAATCATGAGGTTAGGCTATTATTGGTCTACCATGGAAAGAGACTGCCACGCACATGTCAAGAAGTGCCACAAATGCCAACTGTTCGCCAGTGGACAACATTTGCCTTCTATGCCTTTAACAAGTATGTCGTCACCATGGCCATTCGCGGTATGGGGGATAGATATCATCGGACAGATCAAGCCAAAGGCGTCAAATGGGCATGAATACATCCTGGTTGCCATCGACTACTTCACTAAGTGGGTGGAAGCAGGGTCCTTCAAGACCTTGAATTCCAAGAAGGTAGCACAGTTCATACAGCACAGCATCATCTATCGATATGGGGTACCGCATGAAGTTATCTCAGACAATGGCCAGCACTTTCAGAAAGAAACCCATGAGCTCTTGCAAAAGTACAGCATAGTTCACCATCTGTCATCACCATACCGTCCTCAGACTAATGGAGCGGTGGAAGCAGCTAACAAGAACATCAAGAAGATACTACAGAAGACTGCGGACTCACACACAGACTGGCATGAGAAGTTGCCATTGGCTCTATGGGGTTACAGAACATCAATAAGATCGTCAACAGGGGCTACCCCTTATTCTCTAGTTTATGGAATGGAGGCCGTGTTGCCAGTTGAATTGGAAGTTCCTTCACTAAGAGTTGCCGTGGAGAGCCAGATAACAGAAGTGGACTGGGTTAAGAGCCGCTATGATGAGTTAGCTTTGCTGGATGAAAGGCGTTTAAGGGTGTTGTATCATGTTCAGGGGTATCAACGGAGAGTTGCCAGAGCATTCAACAAGCATGTCAAAGATCGAGGTCTAAAGAAAGGGGATGTAGTGCTGAAAGAAATCAGAGCTCCAGTTTTCGATCCGCGGGGAAAATTCAAGCCAAGTTGGGGTGGACCATACATTATCAAAGAAATATTGCCAGCAGGGGCTGTTCGCCTCATGGATTTAGATGGAATTGAGTTCGCTCGTCCAACTAATTTGGATCAATTGAAAAAATATCATGTTTGAGGCCTGCTAGGTTGAAAACCCGTGAGGGCGGCCTAGGCAAAAGTTAAGGCATAAGAACTACGTAAGACCTAATTCTCCATTCAAAAAAAATAAAAAAAATAAAAATAAAAATAAAAACAAGAAAAAAGCAAAAAAAAAAAAAAAAGAAAAATCATGGAGATACGTAGGCAACCCATAAAGTTACCTTGGGTGCGGTCTAAATCAAACAACAAAATCCCAAATTTGATTTATTATTGGCAATTTATTAAAAACTAAAATTGATTGACATAGCAATTCATTGGTATTAAGTAAAAGAACTATAAATATGCCATAAATATCCTATTCTATTGAGTCTTCAATTCCTCTTGGGCTTCTTTGTAGCTCGCTTTTCAGCTTTGTTCTTCTCTCTTTCGTGTCTTCTTTTCTTCCTCAAGTCATGTTCATAAGCTGCTGTCACTGCTTCCATAATATCTTCTCTACAAGGCCCAAGTTCGTTATTCTTGATAAGTCCAAAAATCCTTTCCCTTCGAGTAGTCTCTCTCTCACCCAAGTTGTTCTTCAACCATTCTTTGTACTCGGGGCTCATCATATATGGACCATCAGTATTCGTAACTTGAGTCAGTGTCAGCTTTCTAGGCCATCGATCTTTTGCCCAAGTCACTACAGAAAGACCCGCAGGCACCACAGGATAGTCACCTTTTGAGGAAGTGGGTATGGTTTGCATGGCACCCATCTGACGAAGAACCCTTGAAGGCCAATAAAAGGAAGTAGACCTCAGTCCTATGAGTCTCACCATGGCACATCCAGAAGTTCGCAGAAGCACCTGTTCGCTGCAGCCCCATATGAAGACGAACCACTTGACACTCCTCCAAGAAAGGGTTTGGAAGTAACCTAGCCAATCCCTCAATGAAAACTCTTTAGGCAGTTCAATGCGGCGAAGGCAGTAATGCTGGGGCTTGTATGATGTAATGGCAATGGGTGATAAGAAATTCAGTCTTTCAAGCAACCACATTTGCAGCAGAATGGGGCTACCTCCTAAAGGAGCCTTTGGGTCCTCATGAGTTTTATCCAAACCATTCAGGGTTTCAGCTAGCACCATGGGAATCAAGTTATGGCCCTTGGCAAGGAAAGGAATCAAGTCACAGATTTGAACGGGAACATGTGGAGTACCAGTGGAAATAAGAAAACGACTAATGAGGCAAAAGGCAAGTGCATGCTTAATAGGAAAGGTAAAATTCAGAATACCTTTACTATCACAAGCTAAAAAAGAGGTTGCCAATTTCATCAAGTCTACCATATGGTCCTTTACAAACGTAGAGGCATATTGTGAGTGAATCCCAAGTAGATTGGAGAAAGAAGTAAGAAAGCTTGGGCGAGGAGTAGGGAGAATGAAAGGACCTACCGTTGAAACTCCATACAATGCATAGAATTCCTCCATGGTTGGGCACAGTTCTTCATAGTTGAAGCGGAACACATGAACTTGAGGATCCCAAAAATATGTAGCAGCAGTCAAGAGGTTCGTTTCAAGCCTCACATGCCTCAAGGAGAGCAATGGATCCAAGCCAAAGCACTTGAACTCAGATTTTGCTTCAGCACTCATAACTCTCAAAAACCCTCCTAAAAATTTGTCTAGAGCCTCCATAATTTCTAATGAATGAATACAAGTAGGTTTAGGAACCTCTTGGATGTGTTTTTATAGGGAAAAGGTCACAAATCCAAGTTCAAATAGGAAAAAACCCATCAGAATAGGAAGTTTCCTATTCAAAGTGGGATTTCCGCTTCGGGCTCGGGTAACCACCCAGGCCTGGGCGGCTAGCCTCCCGAGGCCTGGTGGTCACCCAAGCCACTTTGTTTTGGTTTTGCTTCTCGCTTTGTCTCGCCTTGACGCGTGATCAAACCTCCTTCCAAATGAGATATTCAACACTTTTTGAGCTTAAAATCAATCAAATTCCATCTTGAAATCAATTCCTTGAATTGATTTTATGTTCAAAAGGGTTGAATATATTTCCCCTGTGCCATGCCAACTCAAGTGACAATGTGTTAAGACACTTTCCTCTTGCACCATGCTTGTTTAATCTTGATAAATTGATCATATATCCTCATGTCAAATCTTGATTTTTCATCTCACTTGGTTGAATGTATTCATCACTTGAATATATTCTTCCATTTCAAAAGTGTATTCACCCTTTGAATATACTCCTCAGTTTCAAATTCTTGATTTTCCATCCCACTTGGTTGAATATACTCATCACTTGAATATATTCTTCCATTTCAAAAGTGTATTCACTCTTTGAATATGCTTCTCAGCCTCAAATTCTCATTCTCTATCATACTTGGTTGAATATATTCATCACTTGAATATATTCTTCCATTTCAAAAGCATGTTCACCCATTGAATATGCTTCCTAGTTTCAGATCCTCATTATCACTTACTTGGTTAAATATATTCATCACTTGAATATATTTCTCCATTTCAATGGTATACTCATCACTCGAGTATACTTCTCAGATATTTCGTCACTTACTTGGTTAAGTATATCCATCGCTTGGGTATATTACTCCATTTCAATGGTATGTTCATCACTTGAACATACTTCTCAGATCATTTGTCACTTACTTGGTTAAGTATATCCACCACTTGGGTATATTTTTTCCATTTCAATGGTATGTTCATCACTTGAACATACTTCTCAGATCATTTGTCACTTACTTGGTTAAGTATATCCACCACTTGGGTATATTTTTTCCATTTCAATGGTATACTCATCACTTGAGTATACTTCTCAGATATTTTGCCACTTACTTGGTTAAGTATATTCATCACTTGAATATATTTCTCCATTTCAATAGTATGTTCATCACTTGAACATACTTCTCAGAATATTTGTCACTTACTTGGTTAAATATATTCATGACTAGAATATATTTCTCCATTTCAATGGTGTACTCATCACTTGAGTACACTTCTTAGATTATTCTCTATCTTACTTGCTTAAGTATATCCATCGCTTGGATATATTTCTCTATTTCAATGGTATGTTTATCACTTAAACATACTTGTCACTTACTTGGTTAAGTATATCCATCACTTGGATATATTTCTCTATTTCAATGGTATGTTTATCACTTAAACATACTTGTCACTTACTTGGTTAAGTATATTCGTGACTAGAATATATTTCTCCATTTCAATGGTGTACTCATCACTTGAGTACACTTCTCAGATTATTCTTATCTTACTTGGCTAAATATATCCGTCGTTTGGATATATTTCTCCATTTCAATGGTATGCTCATCACTTGAGTGTACTTCTCAGCTTACTTGGTTAAATATATCCATCACTTGGATACATTTCTCCATTTCAAAAGTGTGTTCATCACTTGAACGTACTTCTCAGTCTTTTTCAATCATTAAGTATACTCATCACTTGAGTATATTTCTCAGCATCTTTTTCATCACTTGGTTAAATATGTTCGTGACCTGAATATATTTCTCCATTTCAAAAGTACACTCATCACTTGAATACACCTCTCAGATTATTCTTATCCTACTTGGTTAAGTATATCCATCGCTTGGGTATATTTCTCCATTTCAATGGTATGTTCATCACTTGAACATACTTCTCAGATTATTTGTCACTTACTTGGTTAAATATATTCATCACTTGAATATATTTCTCCATTTCAATGGTATACTCATCACTTGAGTATACTTCTCAGTTCATTCTCTATCTTACTTAGTTAAATATATTCGTGACCTGAATATATTTCTCATTTTTCAAAAGTATGTTCATCACTTGAACGTACTTCTCAGTCTTTCTCAATCATTAAGTATCCTCACCACTTGAGTATACTTCTCAGATTTCATTCTCACATTACTTGGTTAAATATATTCGTGACCTGAATATATTTCTCCATTTCAATGGTATACTCATCACTTGAGTATACTTCTCAGATATTTTGTCACTTACTTGGTTAAGTATATCCATCGCTTGGATATATTTCTCCATTTCAAAGGTATGTTCATCACTTGAACGTACTTTTCAGATCTCATTCTCATCACTTGGTTAAATATATTCGTGACTAGAATATATTTCTCCGTTTCAAAAGTATGTTCATTCGTAGTGGCTTGAATATGCTTCTCTTGACAATCATCAACCCCCAGTGGTTTAAGTATACTCATGACTTGAGTACACTTCCTTATTTCAGTCTCAGGTTTTCAACCTCCCATCATTGTTGGTATCAGTGTGTGATTTCTCCGGGCTTTTTGGCCAAAAATGGGTTGTTCTTTATCATTGGTTCACAAGTGTAACTTGTTCGCCAATGAGGGGCTTCTGTCACACCCCATTTTTGCACCACCTTACTAGGGCTCATCATTTCATGCATGTTTTTGTTTTGTTTTTGAGTCTAGTCACTTGCATTAGTTTTCTAGAGTCACAAGGACAATGGATATGAATTTTGGTTCAAATTGGAGTTGATCTTGAGGGATAATAAGAGCTTTTGTGACTTGAGGGGCATAATCGTCTTTTAAGTCCCAAACTTTTCATTTGACCTTGGAATGATCTCCAAATTGTCAATTGGAGTTCATATGGATGCATAAGAGGTATTTTTAGTGTCAATTTGGTAAGTCAATGGCTCGGGATTAAAATGGCTCGATGTGGTTCAAGTTGGTTAATTGACCCTTCCTTGGGTTAGCTCTAATTGACTCACAATTACCGACCAAATCTTTTCAAATTGACTTTCATTAGTAATCATTTTTCCCTCAAAAGTGTTTCATGAAGTTCAATTTTGATATGGCCTGATGATGAGTTTAGTGTGGTTATTTACGGATTATCCTTGAAGAATTAGTGCGAATCACAGCATGAGATTTTTGGTTAAAATGAAAAGAAAATTATTTTATTAAATTAGCCATTTTTATCATGACACTAACACGTGTACGTATGTGATGAGTGTGTGTACGCACATACGATACATGTGCATGCGTGTTAGCGGTCAGTCTCCCAATTTCTATAAAAGACAATTTCCTTTTCCTATTCAGATTAGAAGTCTTTTATCATTATAAAATACCTTTTGATTATTCTCCAAAGAAACCTAGTCCAGGAAGGAAAGGGAAACTCCAGATTTCAGCTATAAATACTCTCTTAATGTCTTTAAACAAGGGAGGAGGAGAAGAGGGTTTGGAGGGAGTGAAATTCGTCATAATTCAGCAGCAGATTTTCTGAAAACCAGCAGTCGTATTTTAATCATAAATTTTTCATCCGAAGTCAGAATTTGATGAAATTGGTCTTGTTAGAAAGATAATTCAATTCTCTACAACTTTGTATTTCACAAGCTTTGTCCAAATCCAACGTTTTCATACCCAAAAACGCGATTGAAGTTGCTGCTGCTGCAAAGTGACGAGAATCACTTTTTCTTTTCTCTTGTTCTCTTTTTGTTTTCTACTTCTTTTCAAAGTTGAGTGAGTTTTGATCTCTTTGCTGTGATACCACTTTGACAAAGAAGAGGATTCATGTTGGTTTGATTCACTCTAAAGACCTGAGGAGCCACGAACAATTACAAACACAAGGGGAGCCACTTCCTAAGATTTGCATGTTAGTGTTTTTGCATGGTTTTGAGCACTTGTAAGGGTGCAAATAGGTGTGGTATTTGTCCCATGGCAAATAGGGCTGCTTATGTCTGAAATGGCTACATGCTTGGAGCTAATTGCGCTCAGGTAAGTGGGTGTGAAGGTGCCCCAATTCACCTTTCTTCTTAACTCATTCTCTTCTCCCTATTTAGGGTTAATTTTTAATATGATCCTATGGTTTAATTAGAGGTTTCCTTAACCAACAAAATTCTGGTTTTTATTAAAGTTTCCATGTTGTGGATTTCTTTCCTAAAATCAAACTTTCTATCAAATTCAACTCTTTTGATCAAATAAGGAAACCTAGGGTTTTAACCATAGGTTTATATTAGGTCTTAACCCTAATTCTAATCGAACTACGTGGACTTTGATCCATGTATTTCGTTGCATGGTACGTAGGCACTCTTCGTGAGGCTCAAGTCCGTTCTAGGATCCAAGCATCCTAGGTTTATTTATGTTTTCTTTTCTTCTTTTTATTTTCTGTTTTTATTTGCTTATTATGCATGGATGGATTAATGAAATATATGATATGCATGCAATTCTTGTGATGATATACTTGCTGATTTTTGTATAGAAAGACTTTAATTTAGCCCAAATGAACTGAGAGACCGAAAGGGTGACATGGGTGCCTATAGGCTTTGCCTAGAACCTTCCCATGTCATAACTTAGCCTCCGAATCCCCGATTTCTTTGGTTTTCAAAAGATTGGTTTTTGCCTTTCCTTTTTTTATGGAGTCATTCAAATTGTTTTCCTAAAACAAACTATTTTTAGGGTTTTCCTTGTTTCCTTTAAAAAATAAGGTGGCGACTCCTTTCCTTTTTCTTTTTCAAACCCACTTTCTTTTCAATCCCTCGTGGGCCCAATTTCCGGGGTTCACAGTAGGGTGTTCATGGTTTAGGTTAAAACCAAGAAGTAAACTGAATCAAATCAAATCGATCAGTTTGAGTTTGGTTTGGTTTTGGTCCTAATTTTTGATTTTTTGTTTCTAAACCAAACTAAAAAAAAAAAATAGATATATATATATAACCTATATCAGCACGTGCTGATAGGATCATTTCTGTATACATATATATATTCTCCTTCTTACGAGATTAACTTAACATAATTTTACGTTAGGTCACCCTCTAAAACTATATATGTAATTCATATTTTTCAAAACCAACCGTTAGATTAGATCTACTTCATGTGAAGTTCATGCAAACCAAAATCAAGTTAATCCGAAATCAAGAACTACTTCATTCATAAATGTCCGAAATGAGCGATTGTCATTGATTAGAAAATGTAATTTTTGGATCGAATAGCAATAAATTTTAGATTAATTTGATTTTTGGTATGTATCACCTACACGATAAGATTATCTAATCTAACGGTTAGTTTCGTAAAATATGAATCACATGTATAGTTTTGAAAAGTAATCTAACTTAAAGTTAGGTTAGGTTAATCTCATAAGAAAAGGACTTTATATATATATAATCTATATTAAAGTTGAGTTTGTAAATTTTCTATTCAAACAGGGGTAAAATAGGTGTTATAGTAATAGGAATATAAAACCTACTGAGTTAATAATCAAACTAAAGTTTGTTACTTTGCTCTCAACCTCTCACTCTCTGCTCCTTGCCTTTCGTTCTCTGTTTCCATTTTGATACAATGTTTAATGCTTTTTTTAGTTGCTAATATAATGTTTTTATTAAAACTGTTTTTATTTGGAGTTTGGATTGTCATTTTTTCCATTTTGTTAGGGATAAACAATTATCTGTGATGATTTGTTGCTACTTGATAAGTTAAATCCAAAACCAAAACCAAACCAAAATTTTTTTTGTTTGGTTTTTTTATGGTATGGTTTGGTTTGAAATCTATCCTAAAACCGAACTAGATCAAATCACGAACACCTCTAATACATGGTAAGGGTTTGCATCCCACCGGGTCAAGCCTAGGCTTTTCCCAAGCCAGCCCCGCCTTGGATTGACACCATTTATTGGGTCAAGCTTTTCAAAAAATTGAAGCCTTAGGCCTAACCCAACCTGGGTATTTGTGAGTAGAGGATCTCTATTCGCATCTCAAGACTTGTTTTTTATCCTTTACTTATTTTAACTATTCAAGGTTTTAACTTTTAAGACTACGTTTGGTATGCGGAAATAGAGAAAAGAATGGAATCATCATTGGTCAAAAAAAGTGGACCGTTTGGTTCGTCAAAGGAAAGGAATCAATTTTCCCTCAAAGTTCACTATTCCTTCCCTTTGATGGAATGAGCATTCATTTCTCAACACAAAGGAATGCTCTTTCCTTCCCTCACAACATGAAGTAATAATGACTGTGGGACCCATCATCTCTCCTTTTACTCCTCTTTTCTCTCCTCTCTTGATGGCCATAGTACAATGGGATCCACTTTTTTTTTTTTTCCAATTCCCATAACATGTTTCCATTATTTTTCTCAATTATATATATATATACTAGTTACTAACCCGTGCAATGCACGGGAAATTATTTTTAATTTTTAATTGATTAATTTATGTTGGATCTAAGTTAAATATTAGAGGGGAAGCATGCTACGAATGTGCACAAAATATAGTAGAAACACTTAATAGATAAGGTATTAAAGATGAAGAATGCTGTATTGATTAACAATTTGTAGTCTATTAAAAAATAGAGAACATATGAAATTCAATATTAAATTTGAAATTTATGATTACACACTAAGAAAAAAAAACTGAGAAGGACAACAATTTCCCAGGAAGAACAAATCTATGCTAATAAGTGGCATAATACACCTATTTTAAATTGTTTAAAAATGTAGTGTGCCATACAAACAGGTTAAAACAAACTATTATTTTCCATGACTGGAAAATTTGAATTTTCTCAACCCAATTTCTTTGGCTAACTAGGTTAGTAGGATAAGAGTGTAGGGCAAAGTGTGGGGTTAAGTAGCATTTCCTTTTAATGGTCATTATTTTCTAGTAATCCGAGCTTAACTTTGCTTCGAAAGGGTTCAACCTAAAGCTAACTTGACTGTGATGGCTGGAGACTAGTTAGCAAAGCAGGTTATACTTTGACCCATCTCTTGTAAAACTTACAAACAAACAAATCGTACGAGATATTTTGATGGAAGACTTTAGATCTTCCAAACAGACTTCTCTCTCTCAACCTATTTACCCACATCTCTTCTTCTCTCTCTCTCTTTCTCTAACCGTCTTTGCAACCCAAAACCCCAATCAACATAGACCAAGAACCCCCCCTAACCACATCCCCTCATCCCTTTACGACCACCTCTAGGGTTTCTTTACCCCATTTTCCCCTTCTTTTTACCCTTCTAAAAAAAATTTTTTAAAAAAAAACATATATATATACTATTACTTGTTTATTGTTTGGTTGCCTAAAAAGTATAAAGTTGGTGCCTTTTTCTTAGGTTTTCTTTCTGTTAGACCTAAGGTTTTCAACCAATGGCATATCCGAGATTTTGATGATAACAAAAGATCGATGCTAGTTATAATGGTTTAATTGTCAAGAACATGATCAAAGTTAGGTAATCAAGATCAAATCAACTTAAGCATAAGCCTACGGATCAAATGACTCAAGCACATACACTTAATAGCTCAACCAAGCCATGGAACTCGAGGCTCATTATGAACCCAGGAAAATGGCCGATGGGAGATTGGCATTTGAAAGGTGAAAGACAACAAAACAAAGGGAGTCGCCACCTCATTTTTTAAGGAAAAAAGGAAAACCGTAAAATGTTTTATTTCCAAAACCTCATGACTCCATTTTAAAAGGAAAGGCAAAGTCTTTAAAACCAAAAAATTGGATTCGGGGGCTAAGTTACGACATGAGAAGGTTCTAGGCAAAGCCTATAGGCACCCACATCGCCCGAATTGGTCTCTTAATGACTTAATCACATGCAAATCAACATCAATCAACAAAACACAGCATGCTAATCAATCACAAATCCATCCTACTCCTCTAGCAATCATATGTGATGGATAAAAAGGATAAAGGAAAAAGGAAAAGAAAACCTAGGATACTTAGTATCCTAGGGCGAACTTGAACATCAATTGAGCGCCTACGTACCATGCATAGAAATACATGGATCAAATTCCACGTAGTTCGAAAAGAATAGGGTTAAATCCTAATTCAGACTCATGGTAAAAACCCTAAGTTTCCTTATTTAAATGATAGAGAATTTGATAAATAAACCAAGTTTGAAACAACTTCCACAAGAGGAAAACTTTGATAAAAAGACAAATTATGTTATAAGGAAACCTCTAGTAATGACCATGTATCCGTATTAAGAAATAACCCTAAAAAAGGAGAAGGGAAAGACTAGGGAAAAGAGTTAGGGCACTTTCATACCCTACTTACCTTGTGCAATTTATTCCAAGTGATAGCAAATTTAAGTAATAGTAGCCTTATTTGCAATAAGGCAATTATTACACCTATTTATACTCTTACACGTGCTCAAAACCATGCAAAAAGAACAAAATACTACTCTAGACAAAATACTAAAAGTCCCAAAATTATCCTAATAATCATGCAAAAGCAATAATTAAAAGGAAATAAGAAACCCTAGTATACTCCTACATGCAATGACCTAGTCTGTATGCACAAAACTAAGAAATATATGCAAAAGACTCTACAATAATCATGATAATATCAAATAATATCATAAAGTATGCATACAAAGCTAACTCAAGTCAAAAGTATGATATTTTATGTAAAACATGAAAATAGGCTTCTTACGGTGAGCTTTCTTAAGTAAAATTATCTTAAGATAATTTTATATGGAAATTACCTCATATGAAGGGTCTATCAACATATCCTACACAAAATATATACTTAAGAATATAGTAGAAAAGATTTCATGCTTAAACACATTCCTAAATAGCCTCATGCAAAACCCTACCCTCTAAAAAGGATAATTATCCTTAGAAAATGATAACGTCTCCAAAAACCCTAAATAATAAATTGTATGAATGCAAAACCTGTCACACCCCATTTTTGCACCACCTTACTAGGGCTCATCATTTCATGCATGTTTTTGTTTTGTTTTTGAGTCTAGTCACTTGCATTAGTTTTCTAGAGTCACAAGGACAATGGATATGAATTTTGGTTCAAATTGGAGTTGATCTTGAGGGATAATAAGAGCTTTTGTGACTTGAGGGGCATAATCGTCTTTTAAGTCCCAAACTTTTCATTTGACCTTGGAATGATCTCCAAATTGTCAATTGGAGTTCATATGGATGCATATGAGGTATTTCTAGGTTCAATTTGGTAAGTCAATGGCTCGGGATTAAAATGGCTCGATGTAGTTCAAGTTGGTTAATTGACCCTTCCTTGGGTTAGCTCTAATTGACTCACAATTACCAACCAAATCTTTTCAAATTGACTTTCATTAGTCATCATTTTACCCTCAAAAGTGTTTCATGAAGTTCAATTTTGATATGGCCTGATGATGAGTTTAGTGTGGTTATTTACGGATTATCCTTGAAGAATTAGTGCGAATCACAGCATGAGATTTTTGGTTAAAATGAAAAGAAAATTATTTTATTAAATTAGCCATTTTTATCATGACACTAACACATGTACGTATGTGATGAGTGTGTGTACGCACATACGATACATGTGCATGCGTGTTAGCGGTCAGTCTCCCAATTTTTATAAAAGACAATTTCCTTTTCCTATTCAGATTAGAAGTCTTTTATCATTATAAAATACCTTTTGATTATTCTCCAAGGAAACCTAGTCCAGGAAGGAAAGGGAAACTCCAGATTTCAGCTATAAATACTCTCTTAATGTCTTTAAACAAGGGAGGAGAGAAGAGGGTTTGGAGGGAGTGAAATTCGTCATAATTCAGCAGCAGATTTTCTGAAAACCAGCAGTCGTATTTTAATCATAACTTTTTCATCCGAAGTCAGAATTTGATGAAATTGGTCTTGTTAGAAAGATACTTCAATTCTCTACAACTTTGTATTTCACAAGCTTTGTCCAAATCCAACGTTTTCATACCCAAAAATGCGATTGAAGTTGCTGCTGCTGCAAAGTGACGAGAATCACTTTTTCTTTTCTCTTGTTCTCTTTTTGTTTTCTATTTCTTTTCAAAGTTGAGTGAGTTTTGATCTCTTTGCTGTGATACCACTTTGACAAAGAGGAGGATTCGTGTTGGTTTGATTCACTCTAAAGACCTGAGGAGCCACGAACAATTGCATACAGCAGCAAGGAAGGCCCTTCCTAAGGTATTCTCCTTCTCTATTCAAGCTTAAACTAGGTTTTCATATGGGTTAGGCCTATTGCATGTTAAAGGTAACTTTTTTATCATGTATTAACACTCTAGCTAGTTAATATACATGGAATATCTATTTTTTATCTACTGATTAGCATGCTTTAGGGCTGTCCTTTAGGTTTTTAATGCATAGTTGTGATTCTTGTGCTCCTGTTTGTCCTTGTGCTAGGATTAGTGTCATTGCATGTTAGAGTTAGGATTTTCATCATGTTATATTGCTTTAGTTAGTTAATATGCATGATTTAATTTCTGTTTAGTTTGGTTTTAGCATGATTAAAGTATGTTTTGTATGTTTTTAAGCATATTTGTGAGTTTAGGGTTTTAGAGTCATTGTTTCGTGTTTGTTTTCATATAGCATGATAAAGTAGACTTTTTTATTTGGTTTTTCTTCGTGTTTGCTGTATATGTTTTTCATATGGAGTAAACATGATAGTTTTGCATGCATGTTAGTATGTTTTAGGGTTTTTATGCATGATATGGTTCTAGGAATATGTTAGGACTTATTATTGTTCGCTGTTTTTGCTATTGGCATGCTTAGTGGATGATTTTAGGTCATAATACTATTCTGTCCAGATTTGCATGTTAGTGTTTTTGCATGGTTTTGAGCACTTGTAAGGGTGCAAATAGGTGTGGTATTTGTCCCATGGCAAATAGGGCTGCTTATGTCTGAAATGGCTAAATGCTTGGAGCTAATTGCGCTCAGGTAAGTGGGTGTGAAGGTGCCCCAATTCACCTTTCTTCTTAACTCATTCTCTTCTCCCTATTTAGGGTTAATTTTTAATATGATCCTATGGTTTAATTAGAGGTTTCCTTAACCAACAAAATCTTGGTTTTTATTAAAGTTTCCATTTTGTGGATTTCTTTCCTAAAATCAAACTTTCTATCATATTCAACTCTTTTGATCAAATAAGGAAACCTAGGGTTTTTACCATAGGTTTGTATTAGGATTTAACCTTAGTTCTAATCGAACTACGTGGACTTTGATCCATGTATTTCGTTGCATGGTACGTAGGCGCTCTTTGTGAGGCTCAAGTCCGTTCTAGGATCCAAGCATCCTAGGTTTATTTATGTTTTCTTTTCTTCTTTTTATTTTCTGTTTTTATTTGCTTATTATGCATGGATGGATTAATGAAATATGTGATATGCATGCAATTCTTGTGATGATATACTTGCTGATTTTTGTATAGAAAGACTTTAATTTAGCCCAAATGAACTGAGAGACCGAAAGGGTGACATGGGTGCCTATAGGCTTTGCCTAGAACCTTCCCATGTCATAACTTAGCCTCCGAATCCCCGATTTCTTTGGTTTTCAAAAGATTGGTTTTTGCCTTTCCTTTTTTTATGGAGTCATTCAAATTGTTTTCCTAAAACAACCTGATTTTTAGGGTTTTCCTTGTTTCCTTTAAAAAATAAGGTGGCGACTCCTTTCCTTTTTCTTTTTCAAACCCACTTTCTTTTCAATCCCTCGTGGGCCCAATTTCCGGGGTTCACAAAACCTAATATGGTTCAACTCCAAATCACATATATAAACCAACCATGATAAAGAAAAAACCAAATAATCACGACAAATAGGCTATATGAAACATGCATGACTTGAAAGGATAAAAAGGATAACGCTTTCAAAACCCTAGGTGACTAAGGACTATCAAGCATATTAACCCATGAATAACCTTAAAATCATACATATAACATCACAAAATTATTGGATTCAATCAATATGCAGAGCTACTATATGCATTAGAACTATCATAGAAGAAGAAGGAGAAAAAGAAGAAGAAACCCTAATTTCAATAATTGAAAGGATGACTTACCTCTTGTAGAACTTCTCTTGCCTTTGAAATAACTCTTCTCTTGCTTGCTTAGGGTTAGAGAACCTCTCTTTGATGTTCTTCAACTCCCAATCTCGTAGCACCCTCCCTCTCTAAGTGTAAAGTGCACTTGTGCCCTCTTATGTTCAAAATATCATATTCTTTATATAGGGGACTGACCTAATAAACCAATGGCTAAGATTAATTCATTAAATAAAGATCCTAGGGATATTAGAGACTCTCTTGGTGCTCAAACAACTCAAAGTTACTTAATTCTAGAAGGAAACAACTTGCAAGGGCGGAAGAATCCGTCAAAAGAGGGAAGGAGAGGCAGAATCCCACTTAAAGACGGATTCCCTCGGGTGACCAACTAGGCCTTGGTCGGCTGACCATCTGGGCTTGGACGATTGACCAACTGGCCCAGACAGTCACCCGGGTAACTATCCAGCCTCAGATGGTCACCCGGGGAACCATCCAACCCCAGTTAGACTCCTTCGCCTTCCGAAAGTCTTTCGAGAGTCAAATTAAGTCTGATTTTGACGAAATAAAAGCCAAAAACGACCGTGGTGTGAAGAGGAACTCGTTTTTAGATATTTAAGGACAAAATTCCTTAACCATGGGTGCATGGTTAGGTTTTACAAAGGTGGCTAACCATGGTGCACCACCATCGCAAAGCTAGAGTTTGCACACAAGGTTAAGCTAAATGCTTTCCAAATCAAAATTCAACCTTTCTAAACATGTTTAGGATGTAAATAAAGCCCAATTAAAGTTAAATGAGAATAAATTGAGTGGGTCACATGAGTCAATTTGAATGAACCAAGAAAGGGTCTTTTCGCCAACCTGAACCGTTATGAGCTGAATTGTTCTTAAACCACTAATTCATCAAATTGAACCTATATATAGACTCTATATACTCATATGAACTCTAATTGACAACTTGGAGATCATTTCAAAGTCAAATGGAAAAGATATGACTTAAAAGACAATAATGCCCTTAAAGTCACAAAATCTCTATTTAACTATTGAAACCTCCTCCAAATCAAACCAAAATTCATATGCATGATCTTCAATGCCATAAAAACCTAATGCAAATGCCTAGACTCAAAAATAAAATAAAAACCTACGTGAAATGATGACCTCTAACTAGGGTGACAAAAATGGGGTGTGAACCTCGTGTCCAAAACGTCAAGGACAACTCAAGCATGATGCAAAAAGAGCATAAAAAGCTAGCAATGGACTTACAAGCACCTCAAGCCATGTGATTATCGTAAATGAAGACTCATTTAGGTTACAAGTGAGGTTTTAGGTTTCAAATGTATATAATTGCTCATGACTATGCTCTACTGACCTAGATGGACCCTAGGACTCTTAATTGAACTATATTTATCATTAACTATAGGCCTAAGTTGATGTATAGTAGACCAAGTGACGAAATTACATGAAAAGAAGGCTAAACTTTGATATAACAGGGTTTAGTCGACTACATCAGTGATGTAGTCGACTACATCATGTGTTTTAGCCCAAATTTGGCTATTAATATATGTAGTCGACTATATGATCCTATATAGTCGACTAAATCAAGAGAAAATTCCCAGTAATGGCTACTGATATTTGTAGTTGACTACATGAAGCCTTATAGTCGACTATAACACTCAAATGGGCTATAATGACTAGTTTTTTGAAAGCCAAATGGTGCATTAATTGCCACCAAACGGCTCTTTTCCGGCATTTAATGCTTGCAACAGCTATAATAGGCCAAATGGGTATAAATACAAGCCTTCAAACTCATTTATGAGCATCTATACAAGAGTATTCAATACCCATCCTTAGTGAAAGAGCTTTCAAGCCCTAAATCATAAAGATCATTCAATTGAGCAATTATTAGAAGTTTGTTAAGCTTTTAAGTGTTGTATTTACTTCAAGACAGTTTGTTTACAACAAATCAATTTCAATTTCAAGAATTGTAAGGGTTGTGTGAACCCTAGTGAGACAAGAGAGATTTGTCCTGAAGAAAGCTTCTCTTTGTAAAAGGTTTGATCTCCACCCTTGAAGGAGATTATCATAGTGGATTGTGGAATCCTCAAACAACGCTCTTGAGGTGAGGACGTAGGCAGGAAGGCCAAACCTCGTTAAAATCTTGTGTTTGCATTCTCTAACTCTTTCTCATTATTGCTTATTGTTGAATTTTATCTTGTTTGCAATAATCTGAATTTTAGTTTGTCATAATTGTTTTATTGGCTATAAACCCTATTCACTCCCCTCTAGGGTTTTACACTTGGGATAAAAATTGCTATCAGAGCCTAATCTCTTGTATTTAACATATTTGTCCTACGAGGAACGATATGGCCAATTATAGTGGAAATGGATTTACCGAAGGACAATCGTCCAATAGATCACCCCTTTTTAATGGAGATGCTTCTCTATATAATTTCTAGAAGATTAGAATGCAAATTCAATCCACTAGCTATGAGCTATGGAATATTACATTTAAGGGTCCTTTTATCCCTACTAAAGTGATAGATGGAGTTACACTTCCTAAAGTGCCACAAGAATACACTAGTGCTGATCACAAGTCTCTTGAGCTCAACTCTAAAGCCATTGGCTTATTATATTGTGCTCTTACTAATGATGAGTTTAGCAAAATCTCTAAGTACACTAGTGCCAAAGAGATTTGAGATACTTTAGATGTCACCTATGAAAGAACCTCTCAAGTGAAAGAGGCAAAGATTAATATGCTTGTTTGTGAATATAAATTATTCAAATGAAGAAGGATGAATCAATTAGAGATATGTTTGCTCGTTTTATTGCTATCATAAATCCTTTGAATTCTCATGGTAAAATTTATACTAACTTCGAATTGGTGAGAAAAATTCTTAAGAGCTTGCCTAAGGAATGGGATACATTTACAACGACCATGCTTCAATCAAAGGAACTTGGATCAATGACTTTTAATGACCTTGATAGAAATCTAGTCACTCAAGAATTCATATTCAAAACACATGAAGTTAGTGAAAGCAAGCTTTCTAAGAACTTAGCTCTTAGGGCCTCACAAGATGAAGAAGAATCACCAAATGAAGAATGTGAGTATGAAGAAGATGAAGATATTGCCTTCATATCTCATAAACTCAAGAAGTTCTTCACAAGAAGAAATCAAGAAAGGAGATTCAACAAGGGTGATTCATCCAAAAGAATTCCAAATAGAGGGGAGAACTCAAATAGAGACTTTCAAGTATGCTTTGAATGCAAAAAGCCCAGACACATCAAGATGCATTGCCCTCAACTCAACAACAATCACAACAAGACGAATCACAACAACAACTTCAAAGATAATAGAAAATTTAAGAAGAAGGCTTTCACCGTCACTTGGGATGATGAAGCCAATAGTGATGAAGAAGAAGAGGAGATTTCTTGTGATCAAGAAGTTGCAAATTTTTGTCTCATAGCAAAAGAAGATGAGGTAATCGAATCTAACTCATGTGATTATCCTATAGAAGAACTTCCTACTTATGAAGAATTGCAAAATGCTTTAGAAGACACATTTGTTGAATTAAAAAGATTTTCTCTCAAAAAAAAATTATTTGAAAAAGAATATCTCATCTCTTCAAAAAGAATTAGATGTTTTAAAGAATGAGAACTTAGAGTTAAAAAGTAAGATAGACTCACCCCCTACCATCTCTCAATCTAGTCTTAAAAGTGAAAATATTTTATTAAAAGAAAAGATTGAAAATTTGCTAATACCTTGACCAAGTTTACCAATGGAAAGGATAACTTGGATAAAATATTAACTAGTCAAAGATGGTGCTTTGACAAGGCCGGAATTGGTTACCAAGAGCATGTTAAACAAAAATCTTACATTAATTTCTTTCCTAAGCCTAAGGTCTCTAGCACACCTAAACTCTCATGCACTTATTGTAATAAGGAAGGACATAATATTTATACTTGTAACATGAGAAAAAGACCTAAAGGTTTCACCAAGAAGGTGTGGGTAGTTAAGAGAACCTCACCTCCTATAGCTAACCCCTATGGACCCAAGAAAGTATGGGTACTAAAGAAAGTTACTTGAAATTGTTGTGTAGGTATGCTTAAAGTCATCAAGCAATGAGAAATGGTTCCTTGATAGTGGTTGCTTAAGGCATATGTGTTGGGAATCGAACAAGAGGGAAAAATAGAAGTGCGGAATATAAAAATTTTTCCTACGATTCCCAATCCCATGAATCTAACTATGCATAACACAAAATCAAACCCTAACTACAAAGAGGGTTAGAACACTTACAAGATTTTTGTCTTCTCCGTTTTGCTCCAAGCTTCTACTCCGGACAGCGGCGAATGAGCAGCCCAAGTGTGCTGCCTCCAACGGTATCCACACCTAGCTAGAGCTTCAAGCCTTTTCTTTCTTCTTCCTTGTTGTTGCTAGAGGTGGAGAAGAGAGAGAGAGAGAAGAGAGCCTCCAAGGGGCTGGACGGCTAGGGTTTATTGTGCAAGCCTATTATGCCATGTCACACATAAGTGTGACTTATATAGGCAGCCCACTAAAGGGGGCTGGCCATGGGGAAGAAACCCTAATAGGGTTATGTGTAATTACACTTAATTGCACATTAACCCCTATTATTTGTATCAAATACAAATAGGCCTATAAAGAACTATTCTTTATTCACTAAAACCCTTTCTCTCATAGACTTTAAAGCCCTTCTTGCATGATCAGTGTGTGACCCATTGGGTTCACATCATTAAGTAGTAGGAATAGCACGAGGTGTGCACAATGGAACTCTTTCCATTTAGGGTCTAATTGGAACTCCTTCCAATTCCCTAATTGATTATAACTCACTTATATCAATTAGGGCTTCTACTAACCATGAGTAACACCTAGCATATGGCTCATGGTGTGGTCCTTAATGAGGTGAATAGTCATTTACAAAGAACCCTTCTGTTATAGTTTATAGGTTACAATTGCATCCTTCCTTCAACACAATGTCTCCAATTAAACTAATAGGACATGGAAGTCTGTCAAGTCCTAGTTCAATTACTTTATACTCATTCATAGATATCAACTCATTGATGAACTCATGAAACTCTTTTCATATTCATCCTACCATGGCCATGGATTTAATGAGTTATATTATGAATGCTATATAAGACATTCTCTCTCTTTTTCCTGAGAGTGATGGATCCCTTGTTGATCACTCACATGCCTTCATACACATAGCAGTAGGGCCAATGAACACCTTTGCAAACCCCTGAATAGGATTTGCACTTAGTGTTATCAAACTTCTAAAGCTACATGCATAAGACAACTATGGTGTCTCAGGTCTAAGGATTACTTGTACCACTATAACAATGAGAAACTGATTGACAGGCAGGAAAAAAAACTCCATTCAGTTTATCTCATATCTTTGGTCACATTCAGTGTACCTATTCTCGTAATAGGCACCCACTTGTTGGTTGTAGTGTCTCCACACAAATAGCTTGAGACTAGCTATCCTCCTATAGAGTCAACCTAACAAGTGCTAGTCTTATGGTTCATTATTGTCCATCATAGTGAACCTTCAACTAGGAATGCTTTAGGAGTTTAGTACAGAGATATATCTATAGTCTCAAAATTACAACTCTTTGTAATTCCATATTCTCAACTCTAACTCTATGGACATATTATGTAAATATAAATGATGCATATAAACATAATAGAATAAGCCCTTTTATTAAATCAATAATGAATGTGACATACATAAATGAAATCAAATGATTGTTCCTAATCCCTAAACAATCATCTCTATGATTGGCTCTAGGGCATAATCCTAACAATCTCCCACTTGCACTAAAGCCAATCGACCATGTATCGCATACCTATCTTCTCAAGATGTTGGTCTTAGACATAACCAATTATGTTTTAAAGCTTTAGTCAGTAGGTCTACAAAAACTTATGTAGATAATATCTTCTGTAGTGTATCTATTACCTCTTCCAATGATTCTTCTAATCACTTGGAATTGCCGCTCTATGTGTTTGGACTTTTGATGAGACCGTGATTCCTATACTTGAGCTATGGACCCATTGTTGTCACAAAACAAGGTGTGGGCAACTCAATGGAAGGAACAACTCTAAGTTCTAAATGAACTTATAGATCCAAACAGTCTCCTAGACAATGCGACAATTAATTCACCCTTAATAATGGAATCCACTGTATCTTTCATACAGTTCTTCCATTAAGTATTTCACCAACTAAAGTGAATATAAAATATACCCCATATGGATTATATCCAAATCCATATACCCATCTACTATGAGTTTACAATTTCCATATACAATCCAATATTCCAAATTTGAATTGACTGATAACTATTTGTAACAATTACAACATAATAGATATCAGGTTCAATACATAGTGTAGAATAAGGCTTCTTAACACTTTAAGAACCTTACTTGTGTTATCCTAGGGCACATGCCCTTGAATAATGAATTCTTATCTGAAGTAAATCAGACCTCCCTTAGAATTCTCCATGTTGAACTCCTTCAACATTTCAACTATGTTTGATGATTTGGAGATACTTAGCAATCTATATGATCTATCTCTATAGATCTTGTTGGATGCTTCTGCCAAATCTTTCATGAATTAGTTTTTCTCCAAAAACCAAAACGATTAGGATGTCATTCATATATCATTCATAATGATTAGGATGTCATCTATACTTAGGATAAAGAAAAACGATCGCACTCCCACTAACCTTTTATACACTCATGGTCCATCTATACAATGAGAGAAATCAAACAATTTGATTACTTCAACTTTATAGATGTTCTAATTATGAGAACCTTGTAGTCTATTAATAGACTTCTATAACTTACACACTTTTATGGCTTTTCACCATTTGATATAACATCTTTATATCCTTTTTGACATATCTCATATTCAAAATGTGTGTTTATAGATAACAAGATCCAAATGGATTTCAGCATAACTATTATCAAACAAGTTTCTTTATAGACAACTTTTTGCCTATGTTGAAAACATTCTTAAATAGCCAAGCCTTTTAGGTCTCTACCTGTCCATATTGGATTTAATGACTCTTAGTCATTTCTCAAGTTGATGTCAAACATCGCCTAATCATAATCAATAGGATTATCTTGGTGATCTTTATCACCAAAGAACAATTCTTTCACATTCTAATGGAGATACAATATCTCTCTTATGTTAAAGAAATATCCAATTTGATTTATGAAAAGAATGTGGTGTAATTAAAGGTTTTGCCTCAACAGGGGCAAGGGTTGGATCTTTGTTCGTTTGTGGCTTTACAGACAATTCTATAAATTCTATCTACTTTTGCATCTTTCTTGAATGAACTCTTTCTTAAGAAAATCCAGCAAACATCCTAATGGACAACTTTTGTTCATTAGGGTAATAGAAATATTATCCCAACCACTTTTGGGATATACCACAATTCAACACTTACTTGACCTTATTTCCAGATTGTCTACATTATGTTTCCAGACATACGTAGCACAAGCCCAAGCCTTAACTTCTTTAAGTTGGGTTTCTTCCCATATCATATCTGATATAATTGGGACAAAACTGGAGTGAACCCTAAATTATCAATATGTAGCAATTTTAAGGTATATCCTAGATGGATACATTAGTAAAACTCATCATGGATCAAACCATATCTTAATAGGGTTCAATTCATTCTCTTAGATTCACCATTGAGCTATGGTATTCTAAGATGAGTCTACTGTAATTGAATGCATGCTCTACATGACCATATACATCACAATGTATTAGTCAAATTATAAATGTAACTCTTTCACTTCACCAAGTAAAAGATGGGTTTGGTCATCTCATAACCAAGTCATAATCGTTACATTTAAATGAGAGTCTCTACATCTCTTGTATTCTCAGAATACGTTGCATTCGCTCTAATTAGTCATTTAAATTCAGAAATCAAATTTCTAGAATGTCTTAAATGACCTAGTTAAGAAATAAGTTCCCAAAATTAATCTAGCAACTCTTGCTCTATTAAAATTTTTAAAGGTAACTTATTATCTACTTAACTTTCTGCTTCGATTTAGATTACACTAGAATCCAAAAACCAAGAAGCAGAACTAACCAACAATTTAGTTTAGAGCATGAACCAAAACTTCAAAAGTTTAATTCTTCTAGGAAGACTGATACTTTATCAAGTTTCCTTTACAATACCTTATGTTTACTACAAAATAATTATGTTTCTTTGTCGTTGACTTTTCAAGACTTGCTTCCCTCTATGCTTCCATTTTTAAATCACATCTAGCTTCTCAAGCTATTTTATGTGATAAATCATTTTTCAAAAGAATGATTATTAATAAACAACTTTTATTACATCCTAGTCTAGAAGAAGTCCTTTATAAGTACTATACTTTATAGTATTATTTTACTCACCATACAACCTTTGTATGTGATGTAGGACATCAAAGGCACTTGCATTGACTAATTTTGCTTCTGAAGCTCATTAGTCATAAATACTATCATATAGCATGGCAACAAGATGCCAATTGTGCATAGTGTCTTTTTCTTCTTAGGATGTTTTATGGAGGGCCTTTAAGAAAAGGCCTAATAGCATATGAACAATCTTTTGAAATTAAGAACAATTCTCAATTTCCTAAGTCAATCAAAGAAATCGGGTTTAGTCAAACTATCAATATCCTATATATTAGGAAATAGGGGTTTTAAGGTGAGTAATTAGGTAATCTACATAAACAGAGAATTAGATTTCATTTTTATCCATAATGATTGGGTCTTTAATCATATGGTACCTCCCACTATTTTATCAAATTCCATACACCCTCTAATGGAATTCGGGAATCTCATTCCTAATGGGGATTGGGGTCCCACTGTGACCTAGAAGCCTCACATGTTAGTTTCTTGGCTTCTAACCCACAATAAGAAGACAACTCTTTGTCTATTGCTTCATAAGCAAGTTCCAATCATTTTGCCTCTAGGGAACATACACCTCACATGTTAGTTTCTTGGAATACTTCCCTAGTTAAGTTAAACCCATCATTCACACGGGTATGTTTCGCCAAATATATACCTCACATGTTAGTTTCTTGGTATATACCAGTTTAGGCACCCCATGATATCTCATATGTGATAGTTTCAAGTAATGTCTTTAACATGGGTAGCTCCTACATGTCTGCAGCCAGGTACCCACATTAAGGGACGTTAGATGATTCTATAATGATGGAAGGCAATGAAGAATTCATTCCCTATGATTTCTTCATTTTCAACTTAATATTAAAAGAGAGGGGTTTTAAAGGGTCTCATCAAATTAACATGCATCCTATGTATCAAAATTTAAACATATAAATTATGCTATTTATAATCATACATCTCATGCTATTATAAATCATACATCGCATGTTATTATATATCAACATATATAAAGTACCATATTTTGATATTAGCCCCTAAGTGAATAGGTAACATATACCAAACTATGGTATTGGAGCTAATACAATTATCTCATAAATTAAAGCTCCCACTATGATGATTATGGACTTTGAGAGGATTCAATCCAAGCCAATAGATTGAATCCAAGGTCTAAGGTGGGTGTAGGTGATCGTAAAATAAACCATTCGTAACATGCATGCTTTCTTGAAAAACTTCTCTAAGCTTTCAAGTCCTTCAATCTGCTCCCTTGGCTTGATGGTCTCCACCATTGGCTTGTTGGTCTCCACCATTGGCTTGTTGGGCTCCATCATACTCCTTTGGGTCCACCATGCTCCTTAGTGCGCTCTCAATTACATTACATTTACATAATATATAGAAAGGGATACATAAGGGGAATGTGAGGTACATAAGAGAATGATAGAGAGAGAGGGAAGGTGGCATGCAAGCCCCAAATAATAAATTACATCACCATAATAAAATTACAACTCTTGAAAAATTATTACAACCCATTCATAAGACGGCCAATCACAATTGGTTTAAGGGGTATAGTCCATAATCATCATCCAAACACATACATACAATCTCATTGCATAATGTAAAGAAAAACTGTAAGCATTAAGACATATGGGCATTATGGTAATTCTCTTGAATGATTTACATTAATCTCATTAATGCATCCTAATCTTATTAGGTTTAAACAAAAATATCCAGAATTAAATAAAGTCTTAACATTTAAGACATTTAGTTTCAATTAATCAAATTAATATAAAACATGTAAAGTTTCCTAAAATAACTCTAATATCCAATATTAGGGTTTCCTTAATTAAACAAAACAATTTCATTTAATTAAGAATTTCCAGATTTTAATTTAATCCCTAATTGTGTTTTAAACCATTTAAAACATTATAAAATTAATCAATATTAATTAAATAATTAATATAGGAATTAAATAAAATCATTAAAATGATGAATTAGTGTATTAGGGTTTCCTAAAACCCTAAACCCTAAATGCATAACCCTAAACCCTAAATGCAAGCCCTAATCATTAAATGCCTTATGATTGGTCATTTAATGTCCAATCATTAAAACCCTAGGTTCATATGGTATTTAATAAAAGGGATTAGGGTTTAATTAATGCCAAATAGGGTATTAATTACCCTTAATTAATTACACTAATTAGGGTTTCCAAAACCCTAACCCTAGACATCATTAATGGTATTAATTATGCCCTAACAATTAATAACCATGATTGGTCATTTAATGACCAATCATTAACTCTTAATTAAGGTAATTAATATTCCAATTAGGGTTTTAATTAATGCCATAATGGAATTAGGGTTTCATCATTAACTCAAAATTAGGGTTTCATCCTTAACTCTATGCAGCCGTCACTACCAGGGGGCTGCCTGAGCTTGGCTAGGCTGCCATGGCCACCAACAACTGTGGGAGGCCATGGCCAGTCATGGGAGAACATCCTAGGGGTGTGGGACAAGCCTCTGGACACGTGAGAAGTGGTGGAAGTGGCTGCCATCATCAAGAACAATCAGGGTTTCCAAAACCCATTGCTGGAGCCATTGTTGCAGACCTTGAAGGTCACAATAGCTTCTAAATCCTTATCAATTCGACTCCTCCATTGAAACCAGCTTTTGTATCATGTCCCTACATGAAATACTAAGCTAATAGAAGAGGTTTGGATGATCAAATCATCACCAATTGTTCTAAACAATTAAAACAACAGTAGGCTGCCCAGAATTTGACAGCACACTGTCCATGATCAGAAATTGATTTAAAACCCAGCAAGATGAATGAATTAGGCTACCAAACGAATTTTCCCAGTATCCTACATGTCTTAGGAAACTAATGCAATTGGTTTCATGCAATTTGGAGTTCCCTAACTCAAGTTCTAATCAAAACTCCATTGATGACTTTTCTGCAGAGAAAATTTGCTATGCTGTTCATGAAAAATTTTCAAACTTTTTGAATCTTTTTCCATCAAAACCTTTTTGAAACTTAAATAAAATCATATACACATGATATATAATGATCCTATAATGATTTGCCATCATAAGTACAGCAGCTTTAATTAGAATTAATTGCAAGAACCTTAGGGTTCTAAAACCCAGATTCAGCCTCCATGGTGTTCTTCTCCTTCTTCCTTCTGTTCTAGCATCTTAATCCAATTATGATGCATCTAAATGCTTGGGAACCTTTCCCTACCATGTCTAGAACATAACCCAAGTGGTGGCAACCATTGCCATGCCTTTGATCTCCATCAATAACTCAAAGTTGTGGCTATTGCATCATTCCCGAGCAAAACTGTCTTTCCAGACAGCCTGTAGTAAAAAATTCATAACTTTCACTACAAAACTCGGATTGACGAACCGTTTGTTGGGTTGGAAAGCTTATTCGAAGAGCTTTCTAACCATATATGGCTCAAAAATTTTGAAGAAGAACTCTGAATTCGGCAGGCAAAACAAGATGACGGTTTTTCATGGCAACCATGAAAACTGTTCATAACAGTTTTATAAAACCCTAGTTTCCTTATCCTTCTTCTCCAAACTCAAACCCTATGCAACCTATTGCATCCATGGTTACACTTAACCATCAATTAGAAGAGGAGTAGAAGAGAATTGACCTAGGGTTCCAAACCCTAGGTTCAGCCATGGAGGAAAACCAATTATGCAGAAAATATTTTCCAGATTTTTGAATCATTCAACTACACCATAATTACCAGCCCATATGTATTTCGTATTATGCATAATCATGGCTTTGATACCACTGTTGGGAATCGAACAAGAGGGAAAAATAGAAGTGCGGAATATAAAAATTTTTCCTACGATTCCCAATCCCATGAATCTAACTATGCATAACACAAAATCAAACCCTAACTACAAAGAGGGTTAGAACACTTACAAGATTTTTGTCTTCTCCGTTTTGCTCCAAGCTTCTACTCCGGACAGCGGTGAATGAGCAGCCCAAGTGTGCTGCCTCCAACGGTATCCACACCTAACTAGAGCTTCAAGCCTTTTCTTTCTTCTTCCTTGTTGTTGCTAGAGGTGGAGAAGAGAGAGAGAGAGAAGAGAGCCTCCAAGGGGCTGGACGGCTAGGGTTTATTGTGCAAGCCTATTATGCCATGTCACACATAAGTGTGACTTATATAGGCAGCCCACTAAAGGGGGCTGGCCATGGGGAAGAAACCCTAATAGGGTTATGTGTAATTACACTTAATTGCACATTAACCCCTATTATTTGTATCAAATACAAATAGGCCTATAAAGAACTATTCTTTATTCACTAAAACCCTTTCTCTCATAGACTTTAAAGCCCTTCTTGCATGATCAGTGTGTGACCCATTGGGTTCACATCATTAAGTAGTAGGAATAGCACGAGGTGTGCACAATGGAACTCTTTCCATTTAGGGTCTAATTGGAACTCCTTCCAATTCCCTAATTGATTATAACTCACTTATATCAATTAGGGCTTCTACTAACCATGAGTAACACCTAGCATATGGCTCATGGTGTGGTCCTTAATGAGGTGAATAGTCATTTACAAAGAACCCTTCTGTTATAGTTTATAGGTTACAATTGCATCCTTCCTTCAACACAATGTCTCCAATTAAACTAATAGGACATGGAAGTCTGTCAAGTCCTAGTTCAATTACTTTATACTCATTCATAGATATCAACTCATTGATGAACTCATGAAACTCTTTTCATATTCATCCTACCATGGCCATGGATTTAATGAGTTATATTATGAATGCCATATAAGACATTCTCTCTCTTTTTCCTGAGAGTGATGGATCCCTTGTTGATCACTCACATGCCTTCATACACATAGCAGTAGGGCCAATGAACACCTTTGCAAACCCCTGAATAGGATTTGCACTTAGTGTTATCAAACTTCTAAAGCTACATGCATAAGACAACTATGGTGTCTCAGGTCTAAGGATTACTTGTACCACTATAACAATGAGAAACTGATTGACAGGCAGGAAAAAAAACTCCATTCAGTTTATCTCATATCTTTGGTCACATTCAGTGTACCTATTCTCGTAATAGGCACCCACTTGTTGGTTGTAGTGTCTCCACACAAATAGCTTGAGACTAGCTATCCTCCTATAGAGTCAACCTAACAAGTGCTAGTCCTATGGTTCATTATTGTCCATCATAGTGAACCTTCAACTAGGAATGCTTTAGGAGTTTAGTACAGAGATATATCTATAGTCTCAAAATTACAACTCTTTGTAATTCCATATTCTCAACTCTAACTCCATGGACATATTATGTAAATATAAATGATGCATATAAACATAATAGAATAAGCCCTTTTATTAAATCAATAATAAATGTGACATACATAAATGAAATCAAATGATTGTTCCTAATCCCTAAACAATCATCTCTATGATTGGCTCTAGGGCATAATCCTAACAATATGACGGGTGATAGATCAAAGTTCGTCTCTTTGAAGACCAAGGATGGAGGATTTGTAACATTTGGAGACAATGCCAAGGGTAAGATAATTGGCATTGGCAAGGTTGGTAAGAATTCTTCATTTTGTGTTGAAAATGTTTTATTAGTTGATGGTTTAAAGCATTATCTCCTTAGCATTAGTCAATTATGTGATAAAGGTTATAGAGTCACTTTTAAATCTAATAAATGCATAATTGAATATGATGATAAGACCCTATTTGTTGCATATAGAATTGGTAACACCTATGCTATAGAGTTCGAAGAAATTGCATTACAAAATGTACATTGTTTCTTCGCTTTGAATGAAAATCATTAGTTATGGCATAGAAGACTTGGACATGCTAGTATGGATTTGATTTCAAAACTTTTTACATGAACTTGTAAGAGGTTTACCAAAAGCAAAATTTTCAAAAAATGGAGTTTGTAGTGCATGCCAATTTGGAAAACAAACCAAGTCTTCTTTCAAAACAAAAACTCATATTTCAACTACAAGACCTTTGCAACTTATTCATATGGACTTATTTGGATTTATTGCTATTGCGAGACTTGGGGGGAAGCACTATGCATTCGTGATTGTTGATGACTACTCTAGATATACATGGGTGTTCTTCCTTGCACATAAAGATGAGACTCATGCTACATTTGTTACATATTGTAGAAGAGTCCAAAATAAGAAAGGTTATACCATTACACATGTTAGGAGTGATAGGGGGAGCAAATTTGTCAATAAGGATATTGTACAATATTGTGATGAGAATGACTTAAGTCACAATTTCTCTGCCCCTAGAACTCCTCAACAAAATGGTGTGGTTAAAAGAAAGAATAGAACACTTGAAAAAATGTCTAGAACCATGCTAAATGAACACTCATTTCCTCAATATTTTTGGGCCGAGGCCGTTAACACTTCATGCTATGTAATGAATAGAGTACTATTACGATCTAAACTTGGTAAGACTCTTATGAACTATGGCATGATAATAAACCTAATATAGGTTATTTTAGAGTCTTTGGTTGTAAATGCTTTATATTAAATGATAGAGATAAACTTTCTAAATTTGATTCTAAATCCGATGAAAATGTATTTCTTGGTTATTCTATAAAAAGTAAAGCATATATGGTGTTTAACAAGAAAACTTTAACCGTTCAAGAATTAATGCATGTTATATTTGATGAAACTAACCCTCTTACCACAAAGAGAAATGCGGATGATGATGATGATATAGGTACAAGCTTGCAAGAACAAGTTGAGAACTTGAACCTAAACGACAAGTAAAACCCACAAAACAAGGTCAAAGAAAAAGAAGAAGACAAAATCATTGAAGACAAGAAATCAGAAGAAGAAGTTGAAGTTGAAAATACTCCACTTCATCCGGATGTCACCAAGACTTGGAAATTCGTGAGGAATCATCCTAAAGATCAAATCTTAGGTGAACCCTCACATAGGGTAAGAACTCGTTCTTCCATGAGAAATATATGTGATCATCTTGCATTCTTATCTCAAATTGAACCGAAAAACATTAATTAGGCTGAAAATGATGAATCATGAGTCCTTGCTATGCAAAAAGAACTCAATCAATTTAAAAGGAACAAAGTTTGGACTTTGGTTCCTAGACCACATGACCATAGAGTAATTCGAACTAAATGGGTGTTTAGAAACAAAAAGGATGAATTCGGAATTGCTACTAGAAACAAGGCTCGACTTGTAGCCCAAGGTTATAATCAACAAGAAGGCATAGATTATGATGAAACCTATGCTCCGGTAGCTAGACTTGAAGCCATAAGAATGTTACTTGCATATGCATGTCATAAAGATTTCAAAGTATTTCAAATGGATGTCAAGAGTGCATTTTTAAATGGTTTCATAAAAGAGGAAGTTTATGTTGAACAACCTCCCGGTTTTGAAAGTCATGAATTTCCAAATCATGTTTTTAAACTAAGCAAGGCTTTATATGGTTTGAAACAAGCTCCTAGAGCTTAGTATGAAAGACTTAGTGGTTTTTTACTTAAAAATGGTTTTAAACGAGGAAAACTTGACACTACACTTTTCATTAAAACCATTGATGATGATATACTTCTAGTTCAAATTTATATTGATGATGTCATCTTTAGGTCCACTAATGAGAATCTTTGCAAGGAATTTTCTAAAATCATGAAGGACGAATTTGAGATGAGCATGATAGGAGAATTGACATTCTTTCTCGGACTTCAAATTAAGCAAGCAAAGAAAGGAACATTCCTAAATCAATCCAAATATGTCAAAGATCTACTCAAAAAGTATGGATTGGAAGATGGAAGAAAGTTCTCTACTCCCATGAGCACCTCTATCAAGATTGACAAGGATGAAAATGGGAAAGATGTGGATCAAAAGAGATATAGAGGTATGATTGGTAGTTTATTTTATTTAACCGCAAGTAGACCTAATATCATGTTTAGTGTTTGCTTGTGTGCTAAATTTCAATCATGTCCCAAAGAATCTCACATGCTTTCCGTTAAACGTATTTTTAAGTATTTAAGTGGTGTGAACCCCAAAAAAGTGAGGCCCACGAGGATTGAAGAGAAAATAGGTTTGAAAACGAAAAGGGAGTCGCCACCTTATTTTTTAAAGGAAACAAGGAAAACCCTAAAAAAACAGTTTTGTTTTAGGAAAACAAAAGATTGACTCCATGTTTAAAATGGTAAGGCAAAAAGTCTTTTGGAAACCAGAGAATTCGGGGATTCGGAGGCTAAGTTACGATATGGGAAGATTCTAGGCAAAGCCTATAGGCACCCATATCGCCCTAAACGGTCTCTTAATTTAATTGGGCTAAATCAAAGTCTTAATCACACACAAATCAACAATTATCATCACAAGACAGCATGCATATCATTCATTCATTCATCCATATAATCAAGTAAATCAAAGAAAAACAGAAAAAAGAAAGAGGGAGAGGAGAAAACCTAGGATACTTAGTATCCTAGGGCGGACTTGAACCTCACGAAGAGCGCCTACGTACCATGTATGGAAATACATGGATCAAAGTCCACGTAGTTCGAATAGGAATAGGGTTATAACCTAATCAAGGCCTATGGTAAACCCTAAGTTTCCTTTCAAGTAAAACATAGTAAGTTTCCAAAATAAATGATTCTCAAAAGATTTTTGGTAAAACATGGAATTTTGATAAGAAATGGAAACCTTGATTCAAAAGGTATTTGTTATTGAAAGGAAACTATAAGGATTGCCATGTTCCCCTATTAGGAAATAACCCTAGGGGGGAGAAAGGGAAAGTTTCAAGGAAAGGAAAGAAGGGTGAATTGGGGCACCCTCACACCCTACTTACCTTAAGCAAAAGCAACCTGTCAAAGTAACCACCCTATTGCATAGGGTAATTACCTTATTTGTAAGATTTCATCTCACAATAGCCAAAATAACCACCCCACATTGGTGGGGTAGTTGCACCTGTTGTACCTGTCAAAGCACCTGCAATTTCCATGCAAAACATACCAAAAATACCAACCAAACAAGCTAAATTCCAAATCAAGCCATTATCATGCCCAAACATGGGCTAACACATGCTCAAAATATCATAACAAGGACAAATAACAGATCTGGACAGAATTGAAATAAGGCTTAAAATCAACCACAAGTCATGCAACAACATGAATCATAAGCTAACTAAAACCCTAATTCAACCCTACATGCAATGACATGCAAAAAACCCTAAAATCAACTATATGAATGCTAGAAATATCATAGTTACCTAATATGGAACACATATGCAGCAACTATGAAGAAAAAATAGAGAAAATCCCTAACTAATCATGCTATATGCAACTAAACCCACACAAAGATGATAGAAACCCTAGAATCACAATGATGCATAAAATCACATGAAAGAACCTTCGAACATACTAAACAGCCCATAAACATGCACACTAACTAATAGAAGTAGCAAAACACAATAAAAACACAAGCTTTAATATGCAAAAGAGTTATTTCATGCAGAAAACCATTTTCAGCACTAAGGAAACCCTAAAGTCCCAAGCATGCAGTAAATCACATGGAATAACATCCTAGCATACTAAACAGCCCATGAATATGATCCTAAACATGCACACTAACTAATAGAAGTAGCAAAACACAATAAAAACACAAGCTTGAACATGGAATAATGACTATTCCATGCAAAACCTTAGAAAAGACTCTAAAAAACCCTAAAAACACAAAGACTCATAAAATCACATAAAATGACATTATATCATGCAAAACCAGCCATAGACAACATCCTAGTCATGCATTCTAAGCATTAGAATCATCCACACATGATAAAACAGTAAGCTTTAAACATGAAATAATGCAATGCTATGTAAAAAACCCTAGTTTGAATGAAAGAGAGAAAGGGGAAGAGGTATACCTATGGTGGCTGCTGTAGAGAGTCCTCCTCTTCTTATTGTACTGCTGGAAATTCCTTCCTTCAAGCCTTCAAGCCCAACTCCAGCCCTCCTTCAAGCTTTCTCTCACACTCTCTCACTCAAAGTTTAGGTTAAACTACCCTAAGGATGGCTGCCATAGCCTCCAAGTCTCACACATGCCTCACACTTCAGAAATTGCCTCCCCTATTGCTGAAGTATAAGGGGGTATTTATAGGGATTGAGGGGAAACCCTCGATGGTTGGGATTAAAACCCTAGGGATTGATCCAAGGGCTCTTAGAGGTTACCTTGGGGCTCAAGTAGGTCAAATAGGGCTGAAATTAGGGTTAAATGGCGGCTGGAGGCGAGCAAATCCGAGGAAATAGGGAGGGAGCCGCGTCAAAGCTCAAAAAAGGAAAGAGGCTCGGGTGACCACCTGGGGCTGGGCGGCTAGCCGCCTGGCCTTGGGTGGCTGACCACCTGGGCTGGGCGGTTAGCCGCCAGGCCCCAGATGGTCACCCGAGCGCGCCATCAGCAATTGCCTTATTTGAGCCCTTTCAGCTTCCAAATGTGTTTCGGGGGTCAAACGGAGTCCGATTTTGACGAAACGAAAGCCAAAACGACCGTGCTTCGATGAGGAATGTAATTTAAGACATTTTAGGGCAAAAATCCCTAGCCATGGCTGCATGGTTGGGTTTTACAAAGGCGGCTAACCGCTATGCACCACCGTCACTAAGCTTAGGTATGCACATATGGTCGCACCGAATGCTTTCCAATTCAAAATTCAACCTTCCAAAACATCTTTGGGAATGAAATTAAGACTAATTAAAGTCAAATGGGTGGGAATTGAGTGAAAATCATGAGCCAATTTGAGCCAACCCGAAGTGGGTCTCTTAACCAACTTGAACCGTATTGAGCCATTTTAATCCCGAACCATCAATTCATCAAATTGAACCCATAAATACCTCAAATGCATTCTCATGAACTCCAATTGACAACTTGGAGATCATTTCAAGGTTAAATAGAAAGTTCGTGACCTAAAAGATGGTTATGCCCCTCAAGTCACAAAAGTTCTTATTAACCCTCAAGATCAACTCCAAATTGAACCAAAATTCATATCCAATGTCCTTGTGATTCTAGAAAACTAATGCAAGTAACTAGACTCAAAAACAAAACAATAACCTACATGAAATGGTGAGCCCTAGTAAGGTGGTGCAAAAATGGGGTGTGACAGAAGCCCCTCATTGGTGCAGCAAGTTCCACTTGCGAACCAATGATAAAAGAACATCCCATTTTTGCTTGGGATAGTAATTGCATCAAATTCAAATGGAGAACTCCATCATCCTATGGAATTCATCACATATCTTAAGCAATTAGAAGTCAATGTCTAGGTCAAGGTCAATACCTAGGACAAGTAGATGCAACTCTAAGTGAAAGTCAACACCTAAGATGAGTACAAGTCAATACTCGAAGAGAATAAAGATCAGTATTGGGAGTGAAAGTCAACACTCAAGATGAGTAACAGTCAATACTCGAAAGGAGTAGGGATAAATATGAGTGGAGGTCAACACTCGGAGTGAATACTAGTCATACTCAAAGGGAATAGGAATCAGTATTTGAAGTGAAGGTCAACACTCGGGGTGAGTACTAGTCAATACTCGAGACAAAAATGCTTTAATGATTAGAATGAGTATGGGTCAATACATAGGGTGAGTATGGGTCAATACTCAAGATGAATATGCGACAATATTCAGGGTAAGGATGGGTCAATACTTAGGATGAGTATATATCAGTACTCGGAATGAGTATAGGTCAATACTCAGGAGAGCCAATAAGACATCGTATGGGTAAGAGTCATTACTCAAACAAGAACCCATGATGGATAGAATTCAATATCCATACTGAAAATCTAAAAAGAAATCCCATGAATAGAAGTCAATACTCAAAAACACACAAGCAAGGGTCAATGCTTGCTATGAGTAAAGATCAATACTCACAAAGAAAAACTTACGAGCAAGGGTCATTGCTTGAAATGAGTAGGATTCAATACTCACATAGAAAGTCATACGAGCAAGGGTCAATGCTCAAGATAAAATGTATATAAGCAATGGTCAATGCTTGAAATAAGTAGGATTCAATACTCACAGAGAAAATCACTCGAGCAAGGGTCAATGCTCAAGATAAAATGTATATAAGCAAAGGTCAATGCTTGAAATGAGTAGGATTCAATACTCACAGAGAAAATTATTCGAGCAAGGGTCATTGCTCAAGATAAAATGTATATAAGTACAGGTCAATGTTTGAAATGAGTAGGATTCAATACTCACAGAGAAAATTATTCGAGCAAGGGTCAATGCTCAAGATAAAATGTATATAAGCAGAGGTCAATGTTTGAAATGAGTAGGATTCAATACTCACAGAGAAAATTATTTGAGCAAGGGTCAATGCTCAAGATAAAATGTATACAAGCAAAGGTCAATGCTTGAAATGAGTAGGAGTCAATACTCACAGAGAAAATTATTCGAGCAAGGGTCAATGCTCAAGACGAAATGTATATAAGCAAAGGTCAATGCTTAAAATGAGTAGGATTCAATACTCACTGAGAAAATCATTCGAGCAAGGGTCAATGCTCAAGATAAAATGTATATAAGCAAAGGTCAATGCTTGAAATGAGTAGGAGTCAATACTCACGAAGAAAATTATATGAGCAAGGGTCAATGCTCAAGATAAAATGTATACAAGCAAAGGTCAATGCTTGAAATGAGTAGGAGTCAATACTCACAGAGAAAATTATTCGAGCAAGGGTCAATGCTCAAGACGAAATGTATATAAGCAAAGGTCAATGCTTAAAATGAGTAGGATTCAATACTCACTGAGAAAATCATTCGAGCAAGGGTCAATGCTCAAGATAAAATGTATATAAGCAAAGGTCAATGCTTGAAATGAGTAGGAGTCAATACTCACGAAGAAAATTATATGAGCAAGGGTCAATGCTCAAGGTAAAATGTATATAAGCAAAGGTCAATGCTTGAAATGAGTAGGAGTCAATACTCACTATATGAACAAAAGTCACTGTTGGTGATGAATAGGGGTCAATACTCAAAGAATGCCAAGAGATTGCATAAGTAGAAGTCAATACCTAAAACAATAACATATGAATAGAGGAGGCATGATGAAGGGGTTTGGAATCAATACGAACAAGGGTCAATGCTCTAGAGGAGAGTATTGGTGAATATTTAGGGACGAGTAGAGATGAATACTCGGAGTGAGTACATATGAATACTCAGGGATGAGTACATGTGAATACTCGGAGTGAGTACATGTGAATACTCGGGGATGAGTAGAGGTGAATACTCTGAGTGAGTACATGTGAATACCCAGGGACGAGTACATGTGGATACTCGGAGTGAGTAGATGTGAATAGTCGAGGATGAGTAGGGGTGAATACTCAGGGTGAGTATTGGTGAATACTCGGGGATGAGTATGGGTGAATACTCAGGGTGAGTATTGGTGAATACTCGGGGTGAGTATATGTGAATACTCGGGGTGAGTACTGGTGAATACTCAGGGTGAGTATATGTGAATATTTGGGGTGAGTACATGTGAATACTCGAGAGAGCCTACGAAGACACTACTTAAGTGGGGAGTCACTATTCATAAGACAGGAATGGTATAGAGACTAAGCCAACACCATATGGAGAGAAACTATCAACCACACAACCAAAAATGAAAGCTAGTCAAATATGATCATGGGAAAATGAACCTCCAAAACTCAATGAACACTGCATATTACTAATGCACACATCAATTAATCAATCAACTTAAGTAAAATTGATTCACACGGATTTATTAACACAAGTTCAATGCCATGCACAGAAAGATTATCTAGAAATGGTTTTACAAACCTATCATTCTTTTTCCTTAAAGACCTCTTTACATACTTAGCACAATCATGGAATTTTCAAAAGCATTTTTCTTTGTTTATAAAATGGTGGTCGAGCCTTCTTAGGAAACAATGCAATTTAGGAGGATCGGATCAAACCCATGAATTCTTTTTCAAGGTATAAGAATGGAGTGGAATCACCTCTTCTTCTCTTCTTCTTTCTTCGCTTTTCTTTTTTCAAAACCCTAACTTTTGCCTAGATTGCCCTTACGGGTTTTCAACCTAGCGGGTTGCCCTAATTTTTGCCTAGGCCGCCCTTTCGGGTTTTCAACCTAGCAGGCTCTTCTTCTTTTCCTCTTTTTTTTTTTTTTTCTTCTTCTTTTTCCCTTCTCTCCTTAGCACAAAGAAATTCAACTCATGAAGCCCCAACCCATTCCCTTCATCAATTCATTTAAGTTCTCTGAACAAGACAAACTAGCCCCAGCATTCATTCAGATTCTTCTTTAACAAGCATAATCAGCCCTTGGGTTCATAACACATTCACATTCTTCAATTGAGCAAAATAAATCAGCCCCCAATCTCACGAAATCACATGCCTATAGCTAAGGCAAATCGTTTCATAGTGGTTACTGCTACCCCTTTTCCATTATTAAATCCATGACAAGAGTCTAAGTCAAAAGGTAAGAAGATATAGAATTTGATGGAACCCACAAATGAATCATCATGACTGAATACTTTCAAAGGACGAGGTCTATGACCACTAGAAACACACAAGACTCAAGAGAGGCGAAAGAGGAAAGTGGAGGGACATCCGAAGGACTCAAACCAAACAAGAACAAGAAGAATAATCAAGTTAACTTTTTCGGTGGCATGTAGTATTTTAGCTCACTAATTTGATGAATAAGACCGTTTCTCCTTAACTTGGTCACAAAGAGTTGCCTTCAATGGTTGGTTATATGTCAAGCCTCTTTCTTTCTTCCTCTTTTTTTGTTTTTTTGTTTTTTTTTTTCAATGAATTGGACCGCACCCAAAGTAACTTTATGGGCTGCCTACGTATCTCCACATTGATCTTCACAAGACATTAACCAAACTAACATTTCTTTTTTGATAGAGAATCAGGTCCTCGTAGTTCAAGGCATTCTCTTTTCTTTTTTCATCATTTTTTTTTCAAAAGCCCTAACTTTTGCCTAGGTTGCCTTTTCAGGTTTTCAACCTAGCGGGCCTAGGCTCTACACATAACCACATAGGGACCACCCTCATTTGGCTTGAACTTTTCCCGCGGGTCACGAACATAGGTAGTAGTCCTCTTTTAACACAAGGCCTTCTTCTGATCGATTTTCCTTCTAAATGCTTTTGGATGTATGTCAATCCCTTCCCTTTCTTTTTGTACTTTTTTTCTTTGTTGTGCTCTTTTCTTTCTTTCTTTTTCTTTTCACAATTTTTTCTTTTGACTTTTTTTTTTTAGGGAGAGGGAAATAAACATCTCCAAAAGCTCACCATGCTAATTGATTTCTTCTTTTGATCTCTGAATTGCTTTTTACAAGGGTTTCAAGATCTTCTCAAGTTGCTTGGCCTAGGTCTTCATGTAGTGTAGTGGGTGGGTGGCCCCTATGTTTACCATTTTGGACTTCTCATTGTTTCCAAGTTAATCAATTGCAGCTCATTCATCATTCATTATGTTTGCTCTTTTAGTGGGAAGAGCTTTCGAGCTTCTTAGGAAATATTTTCATGCCACTTTGATTGTTAATTGATTGAGGAGAAGAGAAATAGAGAGACAATGGAATTATTGAAATCAAAATTTTTTTATTGAAGGAATGAAGGAGAACACATTGACAATGACTAGAACTCAAAAGACTCAAAACTTCAAAGGACATTTGACTCGAAGATCAACAACAATTAACTAACTAGAAAACGAACAAAAAAAACTTAAACTCCTTATCATGGACAGTCATGATAGAATTAGTGTAGCAGTAAGCACTAAGAAAAAACTTATTATCTTTCCCATCAACCTCAAGGCATCAGCATCCTTTCCTTGTGAATTAAACATTCTTATTCTTCATCTTAACTTGCGCTGCCAACATTATCCAAATCCCCATGAGTGTCAAAGGTTCCTTGAGCCTCATAAAGTCCCTAAGAATCAAGAACCCCTATGCTAGCAAGAGTTTGAGTATCCTCTGAATGATATGGGCCATGAATTGGAAATTCTTGCTTAATTGCGGCAAGGGATCTCGGTGGATTGGCATATGGCTGGGCTGGAGAGATTGGGTTTACGGTGGCCAAAAAGGGGTTCATGGAAGAACTTTGAAGAATATTTGGATTATTGGTTGGTGTGGAAAAATTGATTACTCCACGGTCAATGAGGTCTTGGATCTCATGTCGTAGTCTATAACAATGATTGGTGTCATGTCCCCTACTATGATGAAAAGCACAATATTCATTTTCCTTAAACCGACGAGGCAAAGGATTAGGAAGGGGTTTTGGATCAAGAGGTGACAATAAGCCCAAAATCGCTACTCTTGAAAAAGCATGGTTCAATGGCATGTAGAGTTCAGTAAATTGACGAGGCTCTTTCCTTATAGTTTGGGCCTTCAAATTTGCTCTGTTGTATCTCTTGGACTCGATAGCCCCTGAATTAGACTCATGATGATTCATAAACTCGAATTGGGCTTTAGGAACAACTTGAACAATCGCCAAGATATCATTCAACTTTTGCATGATCTCACAAAGCATTCCCTTAATTTCTTCCAATGTCGTATTGCCAACTCCAGCCATGAAAGTGATAATGGGTTCCACTCTAATCTTTAACCTCTAGAAGATATCACAGGTTTAATCCAGCCCTCCTTCAAGAACAAAATTCCCTTTTTAGGCTATGACCAAAACATTTTAACAATATTTCCATGATTGCGCTAAATTGGTAAGTGTGATCTTATAAGGCATGCCCTTAAGTAGACATCTCATCTCCAAGGGTACCTTGAAGTGTAAGGTGACGTACTAAGGGCATGAAGGTGAGTCACTTACTCTTAGGTTCTAACTGTTAACCATCACAAAACCATCAAGAGTCACTTTCCCAAGTGTAGGCAAACTATGAGCTAGGTTTAAACAGTATATCTCTTTAGTTAGACACCTCCTCCTCAAAGGTGTCCTTAAGATGGAAGGTGAGGTGACATACTGAAGACATAAAGATGAATAAGCCCCTACTTCTTAACCCTTAATCAAATACTTCACTCCAAACAAGCCCCTATTGGTTCATTTAAAAGCCCATGATTAAATGTTCTTAGCTCATATACCTTTAATTAGTCCATCCTTCCTTTTGGGAGCCCTTTGGGTGAAGGGTGGATGTACTTACTAAGGGTACGTAGGTGAGACCATATATCAAGTGTCAATCATTACACATGGTTAAAATAAACCTAAGCCTAGAACACAACTTATGAGCATAGCAACACAACACAAGCACGGCATGATATCATTTCAATCAAGTGTGGGTGCATAAAGGTGAGACCATAGTGCCCTACAAGTCTGTCTATATGGACTAATGATAAGGGTAGACTGGGGTCCTTCACTTGCTTGAGCAATCTTTATACCTAACCACATGTGGCATCAGGAACGCCGCGTGGGTCCAGCAGTACGTGATTAACTCATTTAATATACCCAAGGGTACTTGGCAAGAGAGGTTGAGAGCTTTCACCCCAACACATGGAATCAGGAAAACCAAGGTTGAGGCTAGGCCCGTCAGTGGCAAGGGACATCGATCCTAACATGCAAGAATTTGCGCACACAATGCAATAAATGAAAGCACACAATCAAGCGAATGCAATGTGATTGATTTTAATTAAACAAAAGAAATTAACTTAGCCCAATTAAACTTTATAGAGTCTAGCCCACAAATCCCCAGTGGAGTCGCCAAACTGTGAACCCCAAAAAAGTGAGGCCCACGAGGATTGAAGAGAAAATAGGTTTGAAAACGAAAAGGGAGTCGCCACCTTATTTTTTAAAGGAAACAAGGAAAACCCTAAAAAAACAGTTTTGTTTTAGGAAAACAAAAGATTGATTCCATGTTTAAAATGGTAAGGCAAAAAGTCTTTTGGAAACCAGAGAATTCGGGGATTCGGAGGCTAAGTTACGATATGGGAAGGTTCTAGGCAAAGCCTATAGGCACCCATATCGCCCTAAACGGTCTCTTAATTTAATTGGGCTAAATCAAAGTCTTAATCACACACAAATCAACAATTATCATCACAAGACAGCATGCATATCATTCATTCATTCATCCATATAATCAAGTAAATCAAAGAAAAACAGAAAAAAGAAAGAGGGAGAGGAGAAAACCTAGGATACTTAGTATCCTAGGGCGGACTTGAACCTCACGAAGAGCGCCTACGTACCATGTATGGAAATACATGGATCAAAGTCCACGTAGTTCGAATAGGAATAGGGTTATAACCTAATCAAGGCCTATGGTAAACCCTAAGTTTCCTTTCAAGTAAAACATAGTAAGTTTCCAAAATAAATGATTCTCAAAAGATTTTTGGTAAAACATGGAATTTTGATAAGAAATGGAAACCTTGATTCAAAAGGTATTTGTTATTGAAAGGAAACTATAAGGATTGCCATGTTCCCCTATTAAGAAATAACCCTAGGGGGGAGAAAGGGAAAGTTTCAAGGAAAGGAAAGAAGGGTGAATTGGGGCACCCTCACACCCTACTTACCTTAAGCAAAAGCAACCTGTCAAAGTAACCACCCTATTGCATAGGGTAATTACCTTATTTGTAAGATTTCATCTCACAATAGCCAAAATAACCACCCCACATTGGTGGGGTAGTTGCACCTGTTGTACCTGTCAAAGCACCTGCAATTTCCATGCAAAACATACCAAAAATACCAACCAAACAAGCTAGATTCCAAATCAAGCCATTATCATGCCCAAACATGGGCTAACACATGCTCAAAATATCATAACAAGGACAAATAACAGATCTGGACAGAATTGAAATAAGGCTTAAAATCAACCACAAGTCATGCAACAACATGAATCATAAGCTAACTAAAACCCTAATTCAACCCTACATGCAATGACATGCAAAAAACCCTAAAATCAACTATATGAATGCTAGAAATATCATAGTTACCTAATATGGAACACATATGCAGCAACTATGAAGAAAAAACAGAGAAAATCCCTAACTAATCATGCTATATGCAACTAAACCCACACAAAGATGATAGAAACCCTAGAATCACAATGATGCATAAAATCACATGAAAGAACCTTCGAACATACTAAACAGCCCATAAACATGCACACTAACTAATAGAAGTAGCAAAACACAATAAAAACACAAGCTTTAATATGCAAAAGAGTTATTTCATGCAGAAAACCATTTTCAGCACTAAGGAAACCCTAAAGTCCCAAGCATGCAGTAAATCACATGGAATAACATCCTAGCATACTAAACAGCCCATGAATATGATCCTAAACATGCACACTAACTAATAGAAGTAGCAAAACACAATAAAAACACAAGCTTGAACATGGAATAATGACTATTCCATGCAAAACCTTAGAAAAGACTCTAAAAAACCCTAAAAACACAAAGACTCATAAAACCACATAAAATGACATTATATCATGCAAAACCAGCCATAGACAACATCCTAGTCATGCATTCTAAGCATTAGAATCATCCACACATGATAAAACAGTAAGCTTTAAACATGAAATAATGCAATGCTATGTAAAAAACCCTAGTTTGAATGAAAGAGAGAAAGGGGAAGAGGTATACCTATGGTGGCTGCTGTAGAGAGTCCTCCTCTTCTTATTGTACTGTTGGAAATTCCTTCCTTCAAGCCTTCAAGCCCAACTCCAGCCCTCCTTCAAGCTTTCTCTCACACTCTCTCACTCAAAGTTTAGGTTAAACTACCCTAAGGATGGCTGCCATAGCCTCCAAGTCTCACACATGCCTCACACTTCAGAAATTGCCTCCCCTATTGCTGAAGTATAAGGGGGTATTTATAGGGATTGAGGGGAAACCCTCGATGGTTGGGATTAAAACCCTAGGGATTGATCCAAGGGCTCTTAGAGGTTACCTTGGGGCTCAAGTAGGTCAAATAGGGCTGAAATTAGGGTTAAATGGCGGCTGGAGGCGAGCAAATCCGAGGAAATAGGGAGGGAGCCGCGTCAAAGCTCAAAAAAGGAAAGAGGCTCGGGTGACCACCTGGGGCTGGGCGGCTAGCCGCCTGGCCTTGGGCGGCTGACCACCTGGGCTGGGCGGTTAGCCGCCAGGCCCCAGATGGTCACCCGAGCGCGCCATCAGCAATTGCCTTATTTGAGCCCTTTCAGCTTCCAAATGTGTTTCGGGGGTCAAACGGAGTCCGATTTTGACGAAACGAAAGCCAAAACGACCGTGCTTCGATGAGGAATGTAATTTAAGACATTTTAGGGCAAAAATCCCTAGCCATGGCTGCATGGTTGGGTTTTACAAAGGCGGCTAACCGCTATGCACCACCGTCGCTAAGCTTAGGTATGCACATATGGTCGCACCGAATGCTTTCCAATTCAAAATTCAACCTTCCAAAACATCTTTGGGAATGAAATTAAGACTAATTAAAGTCAAATGGGTGGGAATTGAGTGAAAATCATGAGCCAATTTGAGCCAACCCGAAGTGGGTCTCTTAACCAACTTGAACCGTATTGAGCCATTTTAATCCCGAACCATCAATTCATCAAATTGAACCCATAAATACCTCAAATGCATTCTCATGAACTCCAATTGACAACTTGGAGATCATTTCAAGGTTAAATAGAAAGTTCGTGACCTAAAAGACGGTTATGCCCCTCAAGTCACAAAAGTTCTTATTAACCCTCAAGATCAACTCCAAATTGAACCAAAATTCATATCCAATGTCCTTGTGATTCTAGAAAACTAATGCAAGTAACTAGACTCAAAAACAAAACAATAACCTACATGAAATGGTGAGCCCTAGTAAGGTGGTGCAAAAATGGGGTGTGACAAGTGGCACAATTAACCTTGACTTATGGTTTCCTAAGTTTACATCATTTGATATTATTAGCTACTCCGATGCGGACTTTACCGGTGGCAGATGACCGCAAGAGCATTAGAGGGACTTTCCATTTCCTAGGTCATTCACTATTATCTTGGTTTAGTAAAAAACAAACACGGTAGCACTCTCAACCACCGAAGTAGAGTATATTGCGGTCGGTAGTTGTTGTGCACAAGTGTTATATATGAAACAACAACTTGAGGACTTTGGACTTCACTTTGATCACATTCCTATCAAATGTGACAATACTAGTGCTATTAACTTGACCAAGAACCCCATACAACACTCACGAACTAAGCACATTGAGATTAGACACTATTTTGTTCGTGATCATGTCCAAAGAGGCAATGTTGAGATTGATTTCGTAGGTACAAACCATCAATTGGCCGATATATTCACCAAACCTCTTCAAGAAGATCGTTTTAATTTCATTAAATGAGAATGTAATACCCCGAATATTTATTGATTTATTTTACATGTATATTCAGTGGAATTGTACACAAGGGGGATAATTTTAAATATTTTTTAAGTTAGTTGGATGTTGGGAGATATTGCATTAAATTGCTTTAGATGGACAAGATAATTAGATGGTGGTTATATATATATATATATATATATATATATATATATTGTACAGTGGTGGAAAGAAAAGTAAAGAGAAGATAAGAAAAGATAGATAAAAGAAGAGAAGAAAAGTAAAAAGAAGGGTTAGGTGTGGAAAATTTTAAAATAAAATAAATAAATAAATAAAAGAGAAGAATTGGGAAGGACGGTGGCAGGGATGTGCATGAGAAAGAGAAGAAAAGAAAGAAGAAAGAAGAGAAGAAATGAAAGAAGAAAGAAGAGATAGCAGGTTAGGTGTAGAAAATAAGAAGAAGAAATAAATGAAGAGAGAGAGAGAGAGAGAGAGAAGGAGATAGGGACGGGAGAGAAGAAATAAATAGAGAAGAGAAGGAAAGAAATAAGAAGAGAATGAGAAAGAAACGAGCAGGGAGAAAGCGAGAGAGGCAGAGGCCGACAGTCTGCTGCCGGATCAAGGGAGTTCTAATCACGCATGTGACTATGGATTTTATATTTCTTAAGCTGATTTACACGTCTACAGTAGTGGTTATTCATTTTATTCACTTATTTTGAGGTAGGGGGTTTAATTCTTGTACGGTGAATAATGATTATTTTGAAGCATATGTTAAGATTTGATTTATGCAAGGTGATAATTATTGATGGTAATATATTTGAGGTTTATGATGGTTGATTTCATTGACAGATGGATTATATTTAAGGTTTATGATTTGGAGTTCGTATTATTTGATTTATATATTATTTTGAATATATAAATGCTTGCATGTGATATTTGAAACATTATTTATTGTATAGGAATTGGATTTCCTACTGGGTTGTTGTTCGTTCACCCCAATATATTTTCAAGTGATCATTATTGGAGGCACGTAGTAGAATTGTGGTTGAGATTTAGAGAAGTTATCGCATGCATTTATTTTGATTTAAAGTTGATGTAATTTTATTTATTTGGTTGGCCAATGTATACTGATGATGAGTTTTGGGTTAACCATGGCTACTCGCAGCTGCGCAATACTCTGTATTTTAAAATGGAATGTATTTTTGAAAAGGTTTATTTGTACAGAGCTCATAAAAATTGTATGTGTTATTGGTTTATAAATTTTAGGGCGTTACAGAGAACTTGGCATGTGCTTGATGAATGATGTGATACCTTGATAAGTTATGTGCATACTATGTCTATACTTGATGAATCTTGAGCTTCATATGCTTAAAAATACACAACTCTATGAATTGATACTCACATAAAATGTCACTCAAGTTTAAATCATGTTTAAATTGAATCTTGAATTGAAAATTTGCTAATCTTGTATCTTTTAAGCATGTTTGTTTGATTACTTGATCAACAATTGATTATAAGTGGACTATCTTTCAAAAATTAGCATTTTACCACTTATAGTCGACTACATAAAGGATGTAGTCGACTGAATATATCAGTAGACATATAAGGACTGATATAGTCGACTACACCATAAGGTATAGTCAATTACATGGCTCGGGGAGGGTTTTAAAACCCCAACAGTCGCGACTTTTCATCTTATTTATCACATCTCTCTCTCTCTAGTCGCCTAAACCCCTATTCCTCTCTCCTAACTCTCCACCAAACTCATTCGCCTTCCATTTATCTCACTTTCCTTCCATCTCATTGCCTCCAAACCATGACGAACCGCACGGAGAAACTCCTCAAAGCCTCCATGGACGCTTCTAGGGCTCAAACTAAGCATAAGGGCGCTCCTGGAACTTCTCAACCTCCACCATCCAATCCAACCCAAGAGGATCCTTCTCATCACCAAGAGAGACGCTCTAAAGCCAAGCATGGCAACGAGGGGCTATGTAAGGATGTCGAAGCACTCAAGAGATATCAAGATTTGTACAAAAAGCGTCGGGTTGAATTCGGTAAAATCGTCCCTTTTGAATTTTTTAATGGACAGCAGATCTACATTTCGAATTTGTTTAAAGCTACTGGGTGGGATTTCTTTCTCACCTTGAACAACACTTGCTATCCTTGACTTGTTTGAGTTTTCTATGCTAATCTGAAATTCGCTAAGGATTATGAAATCAAGTCTTGGGTTAAAGGGAAGCCAATTCGCCTCCAAACAGCCACTATCGCTGCCATTTTTAATCTCCCTACAAAGACACTATTCAAAGTTTTAATACACATGGTTGGACTATTCGACCTAATTTCAATAAGGTTGAAGCCCTTCAATTGATTTGCAATGACCAAACCATTCAACACTCTTTTCTCCCTACCGTTAATCAACTTCTCGTGATCTCTCGACTCATTCATCACTTCATCACATACAATCTTGTGCCTCACTCCGGGAGTGGCTCTCATGTAGGTTACATGGATGTCTTTCTCATTTGGTGTGTACTCATAGGGAAGAAACTTGATTTGGTTTACATCATTTTATATCACATGCATGACTGCTCTAAGAAATCAGGTGGTTGTCTTCCCTATGGAAATGCTCTTACTGAGGTGTTCAAGATCTTTGATGTGAACACGGGAAATAAAACCGAAGTTTATGATGCCAAGGGATTGGATTTTTATGATGAGGCAACCTTAAAAAGGATGAAGTTCGTTCAGGATGCTAATGGTCAATAGATTCGTGATCCGAGGTTTGTTCAGTAGCCCCCTGAGGAGGATCCTATAGATGAGGAACCTGCAGATGAGCCCCCACAACCACCTCAAGACGAGCAAGTGGAACCCCCAAGCCTCTAGACTATCATAGATGCTATTGGGTCACTTCAAATGACCATGACTCAAGGCTTCCAAGATGTTGGGAACCGCATTAGTGACCTTGAGTGCCATTAGGGCACTATGGAGACCATTTTGCAGCGCCATACTCCCTACTTTCCACCTCCACCTGAGGATTAGTCTTCTTTTTGATTGATGTCAAAAAGGGGAGAGGATTATGGATGTTTTATAGTACTTTATTTGATTTTAGTACTCTATTTGGTTTTAGTACTCTATTTAGTTGTTAGTTTGTTTACATTTTTATGCTTTTATGAACAATATGTATGAATGTTTTGTGGTTCATGCTTTTATGAACACTATCTATGGTATCTTGGTTTAAATTCATATCTTGTGTATGTCATTTGATAAATGCTTGATAATGCATGGATGAAATGCATATTTTGAGGGGGAGCTTTTGCCTCACATATCAAATCATGTGATTTATTGTTTATTATCATTTCATAAAACATCAATAGTTTTTCATCATAAAAAAGGGGGAGATTGTTAGACCTAAAGTTTTCAACCAAGGGCATATCCGAGATTTTGATGATAACAAAAGATCGATGCCAGTTCTAATGGTTTAATTGTCAAGAACATTATCAAAGTTAGGTAATCAAGATCAAATCAACTCAAGCATAAGCTTATAGATCAAATGACTCAAGCACATGCACTCAATAGCTCAACCAAGCCATGGAACTCGAGGCTCGTATCCAAAACATCAAGGACAACTCAAGCATGATGCAAAAAGAGTATAAAAAGCTAGCAATGGACCTACAAAGCACCTCAAGCCATGCGATCATCAGTAAATTAAGACTTATTTAGGCTACAAGTGAGGTTTTAGGTTTCAAATATACATAATTGTTCATGACTATGCTCTACCCGACCTAGATGGACCCTAGGACTCTTAATTGAACTATATTTATTATTAACTAGAGGCCTAAGTTGATGTATAGTAGACCAAGTGATGAAATTACATGAAAAGAAGGCTAAACTTTGATATAACAAGGTTTAGTCGACTACATCATGTGTTTTAGCCCAAATTTGGCTACTGATATATGTAGTTGACTATATGATCCTATATAGTCGACTAAATCAAGAGAAAATGCCCAGTAATGGCTACTGATATTTGTAATCGACTACATGAAGCCTTATAGTCGACTATAACACTCGAATAGGCTATAATGGCTAGTTTTTTAAAAGCCCAATGGTGCATTAATTGCCACCAAGCGGCTCTTTCCCGGCATTTAATGCTTGCAACGGCCATGATAGGCCTAATGGGTATAAATACAAGCCTTCAAACTCATTTATGAGCATCTATACAAGAGCTTTCAATACCCATCCTTAGTGAAAGAGCTTTCAAGCCCTAAATCATAAAGAGCATTCAATTGAGCAATTATTAGAAGTTTGTTGAGCTTTCAAGTGTTGTATTTACTTCAAGAGAGTTTATTTATAACAAATCAATTTCAATTTCAAGAGTTGTAAGGGTTGTGTGAATCCTAGTGAGATAAGAGAGATTTGTCTTCAAGAGAGTTTCTCTTTGTAAAAGGTTTGATCTCCACCCTTGAAGGAGATTGTCATAGTGGATTGTGGAATCCTCAAGCGGCGCTCTTGAGGCAAGGACGTAGGCAGAAAGACCAAACCTCGTTAAAATCTTTTGTTTGCATTCTCTAACTCTTTCTCATTATTGCTTATTGGTGAATTTTCTCTTATTTGCAATAATCTGAATTTTAGTTTGTCATAATTGTTTTTATTGGCTATAAACCCTATTCACCCCCCCTCTAGGGTTTTACACTTGGGATAACACTTTCAAGCTTCAGCTGGTGAGTTTTTTGTTTTTTATTTTTCCTGATCATTTATTATTTACTTGTTTGGTTGCTTAGAAAATGTAAAGTGCTGCCTTTTTCCTAGGGTTTTGTTTTTTTGGCTTCCTAGAAAATGTTAAGGTGAGTTTACCCATTGTTGTTTGGTTGCCTAGAAAGTATCAAGTTGGCGCCTTTTTCTTGGGTTTTCTTTCAAGTTTCAGCTGGTGAGTTTTTTGTTTTTTATTTTTTCCGATCATTTATTATTTACTTGTTTGGTTGCTTAGAAAATGTAAAGTTGCTGCCTTTTTCCTATGGTTTTTTTTTTTTTTTTTGGCTTCTAGAAAATGTTAAGGTGAGTTTACCCATAGTCTTTGCATCAATGCCTAATTGGTGAGCTTTTCTTTGTCCCCTCTTGCATATATTTTTTGCTCAACTGGGCCGTTATTGTTGTTGTTTTTTGTTATGCTCTTATTTGGTTGCCTAGATACATAAATATCTTCGGGTTTTTTCGATTTTTTTGAGACTTCTGTACTTGTTTGGCTTATGAGAAAATGTGATCATGCTTTTTTTTTTTTTTTTTGCCCTTTGCTGATACGGTTTTTTTTTTCCCCTTATTTGGAGTTTCCTTTTTCATTATTTGCCTCCAGGACCAGCTGCTACTAAGTACTTCCCCCCCCCCCCCCATCCCCCCTATTTTCCTTGACGGGGAGGATGGTAGTAGGGTTGTCATTTGATTTTGCACTGATCTCCGTTTATTACATATTTTGCCTCTTTTAACTTTGAATTTTTTATTATAATCTATATTAGAAATCAGAACATGATCTAGAATCATTAATTTGCATGCATTCACACAAATAAGGTTTTAAAATCAAATAGAGAAACACTTGAAATTATTTTGCATATGAATGTTTACTTATGAATTGATTTTTTTTTATTGCCGAAGAAATTAAGTAATATATATATATATATATATATTACTTAATTTCTGTAAGCAAATCTGGGAGTAATTGTGACTGAGGCAAAGGCAAAGAGTCGAACTTTCTTCGCCTTTCTATCCTTACTACTGATCGAACCTGGGGTGACCCCTTTCTGGTAGAACTGTCTGCTGTTATCATTGCAATTTCCAGTTGTCTTTGCTCTTTATCCAGCCATACCCGAACTACAGCCCCTAGAAGTGTGATGAGTTAAGAAGGGTCAAACCCTTTTTCCTGATTATTAATCGAATTGCTGGACGAATTGGGCTTGTCGTCTACATGAGTAGGAAGTGGATTCTGCATCACATTTGGCTTAACCTCCGGAGGTTCGAAATTCAAGAGTTCTTTGTCAATGAGGTCCTGAACTCTATGCCTCAGATTATAACATCGGTCTGTCCAGTGTCCCGGGGCTCCCATGTGATAGTCGCACGTAGCATTGGGATTGTGGTTTCTGGGAGGAGGATCTGTTAATGGTCTGGGAGGTATTGGGGTGATCATCTTAGCTGCTAACAGCTGAGGAAGCAATTGGGATAATGTCATTGGCAACGTGCTCAATTTTCTGGGTACATTGGTGACTGGGAATGAGGTGGCTTGTGTGCTTTCTCTAACTGGTAGTGGCACCGTTTGAGTAGCGGGAACTGTGTAAGGTTGCTGTGAGGTCATCGGATAATTCTGCTGTGTGACTTGCCTTGGAGGCCCTGCATAAGCCCCTTTAGAGATAGGGGGACGCTGCTGGCTGCACATATACTGCCTGGTTCTGCGGGAAATCCCTCCTTGGAGGCTGCCCTGTGGTAATCATCTGAATGTCCGCATTTTTCTGCCCTATATCCTGTCTCTTGGCTACTGATTTCCTCGGACCTGTTCCTGTCCCGGACTGCTGTTCCATCAGTGTTTGCAATAGATGAGTGTCTATCAAGCGACCAGACTTGACTCCATCCTCCACCCGATATATCTATATATATACACTACATATATATATATATATATATTGAAGAAAAACCAAATTCTAATGCTATTTGAGTTTGAGGATGCTAGATTGGTTTTAAAAGCTTGGAAAAATCAAGTGCATTTCAAAGCAAGAAAGTAGTTGGCAAAAAATACTTATCCACTCCTGAAGAATTATCATAAGTATCATATGTTAGATAACCACTCACCAAATGATATGGAAAAATTATATAAAAAAAATCATATTTAACTAATTGAAACAAATATTGAATGTGAGATTTATTCACTAAATGTTATAAAATATTTGAAAGTGGCCAAGAGATTAAAAGCTAATGATTAATACATGATGAGTTGAATAACACCAATTCTATTGTCACTGTCCAATCCAAGCCAGTTGATAGAAAGAGTAAATGTAGAGAGAAAAGAAGTGAAGTGTCGGAGTATAAATGAGTCGGAGTATAAATGGAGCATAAATAGAGCTTGCTATCTTGTTTAGATTTCTGGAGAGTTCTTTTCTGTGCTGAGAATGTGTATGCATTTATTAAGAGAAAGACAAAAAATCTATGCATTTATTAGGGAGAGAAGATTGAATATCTGTATTTGGTGAGAATATTTTTGTATTTATCAAAAGATGAGATAAAATATATGTGCATTTGGTGAGAATGTCTGAGAATAGGTATTTATTAAAATGGGATTTTACATTTTTTTCCCCATTCTTTTTCCCTTGCTTTCTTTTATGGTGTCCTTCGTTGTTTAGACTTCTGGAGAGTTCTTTCTAAGAACGTGTATGCATTTATTAAGAGAAAGACAAAAAATCTATGCATTTATTAGGGTAGGTATGTGTGTGAGAGAGATAGAGAGGACGAAGGAGGGAGAGGAAAGAAAACATATCTATGCATTTATTTGCAGAGAGAGATTTGATGTTGACTTTAATTGGGCCTTAGTTCAAAAGCTGGTATGATTTCTTTTTTTCCCTATTTCTGCATTTTTAGCTCTCTCTTTTTGCTATTGACTCACTTTTTTACAGATTAGCTTATTGTTTCAATCAGAGAACTGTTAAAATATTTTGCCTTTTGCAGGTGTGTGTGTGTGTGTGTGTGTGTGTGAGAGAGAGAGAGAGAGAGAAGGAGGCAGGGAGATTTTGCTTTGATAGAGTCAAAGAAACGGGAACAAACATTGAAGCTTTTGGAAATAGTGGCACGTAGCAACCCAGCTTTTGTGGATGCTGACTCCTCTTCGTCGTCCTTCTTCTTCTTCTTCTTTTTTCTTTCTTTCTTTCTTTCTTTCTTTCTTTCTTTCTTTCTTTCTTTCTTTTTTTTTTTTTTTTTTTTCTCCATTCACCTTATGGCTTCTTATTTCTGTGTAGTTGGATCACCATGGCAAAAGGTGAAATTTATTTTATTTTATTCTTAATTTTTTCTTATCTTGAGCTATGAATCTAAGGGCACAAAAAAAAATTTAAGGTTGGATATACTTCAACATTTTTTATTTTTTATTTTTTTTCCTTGAGTTGGAAGTGAAACTCTTTTTCTATAGCTGAATTGAGTGAATTGAGTGAATAAAGGAGAGGACAGGCAAAGAATCTGTGAAAGCAAGCAGAAACCATTGATAGGTATTATTCGGAGAGAGAGAGGGTTAGAGACAGAGAGAGAAAATGAGCAATAGCCTTCACGTTTGATCATTAAGAGAGAGAGAGAGAGAGAGAGATGGTGCAATAGAGTGGGACCAATCAGCTCCCTAACAAAAGAGAAAAAAGAATACACAAAATTTACACGTGGCATTAAAAGATGCAACTTTCCTCCGTTATATATATATTACTGGTTTATAATCCATGCGTTGCACGGGTGAGCTTTGTAAAAATAAATATTATGAAAAATATAAATTATATATATATATATATATATATATATATAATATATATATATATAACGGAGGAATGGCTCCCTCTTGATGCATGGACTTGTGGGTGGTTTGTGTATCATAGGGATTAGTTTGGGTCTAATAATTTGAGATACCTCTCGTTTGGCAAAAATGTATTTGCACAATTTTTTAAGCATTTTTATAGTTTTCTAAGCAATTTGATATGTTAAATACATATTCCGGTATGTCGCATTTTATTTTTTAATCATTATTACCTCTATTTGTCTCTCTTTCTGATTATAATTATTTATAATTTTATACGTTCAATTTTTTGGAGAGAAGATGAATTGTCTATAAAGAAAACAAAGAAATATAGTATAATCTAGTAAGTTTGGGTTGAGCATTGTACAGTGTAGTTTTTCCGATTCTCCTACATAAAAACAAAGAGATATGTGGTACCAAGCGACAATTTACTTGCATGAAAAAGAGCAATGAATACCAAAAAAAAAGTTGGGGAAATTACTTTTTGATGACCACTTCTTAACTTAATACCAAACAAAGTAAGGTGGTAGTCATTTTAAAACACTTATACAATCAATTTGTAGCAAATTGACAGAGGAATGACTTTTGTTTGATATTAAAATGGAAAGTGGTCACTAAAAAAGCAATTTCCTCAAAAGTCACTAAAAGTAACTTTTTGGAAAAAATTACGTTTTAGTGATCAACTTTCAATGTAATACGAAAAAAAAGAGAGAAATTAGTAGTCATTTCATGCATGTATATAGTTAAGTTGTAGCAAGTTGATAGTGTACATCCTTTATTGGTATTAAGTTATAAAAGGATCACCAAAAGGTAATTTTTTGAAAAAAGTTCACTGTTGAGCATGTGATTTAAAAAAAAAATAGAAAAAATAGAAAAGGAAAACAATGCGTGGCACAGCTGTAAGAGGACCAATCCTCCGTGATATATATATAATATATATATACATATACTTTTATAAAAGTTTCTAAATCAAAAAACTTTTGATTGGCTATCTTACCTTCACTTAAATTTATAAAGATATCGTTATCGTTCTCAACAAGTCTTTCCCTACTATTACTCATATGTATCCTCTCTTTTTTGGGTACAATTCTGCTCTCTCTTTTCTTACATATCCATTATTACCTTTAAGATACAAGTTAGGGGTTTTAGCTATTACAGATCCACTGCCTAAACCATTATTATTATTATTGTTGTTGTTGTTGTTTGTGTTTATTTTATTATTATTATTTTTTGTTTGTTTGTGTTTTTTAGATTTCAAGCTTCCCTAACCCTAACCCTTATCTTCTATGACATCATTAGGTATGTTTCCTTTGCTGATTTTTTTAAAATTTTAGTTTTGTTGAAATTAATGGGTCCATTGTACAATTTTAATATTCATTTCATTGTTTATCATACTTGATCAATGAAATGTAATTTAAAATCGATATATTTTTGTGTATTTTTATTGCTTTTTCTTCATTTTATTATTTTCACCCAAAAAATTCACATACAACACATGTGTGCTATAACTAGTACCAAATAAAGGTGTAGAATGACCATTGAGAATGATCATTCCTTTCATTCTCTTTTCTATTCCATTCCCATAACTATTCCATTTCATTCCCATTCCATTCAAGCATACCAAACGCGGCCTAAGTTTTCATGAAAACTAATTCTGATGTACACTTAGAAAACATCATTTTGAATGACTTTGTAAAAGAAAGTTTTTTCAAAATCTATTGTTTAAGTGGATTTTTATAGAAAGAGAGACTCAAAAGTTCAATTAAATGATAGATTTTAAAAATCTATTACAAAGTTGTTCAAAATGATGTTCTTTAATGAACGATGTTGCCAGTTTTCATGAAAATTTATTGTTATTTTCATAAAACCTTGAAAATTTTAAAATAAGTGAAGATACAAAAGCAAGTCTTTGGGGGTGTCAATAGCACCTATAAATAATATTTGGGTTTGGGCAGTCAGGTGTTTTTTTTTTTTTTTTTTTTCCCCATTTTAGCCTCAATTTACATCAAACTAGTTTTTTGACCCATAATTAAGCAAATATTGCAATGAGATTTGATTGTGGATATATCACTTAGAGTTTATCATAAATACCATAATTGAAATTTAATAGGAATGGAGAGGAAAAATGCAATTTTTGAGGGGGCAAACTGAACTAAGTAAATAAACATTGGTAGTATCCGGAAACATGCAGGAGAAGTTTGGGGGCAACAAATTGTTGAGAATGAACTTGGGTATAAATGTTATACCAAAATCGTCCTAATGATGAACTCGTGGAAGCTAGGGGAGGGGGGTGGTTTTTGTTTGTTCCTATTACAACACCATGCAATGTTTACAAGGAAAAGTAATTAAAATCCCACTATATCTGTCTCTCTGCAGCCAGTGGATGTGATGTAGATGCCTAGTGTACGTCAAATTGTAAGGTAATTTTATGGTACCCATAAGGTTTTTAAGATATCATATCCACTTATCATTTTAAATGACCTATTACCAGTTGAAGTGGCTCACTTACTATTTGAAGTGGCTCAAAATATCCCACTTACCATTTGAAGTGACTTACTTACCATTTAGTGACAACTTACCATTTGAAGTGATTAACTTACTATTTTTAGTGGCCTATTGACCATTTGAAGTAATCAACTTACTATTTTAAGTGACCTTATAGGTATGGTACCCAATTTTTTGCTAGGGTACCATGGCCCAAATTGAAAGCATATGTCCACTATTTGTTGCAAATTTATTCCCAGCTTTCATCTATATATATATATATATATAACGGACGAATGGCTCCCTGTTGATGCCACGTGTCAAGCTATGAAATTTTATTTTTATTTTTGTCAAATCACATATTGAAACAGTGAACAGGTAGAGAAAAAGGCAAAAATTACATTTTAGTGACCACTTTCCAACCTAGTATCGAAAAAACGAATAATATCTATCAACTTGCTACAAATTACTGTATACTTACGATAAAATAACTATCAGTTTTCTTTGTTTCGTATTAAGTTGGGAAATAATCACTAAAAAGTAATTTTCCCAAAAAGAAAGTTACTTTTAGTGACTTTTGGAGAAATTACTTTTTGGTGATCGATTTTCAACTTAATACCAAATAAAGAATATTAATCTGCCAACTTGCTACAAATTGACTGTATACGTGCTTTATAAGAACTACTAATTTTGCCATGTTTGGTATTAAGTTAAGAAGTGATTACCAAAAGGTAAATTCTCCAATTTTTCTTTTTTCTTTTTGGTTTTCATTGCTCTTTTTCACGTGGTATAAGTTGGTTGTTGTTTAGTGTACACTACATATCTCTTTATTTTTATGTGAAAGAATCAAAAAACCTACACTGTACAGTGTTTAACCCAAACTTAGTAACTATACCATATTTCTTCATTTTCTTTATGCCTATTCATCTCCACTTCAAAAAATTAAACGTATAAAACTATAATTAGCTATAATTAGAAAAAGAGACAAATAGAGGCAATGATGATTAAAAAAGAAAACGCAACACGTTGAAATATGTTTTAACATATCAAAACCATCTTTGTTTTTATGTGGGAAAATCGAAAAACTTACATTGTACAATGTTCAACCCTTAATATAGATAGGTTGACGCTTGATGTACACTGCATATTTCTTTGTTTTTATGTGGGAGAATCGGAAAACATACATTGTACAATGATCAACCCAAATTTAGTAGACTATACCACATTTCTTCGTTTTCTTTATGCCTATTCATTCATCTCCTAAAAATTGAACGTATAAAATTATAAATAGTTATAATAAGAAATAGAGACAATTAAGGCAATGATGATTAAAAAAAAAAAAAAAACACGAAACGTTGGAATGCATAGTAACATATCAAAACCATGACCATGAGATGGATTAGGCTTTAGAGAGTCATAACTTTTTTCTACCAAATACATAACATGTCACCTCTTTCATTTTCCACAACCTTCCACTATTAACTTAATTTTTTTTCATAATAATTTATCATTTTTGGAAATATATATAGATTTTGTGTGATACATTACGCTAATATTGCACCAAAGATTATTTTGATGTAACTATTTAATTTATTTTTGCCTATATCTTATAAATTTAATTGACATATTATATTAACAAATACATTTTATTATTTTAGAGAATAAATATTCTGTTAAAATTTTAATTTTTTAATAAGCTCTAGGGTTATTCAATGCATAATACTGATATATACTATATCAACACATGTTAATTTGATCAGAACCATATATATACGAGTTATAACCCGTGCGTTGCACGGGTGAAGTTTGTAAAAATAAATATCGTGAAAAATAAAAATTATATATATATATATATAGATATATATATATACAGTATTAATCAAGTCAGTACATGTTGATATAAGTTATATCAACACTATGTATTGGGGGTTGTACCCCTCGCATTGGCCCAATGTATCGCTTAACCCATTAATGCATGAGGTATAACCTCCAATGCAAGTGTTGATATAATTTATATCAACACGTGCTTACTCTTATATATATAATACACACTCGCAATGGTAGCTTAGATGGCAAAAAACAATGGCTCAAGTAAGCCCTGTTCTGGGCCCAGACGAGCAAGACGGCCATCCAGGGCCCTTATTTTGGGATAAAAAAAAAGGCCTCCAAATACCTATCCCTTTTACTAGTTATCAAAGCCCAAAAGTCAACCCAAAGGAGAGGCTTCTCCACTTGGCCCAACAGCACTAGCTCTCCTATTTTAAGCAAAAGGGGCCTATTCTACAAGCCCAATTTCAGCCCAAAAGAATTAAAACTAAATAAATAAAAAAAAATACTTTACATGGGAATCAAGGGGCTTTTTAGATCTCAGATCAGATCTGAGAGGCTCCCATTCATAAGTCACAACGTCTCTCTCCCCTGGCTCATTTCCCCATTCACAAACGTCTCTCTCATCTCCTCCCCTGGCTCCCCAATCCGACAATCCCATTCACAACATGACAACGTCTCTCTGACTCTCCTTATCTCTCGTCTCCTATTCTCCTCTAGTCCTTCCCATTCACAAAATCTCGTAATTTTAATCTATAAAAGCAAATTTTAGTAATTTTATATGCAAACAAATTTTATGTTGGTGCTTGATAGTAGGATTTTTTTTTTTTTTGGATATTTAGAACTTTTTTTTTTTTTTTAGAATATATAGAAGGAAGAGGGCCCCATTTTAAGAGTTCGCCTAGGGCCCCAACAAACTTAGAACTGGCCCTAGGCTCAAGAGTCAAGTCTCGAATTCGTGTCTTCACTCCCTCATTATCGGATGCATAGACTTGTGGATAGTTTATGCATGTATTATGAGGGATTAGTTTGGGTCTAACGGTTTGAGATACCCTTCATTTGGTAAAAATGTATTTGCACAATTTTTTAGCATTTTTATAGTTTTGTAAGTAATTTGTACCATTTTCTATGCATTTTCACCGTTTCCATATAATGATTCTCTCCGTAACTGCAGCTTAAGTGCACATGTTAAGGATATTATCATTCAACTTGCTACAAATTGATTATATACATGTTTTAAAATGACTACCGGTTTCCTTTGTTTGCTATTAAGTTGGGAAGTGAGAGAGGGAGAAAGAAAAGTTTAGAGAGAAAAAGAGAATGGGTGGAGCAAAGAGGGAAAGAGAAGAAGATAAGATAACATATAGATCTTTTCAATTTTAGGTAATAAATCATCTGAAGAATTTTTATTAAAATAATATTTTTTTTCATCAAAGACAAATTGGGAGAATTTGAAGATTTCGACGTGTCGTATTTTTATTTTTTTTAATCCTTTTTTCCTCTATCAATCTATCTTTCTTATTATGACTATTTATAATTTTACACGTTTAATTTTTAGGAGAGAAGATGAATAGATATAAAGAAAATGAATAAATATGGTAGTTTATAAAATTTGGGATGAACATTGTATAGTGTGGGTTTTTTTTATTCTCTTTCATGAAAATAAAGAGATATGTGGTGAATACCAAACGACAATTTACTTGAATGAAAAAGAACAATGAATACCAAAAAATAGTTGGGAAAATTACTTTTTGATGACCACTTTTTAACTTAACACCAAACAAAGTAAGGTCGTAATCATTTTGAAACACGTATATAGTCAATTTGTAACAAATTGACAAAGAATAACTTTTGTTTGGTATTAAAATGGAAAGTGGTTACCAAAAATGCAATTTCCCCAAAAGTCACTAAAAGTAATTTTTTGAAAAAATTACGTTTTAGTGATCAACTTTTAATGTAATATGAAACAAAAGAAATTCGTAATCTTTTCACATATGTATATAATTAAGCTGTAGTAAGTTGACAGTGTACATCCTCTATTGGTATTGAGCTATAAAATGATCACCAAAAGTTAATTTTTTGAAAAAAAGTTTTATTTCACTATTGAGCATGTCATTTAAAGAAAAAAAAAAACAGAAAAAGTGACGCGTGGCAAGCTACAGGAGGCCCTAATATATAAGGGCGATGCTAGTCACAGTCACTTAGTCACAGTCACTTGCACCGTCTCTTTTGAACCTTCGCCGTAAATTCTTGACACGTTGCAATTACTTTAAAGAGCCTAACCGGCAACCGGTAAAAAGAAGCAAAGTAAAAGAAAAAAAAATTTGAGGGGGAAAAATTAATACTGATTACTGAGAAACAAATTTAAAAGGATTGACTCAGTGAGTCTAGACAGTGAAAGAGCAATCTTGCTTCTGGTTGCTCTGCCCGTCACTTAATGCTCTATCTCCGGCTAATCAGTTGATTCCTTTTCAAGTTTTCATCTAAACTCCTTTTCCTAATTCGGTTCATTCCTTTTTATTGTGTTTAACAATAAAAATGGCAATTTCTTATAATTTTTTTCTTTGGTTCTAATGGTTTGCTCATACAACAAATCTTTCAATTCCTCTTTATTTTAGGTTTGGGTCTCTGCCTTAAAGGATGACGCATCATCGTGGAAGGTGTAGATCTGGACTTGCCTCCTATCTAGACCACCGTCGTCGAGAAAAAGAGCATAAAATAATTATAAAAAAAAAAAAAAAAAAGCGGAAAGGTCTACAGCCGGCAATTGTTGCCGGCTCCTTGACGCCTCTAGTTGCAGGTCGAGCTCTCGATCAAAAAGCCCTTAATCCTCCACCGCCAGCAATTGCCCCGACAACTACTGATTTCCCACCTCATATGTTCAGCATCCTAAGGAAAAATCATATTATACAAATATTGCCACTTCAAAGGGGGAAGAAAAAAAAAAAAAGAAGGTAAAAAAAGGTGGACAAGAAGTATTAATACCGATGAGTTTGGGTAGCCGGCAAAGTTTGCCGGAGAAATGGAGAAGACTGGCACTGATTGTTTTTTGGGGGGTTTTCATTTTTGTTGTGGTCGTATCGGTGTTACAAGTTGTATGATGTAGGGGGTATCGACGGTGGTGATGGGTGGATGAGTTCGTATGGCCGGCAAAGTTCGCCGAAGAGAACCAGTTGGGGTTTGTGCCTGTGGGGTTGATGTGAAAAGTCAGAGTTTTGGGTTAGAAGGGACGAGGATGGAGCGCTTTGATTGTAAGCTCAACCGGCATTGATAAGTTACAAGTTTCACTTTATTTAATGGTGTACACGTGTCATCTGCTGGGGCGAAGATCAATCCGCGAAGGAGCAATTGAATGACGCTAGCAGCCCCCTATATATAATAGATAATAGATAATATAGATAATAAATATATATATATATATATATTGCACGGTTGATGATCAGGTAAGTACGTGCTGATATAACTTATATCAAAATCTGCATTGGGAGTTGTACCTTGTGTATTAGTGAGATGTGAGGTGTATTGAATCAATGCAAGGGGTACAACCCCCAATGCATAGTACTGATATAACTTATATCAGCACGTGCTGATGGGATCACCTCTGTATATTGCACTTAGCCAGTTAGCCGACATATCACCGACCAATTGTGAATCGCGAGGAAAAAACAATAGAGATAAATGTTTCCACCATTGAGAATTGTACGCGTGGCAAAGGGGAAGGGGGAGATTCGCATTCTAGATGAGAGGCCGAGAAAGAATGGGATAGTCTCTCAGTAGGCATTATTATAGAGTTGAAAAAAATGTGTGTAGACAAAGAAAAAGGTAGATCTCAGCAACTTGATACACAAACAGACAGATATCTCGCTTTCAAGGCGATTAGTCTCGTAGCAATATGCCATTAGACACCAAATATTTCTCTATGAGTGGGTAGAAGATGGGTGCAGTTTTCCACCACGGCACCACGCGCGCCGATTTCAACACGAATGATGCATACAATATTATAAGTCTACATTTGAAAGGCCAGACGCCAATTTATAGGCTTTATTTTGTAGCCTTTGTTGCATCCTCCTAGTCTTTTAGGGGATCGACGACTTGGGAACCGTCATAGGATAATAAGTTATTATTTTCATATTTTTTTGGTCATTGATCGATGAGCATTGACTCGCTCCCTCTCAAGTCTCAACCACCCATGTTATGTGTGGACCATTGTGCCCTTTTCTTTCCCTTTTTTTTTTTTTTGGTTAGTTGGATTACTCTGGCACTTAATTTTGACAATACCATTAGGGGGCATGACAAATGAGTGTCAATGCTACCCTATATTGAGAGTTGAGGAAGGGAAAGAGGAGTAGCAATTAAGAATAAACCGAGTCACCAGCATAGCAGTGAAATTTTCACAAACATAAAGCTGTTGTCTAATGCTCTAGATTGCCATGGGGAAGCTATTGTCATCACAAAAGTTTTTAAGCATCTCCCAAGAATTTTAAATCTTTCAAGCTTTTATGAAGAAGAGAAAAGGTTTTTATGAAATTAGACACGGAGTGTATTAGAAAATATCATTTTGAACAATTTCGTATAAAAAAGGTTTTTTAAAATCTGTTATTTAAGTTAATTTTTTTACCTTTTGCTATAAAAATTTTGTAAAAAAGAAGTGAAGACTGTAAATGACAAAAAAATTCACTAAAACAATAAATTTTGGAAAAATTTTATTTCGCAAAGTTGTTCAAAATAATATTTTTCTAATAAATGATGCGATCAGTTTTCATGAATACCTTATATATTATAATAAAATCTTGAAAAATTAAAAGTTTGTGAAGTGCATTGATATTTTTGTGGTGATAATAATCGGCTTCCAATTGCCATGTGCCTTCAAAAGGTTCAAATTACTCGGCTAATGTTTAACACGGGTTCTTGTTTGCTGTGCCGACTGGTTACATGATCCCGAAGAGAAATAAATTTTTACTTAAACCCTTTAACATTGTTTTCCCATTTCCGTCACTGTCGCTTTAATATCCATGAGAACTCCACGTCAATCAGTCCTTTAAAGTTTAAAGGAAAAAAAATGGCAGATTTAAAACCATGTGCTAGATCCATGTGCATCCCATGGTTGACTTTACAGATTGAGGTCAATTTTTAAATTGTGCCGACTATTCTAGAAAAAGTAAGATGAATTTACCTCTGAATTTATTTTTGCATCTCTCCTTGTCTATTTCTAGGAGTTATATTTTTTTAGGGGCAGAGTAGGAGTTATTTTCAATAGGATTACTGTGCTATGATTATGGAAATTGGGAACGAAACTCCGGAAAGCATTTTTTAAAAAAATATTATTTTTTGGTAATCATGTTCTAATTTAATACCAAAAAAAGAATATTATCGTCAACTTATTACAAATTTACTCTAAATATGCTTTAAAATGACTACTATTTTCCTCTTTTGGGCATTATGTTGAGAAATGGTCATCAAATGGTAATATCTATCAAAAAAAAAAAAAAAAACTTGGTTGAGCCAATGGGGGCACATGCCTCCAAAGGCCTCCCTGGCTCCACCAATGTATTTTTTCAAGTCTAACGTTGGATAAGTGCCACTCCCTTACTCTACATGCTCACCAAATATCAAATTTATCAAAGATTAGATACCATTTTATTTATAAAAGTGCCTAAAATTGTAGTTAAATAAAATGAAGATTTTATTTTTAAGATTTATTTAACAATAAATCTAGCAATATCTCTCTCTTTCTCTCCTTCTTCCCATACTCAACGACCCTTACCATACTTAGTGAGATCTTGTTAACCCCTAGTGTAGCGACCTCTGGTGTAGCGAGATGCCATCGTCGGTGACATCTGGTGCAAAGGAGTGTTGTCTTCGGGCATATCCCGACCAAAGGGAAGCTTTCATTCAAAACCCTATCAATGGCGATACCCAAGTTTCAAGTTGTTTTTGCCTAAAGTCCTTCTTGCCTTAGATGATTAGCTCATCACCACCAAATTGTTGCCATTATCTTCCTCTACAACACCTACCAACATCCACCTATGGCGAGTCTAATGTAGCCATGTTCGTATATATGATGCACATCTGCAAATTTGAAGGATGCTTTCTTCTCCTCCCCCTCCTCCTTTTTTTTCTTCCCTAGATTTGGTGGAAAAAAAAAAATCTAAATTGTATTTGTTGTTAAGCGATGGGAGTAGCTTCACATACACAAAACATTCAAGAGTGATGACCTCATTGGGTTTAAAACAGTAACATGTTACTATTCTATATACAATAGAAATTTTGAATATTTACTTTTCGATTATGACTCTCTCTCTCGCTCCAAAAAAATGAAATTTGCTATTTTAACTTCTTAGAACAGTAAAATTATTTATTTTTTTTAAATATACAATGTGTTGTTGGAAAATAGAAATATATTACTATTTTTTTTTAATTTTTTAATTTTACAATTTCCTCAAAAAAAAAAACAAGTATTATTTGTAAGAACTTGGCGAGTTGGCAAGTGAATTCTGAAGATATAAAATTTTGTTGAAAATGGATGTTAATATTAAGAGTTACGAATATTTGAAATTTGAAATTTGAGAAACCAAAATACCACTTTCATGTTACTAACATGAATTTGATTGCAAATGCAGCTATGCATGTGTTGTATAATTCACACCTTTAAAAGTCGTATAAATTGGTCTGAGTCTTACATCCTACTTCATTACTTTGATCTATTCAGTTATGTTAGTATGTGGTACGTTCTATAACTTAGCCCTTTTTCCATCTTATCCTTAGTAACAAAACAAAAATTATACGAGACGGGATACGTATGGAGTATAATTTGGTTTTTCTTGACAAAAATACGATGAAAAAATTCAGCATAAAAAAAACAGAAATGGAAATAATACGGATACGAGCATATTCACGTACAATAAGAATTTTAATTAAGAATTTAGGACAAAAGATATGCGAGTATGTTACGTTATTTAATTTAGTATGTCACTATTAATCACTATTTTTATATTGTTTTATTTAAATATTCAATAAATATTGTTAAAAAACCAATCATATATAAAATAATAATCAATTTTATTATTTTATTTTGTTTTATTTTTGTACATTTGCTTAGAAAGAAGTAGGAATTTGACTAAAGAAGATGACTAAAAATTAATAAGTATGTAATTTTTGATCTATATATATTTTCACATTTCCATTCCCTAATTATTTTAGAGTTTTCACCTTAGAATCATTAAAAACATGGTCTATATAGTAAAAGAATAGATACAATTATCTAATCTTTAACAAACCCAAAAAATTATATTAAGGGATAAGAAATTATAAAATAAAAATTATAAATTAGATCTTGATTTAATATAATAAAGATAAAAATCAAGATATTTTAAATATTGACAGTAATATTGTCAATGATTATAATAAGAGTCGAATTGTCAACAATACAATGGAAAATATTTTAACATAAGTATAATATGGAATATGTCAAATACGTGAACTATACGTTTGCTATAAAAAAAAAATGAGTATTTTTAATTATGTTTAAACTTTGTACGACAAACAAGAGTTTTTTTTTTTTCTTTCAAATACATATATATGTGTATTATATAGGTATAATACGAATATTTACTAATTAGATGCTAGATAAAACCCACATTGTTACTACCATATTATTGTAACCATCTAATGTTGAGATGTGACGTGACAATAACTTTGACAAGTGCCTTATTCTTAAATGAGATACGTGTCCATTTTATAGAAAGTATCTACATTTTGGACAGGTCCCACACCTTTATAAAATTGTGACATATTCAAAAGATGAACACGTACCGACTCAATATTTGGAAAAGTGTTGTAAAACCAAGAATTTAAAACAAGTTATGAGGAGAATAAATTTCTCATTCATCTTCTTTGATTTCCATCTGAATGTATAAACATTATACAAGGATCAGCAAAACTCTTTGAGATACACTATCTCAGTCTCCTCCCTTCATTCTCTCTAAATACTCCTCTTCTTTCTCTCCGAATACTTCTTCTCTTCTTTCTCCCCTTCCCCTTTTATCTTTGTTTGCATTAGGTCCACATGATGGGATTACCTAACCCACTTATGAAGTGGTGTTCCCATTATCACAAAGTGGAGGGGGTGTGGACATCCACTCAATTTCCACTCAATGTTTAATATTTATAACACTCCCCCTTGGATGTCCACCACACTAAGATAATGTGCCTCGTTAAAAACCTTACTAGACAAACCCAGTGGGAAAAAACTAGTGAAGGAAAAGAGTACAACATTTTTGTAAATCTTAGAGTGGTGTTGGACGCACTAAAGAAACTGCCTCATTAAAACCTTGCCAGGAAAACCCAATGGGACAAAACCTAGGCGAAGGAAAAAGAGTACAGCGTGCATATGTCCAAAAATGAATACTCCCCCTGATAAGAAGATAAGTATCAACTTAACTGATCGCAAACCCGACGCAATCCAATGCCATATACCAATTTCTTGAATGTTGAAGATGGTAAGGCCTTGGTGAATAAATCCGCAAGATTATCAGTGGAACGTATTTGCTTCACATCAATTTCATGTCTCTGCTGGAGTTCATGAGTGTAGAAGAACTTTGGTGAAATGTGTTTGGTTCTATCACCTTTGATGTACCCTCCTTGAATTTGTGCAATACATGCAGCATTATCTTCATAAATTGTTGTTGGCATACTTTTAATCAGAGGTAACCCACATGTGTCTCGAATGTGATGGACTACAGATCTTAACCATACACATTCACGACTTGCTTCATGGAGTGCAAATATCTCAGAGTGATTAGAAGATGTAGCAATTAAAGTCTGCTTTGTAGATCGCCAAGAGATCGCTGTATTGCCACATGTAAATACATACCCTGTTTGTGAGCGAGCTTTGTGAGGATCAGAAAGGTATCCAGAATCTGCATATCCTTCTAAACAAAGACCACGGGCTAATTCCTTTGAGTAAAACAAACCCATATCTGTAGTTCCATGAAGGTAGCGTAAAATATGTTTAATACCATTCCAGTGTCGTCGAGTTGGAGCAGAACTGAATCTTGCTAATAAGTTGACTGAAAATGCTATATCAGGCCTAGTGTATTGTGCTAAATATAACAAAGCACCTATTGCACTAAGATATGGTACTTCAGGACCAAGTAGCATTTCATTATCTTCTTTGGGGCGAAATGGATCTTTCTTAATATCAAGAGATCGAACCACCATGGGAGAACTTAGTGGATGCGCTTTATCCATATTAAAACGTTTCAATACCTTTTCGGTATAAGCTGATTGATGGATAAGAATTCCATTTGATTTATGCTCGATCTGCAGGCCGAGACAATATTTTGTTCTCCCTAAATCTTTCATCTCAAATTCTTTTTTCAAATATTCAGCAGCTTTCATGAGCTCTTCAGGAGTCCCAATTAAATTTATATCATCAACATAGACTGCAATGATGGCGAATCCAAATTCTGATTTCTTTATAAATACACAAGGGCATATAGGATTATTAATATATCCTTCTTTAACTAAGTACTCACTGAGACGATTATACCACATTCTTCCAGATTGTTTTAATTCATACAAGGATCGTCTCAGTTTAATTGAGTACATATTTCGTGGTTGTGATGTATTTGCTTCAGGCAATTTGAATCCTTCAGGGATCTTTATATATATATCTGCATCTAACTTTCCATATAAATATGCAGTAACTACGTCTATAAGACGCATGTCAAGTCCTTCTGAGACTGACAGACTAATTAAATATCGAAATGTAATGGCATCCATTACAGGTGAATATGTTTCTTCATAATCAATCCTAGGTCTCTGCAGGAAACCTTGTGCTACTAAACGAGCTTTATATCTGACGATCTCATTTTTATCATTACGCTTTCTTACAAACACCCATTTGTAACCTACGGGTTTCACATTATTGGGTGTTAGGACTACAGGTCCAAATACTTTACGTTTTTCTAGCGAATCCAATTCTGCTTGGATTGCTTCTTTCCACTTTGACCAATCAGGTCTACTATGACATTCATCTACAGTGCGTGGTTCGAGATCATCATCATCTTTCGAAATTTCAGTAGCTACTGCGAAAGAAAATACATCATTAATAACCACTTCTGAGCGATCCCACAATTCTTTTGTACATGTATAGTTTATGGAAATTTCTTCATTTCCATGTACATATGCCTCTTTATTGTTTTCTAGTCTCTTCAAGGACATTTTCCTCTTCAGGAGTTATTAAATCAGAATTTGTGGGAATATTTATTTCTTGTTCAATAGCCTCTTCCGGAGTACTATTTTCTATATTTTGTTGCCCTTTTATTTTCCTCTTCCGGGGAACTAAATCTTTTGAGCCCAAGGGTCTACCACACTTCAGGCGTGTAGTAGATGATTCATTTGCTGCAATAATAGTAGACTTACCAATTGGTACATTGATCTTTGCTGGTGTGTTTGCAGCTGATATATAAGATTTAGTTATTTTTGCTGCGTCTGTAAATGCATCAGGCATTTGATTAGCAATCTTCTGAAGATGAGTGATCTTCTGTACTTCAGTTTCACATTGAGCAGTACGTGGATCAAGATGGGACAAAGATGGTACATTCCAAGAAAGTTCACGTCGTTCTTCTATCAGTGGATTTCTTCCTCCTAACGACGGGAACTGTGTTTCATCAAAATGACAATCTGCAAATCTTGCTGTAAAAACATCACCTGTCAATAGTTCAAGAAATCTGATGATGGAAGGTGAATCAAACCCAATATATATTCCCAATCGACGTTGAGGACCCATTTTAGTGCATTGTGGGGTTGGAATCGGAACTTGTACAGCACAACCAAAAGTTCGTAGATGGGAAATATTCGGTGGTTGACCAAGTACAAGTTGTAATGGTGATTGTTGCTGATAAGCAGTAAGGGCGAAGACGAACCAATACTGCAGCATGTAAGATGGCATGTCCCCAGGCAGAAATAGGTAATTTGGTCTTCATAAGTAAAGGTCGAGCAATCAGCTGAAGATGTTTGATAAAAGCTTCTGCTAACCCATTTGAGTATGGATATGAGCAACTGGATGTTCAATATCAATCCCAACTGACATGCAAAAGTCATTAAATGTTTGAGATATTGTGAACCCCGGAAATTGGGCCCACGAGGGATTGAAAAGAAAGTGGGTTTGAAAAAGAAAAAGGAAAGGAGTCGCCACCTTATTTTTTAAAGGAAACAAGGAAAACCCTAAAAATAGTTTGTTTTAGGAAAACAATTTGAATGACTCCATAAAAAAGGAAAGGCAAAAACCAATCTTTTGAAAACCAAAGAAATCGGGGATTCGGAGGCTAAGTTATGACATGGGAAGGTTCTAGGCAAAGCCTATAGGCACCCATGTCACCCTTTCGGTCTCTCAGTTCATTTGGGCTAAATTAAAGTCTTTCCATACAAAAATCAGCAAGTATATCATCACAAGAATTGCATGCATATCATATATTTCATTCATCCATCCATGCATAATAAGCAAATAAAAACAGAAAATAAAAAGAAGAAAAGAAAACATAAATAAACCTAGGATGCTTGGATCCTAGAACGAACTTGAGCCTCACGAAGAGCGCCTACGTACCATGCAACGAAATACATGGATCAAAGTCCACGTAGTTCGATTAGAACTAAGGTTAAATCCTAATACAAACCTATGGTTAAAACCCTAAGTTTCCTTATTTGATCAAAAGAGTTGAATATGATAGAAAGTTTGATTTTAGGAAAGAAATCCACAAAATGGAAACTTTAATAAAAACCAGAATTTTGTTGGTTAAGGAAACCTCTAATTAAACCATAGGATCATATTAAAAATTAACCCTAAATAGGGAGAAGAGAATGAGTTAAGAAGAAAGGTGAATTGGGGCACCTTCACACCCACTTACCTGAGCGCAATTAGCTCCAAGCATTTAGCCATTTCAGACATAAGCAACCCTATTTGCCGTGGGACAAATACCACACCTATTTGCACCCTTACAAGTGCTCAAAACCATGCAAAAACACTAACATGCAAATCTGGACAGAATAGTATTATGGCCTAAAAATCATCCACTAAGCATGCTAACAGCAACACAGCGAACAATAATAAGTCCTAACATATTCCTAGAACCATATCATGCATAAAAACCCTAAAACATACTAACATGCATACAAAACTATCATGTTTACTCCATATGAAAAACATATACAGCAAACACGAAGAAAAACCAAATAAAAAGTCTACTTTATCATGCTATATGAAAACAAACACGAAACAATGACTCTAAAACCCTAAACTCACAAATATGCTTAAAAACATACTTTAATCATGCTAAAACCAAACTAAACAGAAATTAAATCATGCATATTAACTAACTAAAGCAATATAACATGATGAAAATCCTAACTCTAACATGCAATGACACTAATCCTAGCACAAGGACAAACAGGAGCACAAGAATCACAACTATGCATTAAAAACCTAAAGGATAGCCCTAAAGCATGCTAATCAGTAGATAAAAAATAGATATTCCATGTATATTAACTAGCTAGAGTGTTAATACATGATAAAAAAGTTACCTTTAACATGCAATAGGCCTAACCCATATGAAAACCTAGTTTAAGCTTGAATAGAGAAGGAGAATACCTTAGGAAGTGGCTCCCCTTGTGTTTGTAATTGTTCGTGGCTCCTCAGGTCTTTAGAGTGAATCAAACCAACACGAATCCTCCTCTTTGTCAAAGTGGTATCACAGCAAAGAGATCAAAACTCACTCAACTTTGAAAGAAATAGAAAACAAAAAGAGAACAAGAGAAAAGAAAAAGTGATTCTCGTCACTTTGCAGCAGCAGCAACTTCAATCGCGTTTTTGGGTATGAAAACGTTGGATTTGGACAAAGCTTGTGAAATACAAAGTTGTAGAGAATTGAATTATCTTTCTAACAAGACCAATTTCATCAAATTCTGACTTCGGATGAAAAGGTTATGATTAAAATACGACTGCTGGTTTTCAGAAAATCTGCTGCTGAATTATGACGAATTTCACTCCCTCCAAACCCTCTTCTCCTCCCTTGTTTAAAGACATTAAGAGAGTATTTATAGCTGAAATCTGGAGTTTCCCTTTCCTTCCTGGACTAGGTTTCCTTGGAGAATAATCAAAAGGTATTTTATAATGATAAAAGACTTCTAATCTGAATAGGAAAAGGAAATTGTCTTTTATAAAAATTGGGAGACTGACCGCTAACACGCATGCACATGTATCGTATGTGCGTACACACACTCATCACATACGTACACGTGTTAGTGTCATGATAAAAATGGCTAATTTAATAAAATAATTTTCTTTTCATTTTAACCAAAAATCTCATGCTGTGATTCGCACTAATTCTTCAAGGATAATCCGTAAATAACCACACTAAACTCATCATCAGGCCATATCAAAATTGAACTTCATGAAACACTTTTGAGGGTAAAATGATGACTAATGAAAGTCAATTTGAAAAGATTTGGTTGGTAACTTGTGAGTCAATTAGAGCTAACCCAAGGAAGGGTCAATTAACCAACTTGAACCACATCGAGCCATTTTAATCCCGAGCCATTGACTTACCAAATTGACACTAAAAATACCTCTTATGCATCCATATGAACTCCAATTGACAATTTGGAGATCATTCCAAGGTCAAATGAAAAGTTTGGGACTTAAAAGACGATTATGCCCCTCAAGTCACAAAAGCTCTTATTATCCCTCAAGATCAACTCCAATTTGAACCAAAATTCATATCCATTGTCCTTGTGACTCTAGAAAACTAATGCAAGTGACTAGACTCAAAAACAAAACAAAAACATGCATGAAATGATGAGCCCTAGTAAGGTGGTGCAAAAATAGGGTGTGACAGATGTAAATTCACCGGCATTATCAAGGCGGATCTTCTTGATCGGATGATCTAGAAATTGTGCTTGTAACCTGATTATTTGGGCAAGGAGCCTACCAAATGCAACATTGCGAGTAGATAGCAAACAAACATGTGACCATCGTGTTGAGGCATCTATCAAAACCATAAAATAGTGAAATGGTGCACATGGTGGAGAAATAGGTCCACATATATCCCCTTGAATTCGTTCCAAAAATTTTGGAGATTCAGCAATAACTTTTGTAGGAGATGGTCTAATAACCAATTTTCCTTGGGAGCAAGCAATACATGGATAATCACTGGACAAGAGAATCTTCTGGCTCTTTAATGGATGTCCATGTGAATTGGTAAGGATTCAACGCATCATTGTTGATCCCGGGTAACCAAGTCGGTCATGCCAAAGTATAAAAGTTTTTGAATCAGAGGACTTCAGGTCCATCACCACATTTGATTCAATTGTTCTTATAGTTGTATAATACAACCCCGAAGAGAAAGTAGGAAGTTTCTCTAATACAAGCTTCTGGCCTGAAATAATTGAAGTAATGCAGAGATATTCTACATTACGTTCACATGCAGTTTCAATATGATATCCATTACGACGTATATCTTTAAAACTTAGCAGATTTCTTCTGGATCTGATTGAATATAAAGCATCGTTGATATGTAAGTTTGTTCCACCAGGTAACATGATTGTGGCTCTTCCGGAGCCATCGATCAGCTTCGCAGGACCTGATATTGTATTGACATTAATTTCATTTAATATAATGTCGAAAAAATATCTTTTATCTCGAAGGATAGTGTGCGTTGTGGCACTGTCTGCTAGACATATATCTCCACCAGTCATCTCGGAATTGAATAATTCATTATCAAGATCCATACCTTTTCATGAAAATATATAAATTTGAGTCTAAAAATAAATAGACAAATAGATAAAATATGAAAATAAAATGCATATGAAATAACATTCTTATTGATAATAAGAAAATAGAAAAAGGTAATAACATTAATTGATGTGGACATTTCCATCACCAATTAAATGGTCAATTTTTCCATTAGGCTCTTCAAAGAAGTCTGAAACATCTAAATGAGTTATATCCACGGGGTCATTGTGATCAATAAAATTTGTTTCTACTTTCTTGCCTTTCTTCTTGATTGAGGCTTGGTAAAGTTTGACCAAATGATCAGGCGTACGACAGGTACGCGACCAATGCCCTTTCATACCACAACTAAAGCAAATATCTTCATACTGCTCAAGGCCTTTGATTTTTCTCTCTTTCTTGTTTGGCCACATTGGTGGACCACTTCTGGTGGTATGATGTGGTTTTATTGTGGCGACCACCTGAATAATTATTATAACCACCACGTTGTGAATAATTATTTCGCCCACGACCGCGACCACGCCCACGACCACGACTATGGCCACGTTCGCGACCTCGTCCACGACCACGAGACGATGTTGCATTCACTTCAGGGAATGCTGCAGAACCAGTTGGACGGGATTGGTGATTTTTCAGTAAAAGCTCGTTGTTTTTTTCAGCAACGAGAAGACATGATATCAATTCAAAATATTTTGAAAATCTACGCTCTCGATATTGCTGCTGCAGGAGCACATTCGAGGCATGAAATGTAGAATACGTTTTTTCTAACATGTCTTCTTCTGTTACTTTTTCTCCACACAATTTCAATTGGGAGCTGATTTTGAATAATGCTGAGTTATACTCAGCAATTGTTTTGAAATCTTGCAACCTCAGGTATATCCAATCATAACGAGCTTTTGGAAGAATGACAGTTTTCTGGTGGTCATATCTATCTTTCAAGTCATTCCATAGGGTAAGAGGGTCCTTTACTGTGAGATATTCTGTTTTTAACCCCTCATTAAGGTGATGGCGAAGAAAAATCAATGCCTTGGCGCGATCCTGCAGGGACGCTTGATTTTCTTGCTGAATTGTATTACCCAAATTCATTGCAGTAAGATGGATTTCAGCATCAAGAATCCAAGACAAATAATTATTTCCCAAAATATCAAGGGCGGCAAACTCAAGTTTCGTAAGGTTTGACATTGTCGGAGTGCTATAATTATATGTCAAAATAAAATGATATTTTGTTAATATATGAATAAATCAAAACATATAAGGAAGTACGTAAATTTTATAAATGCTAAATTCCTTATTATGATTTATCATGAGATCATTAGTAAAATATGAAGTATGCATATTTCAATACAAAGGGGTACAAAACATATTTAATTGAAAGTCATTATTAATCGTTACTTTAAACAATTGGATTAAATTTAGACATTATTCAAAATTTCTAAAACTTCAGGTTTTCAATTGTCTAGCAGAAATCCCAGATTCAGGTGTACCACGAAATAATTACGCAAAAAATATCAAATGGTCACCCAATGACACGAAAATTGGTAGGATGTTAGCCCAACAAATCAGTGACAAAATCCAATTCGTTTCATCTCAAAATCATAACTAGAACTAAAGTTATGAATTAAATGGTAAAATGGGTTCGTGCTGTCAACACAGTATAACACACAAAACCTCAACCAAGTATTTACTTAAAACACTTATCTCGTAGGTTTATTCTATAAACCGATGCTTATTTCTTCAGTGTCATTCCACTTCTAGTGGTTTGGTATTTTATTTTTCCACACCAAATATATTCATTCCACTTCTGGTGGTTTGATATTTCATTGCTCCACTTCTAGTGGTTTGGTATTTCATTAATCACTTCTAGTGGTTTGGTATTTTATTACTCCACTTCTAGTGGTTTAGTATTCCACTTCTAGTGGTTTAGTATTTCATTGCTCCACTTCTAATGGTTTGATATGTCATTAATCCACTTCTGGTGGTTTGGTATTCCATTATTCCACTTCTGGTGGTTTTTATCATAAAATGACATACTTTAAGCTGACACAGTGAAGTTACCAGTAAATCTAAGAGAAGTTGACTGACAACAGAGGTGACGTTGACAGTCAATTCGTAGTAAAACAAGAGCAGATTTTTGTGTGTTCTTCTATGCTAACTAAAGCAAAAGTTAAGACGTACCCACGAATTTTCACCAAAATTTTATAAGCATCTAAAGAAGTTGCATAACACAGAATAGAGAAATATATTACTCAATTTAATTTGGTCATCATTGACCATCACTTTATTCAATTAAATTGAGACTTTATTCATTATTTCTAAAACTTCAGGTTTTGAAATGTGTCTCTTGCTTCAGGAAGAGAACAGATGAATAATAACCCCTTTCTTATAATAGAAAACTTCAGGTTTTTATATTTATCTCTTGCTTCAAGAAGAGAATATATGAACAACAACTTTTCTTATAGAAAATTTTGGAAATTGAAATTTGTTTCTTCCTTCATGAAGATAACATGTAAATAATAACTTTTCATATAGAAAACTTCAAGTTTTCAAATCTTTCTCTTACTTCAAGAAGAGAAAATGAATCATCACTCCTTTTATTTATTTATAAAACTTCAAGTTTTATTTTTAAATCTTCTCTTGCTTCAGGAAGAGAAGATGGATTCATCCATTCAAGTATATAATTTAGAGCAAAAACCAATCCACAACCAAATTGGTTAAGAGCATACCAACTTACCACAATCAAATTGGTTTAGAACGTACCAACTTACCGCAACCAAATTGGTTAAGAAAGAAGATGGTGGTAGTATGATATTGCTCACAAATTCCTTGAGCAATTCATGCTGATAACGTGTTGTAAAACCAAGAATTTAGAACAAGTTATGAGGAGAATAAATTTCTCATTCATCTTCTTTGATTTCCATCTGAATGTATAAACATTATACAAGGATCAGCAAAACTCTTTGAGATACACTATCTCAGTCTCCTCCCTTCATTCTCTCCGAATACTCCTCTTCTTTCTCTCCGAATACTTCTTCTCTTCTTTCTCCCCTTCCCCTTTTATCTTTGTTTGCATTAGGTCCACATGATGGGATTACCTAACCCACTTATGAAGTGGTGTTCCCATTATCGATCACAAAGTGGAGGGGGTGTGGACATCCACTCAATTTCCACTCAATGTTTAATATTTATAACAAAAAGGGCATAAGTGAGAGTTTTGGCTGTTTAGGGAATCCTTGAATTTGGTTCAAACTAGTACAGAACCAATTCCATTTGTCTAGTTCCTATTTAGACAAATTTACATCTAAATAGTTTTCAATTTGTAGGCTATTTGGCTAAACTTGGGTTTAGTCCTGGTTCAACCTTTGATGCCATTTAGTTTATTTCGTCCTGAAGTTGTCCTGCAATGTTTCTCTCTCCATCTCTCTATATGATATTATATATATAATATATAAATGAAAACCTACAACAAACCAACATATATATATTTGTATTGTGAGGATTAATGAAGAAGTAGATGAAGGACAAGAATCTATGGCAAAATCAAAAGAGGGCGTAAGGAAGGAAAAAATTGAAAATGAAAAAACCCGTGCAAATACCTTTTTTTTCCATGGTGGATTAGAAGAAAAAGAAGAAGAGGACAGCAAAAATTCAGAGCAAAATCAAAAGAGAAGGAAGAAAAAAGATTGCAAAGGGAAAAAGCCATTTATATATGTACTATTTCCATGAGTTATTCTAGACTTTCCCAATCTATTGTGAGGAGAGAGAAAGCAATTGTTTCTATTGTGAAGAGAGAGACGTGGAGGGAAAAGAGGAGTGAGAGGGAGGGGAAAGTATGCTGGATGACGTCTCGATTTTCGGTGAGTCTATCTAGTTCTTACAAAAACCATCTAATACTTGGAATGATACTAACTAGCCTTTGGGGATTTGGATTTGGTGAAGTTACTATATGGTGCAGTAAACGTAGGATGATGACAAGTGGCAAGGAGGAGAAATGGAGGGCTAAAATTTGAAAGATGCATTTAAAGCCCAACACCTAACAGCCCTCCATTTCTCCTCTTTGCCCACGCGCCATCGATCCTATGTTTACAGTACCATGCAGTAAAAGTGAGAGGGAGGGAAAAATATGCTGGATGACGATTGATTTGCAGTGAGTCTATCTAGTTCTTACAAAAACCATCTAATACTTGGAATGATACTAACCAGCTTTTGGGGATTTGGATTTGGTGAAGTTACTATATGGAACAGTAAATGTAGGATCGATGACACGTGGCAAGGAGGAGAAATGGAGGGCTAAAATTTGAGAGATGCATTTAAAGCCTAACGCCTAACAGCCCTCAATTTCTTCTCCTTGCCCATGTGTCATCGATCCTATGTTTACTTTACCATGCAGTAAAAGTAACCAACTGCACCAAATCCAAATCTAGCTTTTGGACCCAAATTAAAATAAACAAAAACCTAATATATGACTTAACTGCTTTTACCAAATGCTGTACCTTGAAATTTGGACTGTCCTTGCACCCAGAAAAACCAGTTTTTAAGGTTGCCAAATAGCCCCTTAACTACATTATCATTTCCATTTTGAAGAATACTAATTGGTTTCAATTGCGATCGATTAGGAAATCTTATCATAAACATGACATGTGCGTATTCAATTTTGGAAAACTTGACAATTTTATAGAAAATATTTTCACTTGTTTCGGCCTAGTGCTCTTAAAAAAGAGATACTTTACAAGTTGAAGAAGAGGCATGTTATTAACACCACAAAAACTCTTTTGTACCCCACATAGTTTACATATATTTTTTAATGTTTTAAGAGAAATATAAAAGGTTTTCATGAGAACTAGCCAAGTAGCCCTAGTAAACATCATTTTGAACAACTTTGTAGAAGAAATTTTTTTCAAAATCTATTGGTTAAGTGGATTTTTTTTGCCATTTATAGTATGTGTGCATTTTTACAGAATGTTTCATGAAAAATTGCCAAAAAATTCACTTAATCAACGGATTTTGGAAAAAACTTTATCCTACAAAGTTATTCAAAACCATGTTTTCTATTAAAGAACGTAGTTTGTTTGTCATAAAAACCTTTTATACTTGTCATAAAACCTTAAAAAGTAAAAATTAAATGGGGAGAGCAAATAAATATTTGTGGTGGCAATAATCACCTCCGTTCAAAAATTAAATATATATTGTAACCATATGTGTTCATTAAAAAGCGGCTAAGAAGCACGGACACGGACACCTTGACACGGCAACTTTTGAAAAACTCAGGACATGACACGGTAGGGATACGGCAATAAATAAATAAATAATATATATATATATATATATATATATATATATATAATAAATAAATATTATATATTTATAATTATATATGTATATAATGGTAATTGTACATTTATAACTACATATATATATTTATAATTATATATGTATAGAATTGTATATGTATATATATGTATGGGGTAATTGTTTTAAAAAATGCGTTGGATACTTAAGGGTTTTGATTTTTGCATTCCATCATAAGGGGCGTACGCCCCATGTACAAAATCATTGTTTTGTAAAGGCAGAACACCTTTAATTTTTTCATAGACTAACTAGTTAGAATTGAGGAAAACCATAAAACTGGTTTTGGTTTCAAAAGCACTTTACAACTGTGGGAAGTGGGACAATGGGAGACATGCATGACAAGAAGGTTGGGCATCACACCTCAGTACCTCACACTCTTCTCCAAGTGTCCAAGCACCGAGAAAAGCAAGGAGAGAAGAGAGCGATAGAGAGAGAATCGGAGAGAAAGGGAGGCTTACACTGCCGTGTCGGAAAAAAAAAGCGATAGAGAGAGAATCGGAGAGAGAAGGAAGGCTTACATTGCCACGCCAATGATTTGCAGAGATGTTTTGTCCACCTTTGGCAACTGTGACGCAATAGTTTCTTTCTTTTTCTTTTTCTTTTTCTTCTCTTTTTTTTTTTTTTTTGTTGATTTTTCCGGCAAACTGTAGATGTCCACTTCTAGTGATGATGAATGCCTTGTTGTTAACTTCTCATACCGTGTCCGCAAAGTGTCTGAACCGTATCTTGCAGGTGTCGAAGCTGTGTCGAGGCTGTGTCCGATTTTTTTTGTTAAATTTTTTTTTTTATCTTTTGGACACTTTAGAATCGTGTCTGACACGTGTCAGAGCCGTGTCTGTGTCCGATACGTGTCGGACACAGCCACAGCACCATTTTAGGTGTGTCCGTACTTCCTAGAAAACCAGTAAGATTTGAAATCAAAACATTTGAAAAATATTCTAACATCTCAACCAACCAACATAATTGAGAGAAGAATGACATCATAACTATATATATATGTCTTGTTAGTTGAGAGATGAGAGAAGAATGGCATCATAACTATATGTCTTGTTAGTTGAGAGAAGAATGGCATCATAACTACATGTCTTAAAAAATTAAACATCCAAACGTTTCTATAAGAAGGTACAACTGAGGGTGCTAGAAAGTGGCCCAAGGATAAACTCCATTCCTTAATTATTATATTGGACGGATTTGGATTTGAATTTGGTGCAGTTATTGCATGATAAAGTAAATATAGGATCAATAATATTTGGCAAAGAAAAAAATTGGGAATTAAAATTCGAGAAATGTATATGATCTCTAACACTTAATAATACTTTATTTCTTTTTTTTACCACTTGTCATTAACTTTACGTTTATTATATCATGCGATAAAAATAGTCAAGCACCAAATCCGAATCCTGGACAAGACAGCTTATGGACGCGCATGTCGACGCGGACGTTGAGATACCTCAAGTTATGACAACACCATGGAAAAAGGCGACGTGACGCGTCAGAGACACGTATTCAGTTACATCCGCGGGCCTGCCATTGGCTACTTCTTACCATTATTAAAGGGGCAGCTCATCTGTCAATTCTCTCTTAGCTAGTAACGAAAACGAAGAGGGTCCTTGATATTTTCCGGGAATTCGTTTTCACAGACTTGAGACTTGTATGATCATTATTACGCAACAAATTTTCCATTTGAAGGGGGCTCTTTGATTTTCAAAACTTATTTTCCTTTGTTCTTTTGAGATTACTGGAATTTAATTTGCTTCCTGAGAATCTAAAAGGAAAAACATGCTGGCTTTGGTTTCTCGTACCGGAAGGCATTTGCAACGTTACGACGAAGGCCGTCGCCAAGTCGTAGGGTTGGTCTCTCTCTCTCTCTCTCTCTCTCTCCCACATATATATATATATATATATATATATACGCACACATATATAATGTATAAATGTGTATTGAATTGACTTTTTCACCGCCAAAACTTCATATTTTCCTCTGAAATGTTTAATTTTTCCTTTTTGGTGCTTTGGAAGTGGAATAATTTGATTGTTTTCCATGCCATTTGATGCTAGTTACCATCTCTAGCTTCTTTCCTATGAAAGGGTTGAGGGTTCATTACTAGTCAAGGCACGATTTTCATGATTTCTTATGAAATTGATAGTACTGGTTACATTTTCATGATTTTCTTGGAAAGCATACCCATATTCTTGAAAGTTTGGACTGGCCGGCCTATTGGTAGTACGCACTCACACACAAGTACACAACAAAAGACATGAAATAAGACCTGTTTTTGAGAATGAGGGAAATGAATTTTTTTTTCCTCAAAAAATTCATTCATCTATAATTTGCAGGTTCTTGGTTACTAATATTGTTTCTACCTTGTCTTTGTAATTGTGCAGATGTATACCATATAGATTGAAAATTACCAGCCAGACTTCCTTGGAGGCTGAGGAAGACTTAGAAGTTCTAGTCATAAGTTCACAGAAAGGCAACCGAATGTCGTTTCCAAAGGTACCCAAATTACTTTTATAATTCTAGTCTTCCTATTTACTCTTCATTTTTATTTATTGATCACTAATTTCCATTATCTCGCCAATGTAATAATAAACAGGGGGGTTGGGAAAGTGATGAATCCATAAAAGAGGCAGCTTTGCGAGAGTGTATCGAGGAAGCAGGGGTGCAAGGCATTGTTCAGGTTAGTAGTGTCTTGGCTCCATGTTATTAGCAGCTTAAAAATTTTCCTCCTTTTCTTGCCTTGGAAATCACTTTCCATAGCTTTAAGCATTGACAGCCATATATAGGGATACATCTCTGTTTCTCCTCATGTCAGACAGAACTATAGAAGTGCTGGAAACTAGTTCCATGCACCCAGTTCTTGAGAGGAACTAGTTCCCTTGAGAGTAACACACAACAGGACACAATTTTGAAATTCGTAGCCTATACTCGCTTGGAAATTAAAAATTTATTCTTAAACTAGTTTAAAGAGACAACAAACTTAATTATTTTTTTTATAGATATATATGAGCTTCAACCAGGAGCCTAGTTTTGAGGGAAATTATCAATTTCCCGAATACTTAATTCATTTCTTAACTATTCACATGGAACGTTTGGCTTACAGTGTGAATTGGGTAAATGGAGATTCAAGAGCAGAAGCAAAGGCACTTATAATGAAGGATATATGTTCCCTTTACTTGTTAACAAGCAACTTGATTTGTGGCCAGAGAAAGACGTCCGGCAAAGAATATGGGTATGCTTTAATACTTGTGTATTTTCATGCATTAATTTGTAATCTTTTTCTTTAATTGTTTCCCCACAAGTAACTGCATTATCAAGAAAAAGCATAGATCAATTTGAATAATTGCCTGATTTTATGTCAAAAATATTTTGTGCAGATGAGTGTGCGAAAGGCTAGAGAAGTTTGTCAGCATGAGTGGATGAAGGAAGCCTTGGATGAATTTGTGCGCCGTCTTGGGTCTAAACAACAAAATCAAGAGGAAGAAGTCGGAACTTGTTCTGTAAGCTAGGAGGAGAGCAAATCTGAGTTGTAAATACCAAAATTAATTGTAGGATGTACATGCACCACATACGATGTTGCTGCATAGCCGATAGACCACAAAACCGAGTGATCTTAGCCCCTCTTGTTTGGTAAAAGGTCTTAATTTCAATTCCCATCACTTTCTCTTAATTACTCGATGTATGTGAGACGGAGGGACTTTATATGCTGAAAGAGATTAATTAAGTATAAAGTATTTGGAATTGAACCTCCTGATTAAAAAAAAAAAAAGAAGGAAAAAAAAAATCAATGTCCAATTTGGTTTTTGTTTCATTTTCTTTTCTTATTCCCAAGCTTGTTGGATATGAATCACCACAAAAGTTAAATTGTAAAAGTAGAAACAAAATGTTGACAAACTCTCTCTCTCTCTCTCTCTCTCTTTCTCTCTCTCTCTCTCCCTCGATGCGTCAATAATTGTTGTGTAGGCGGGTCACCGTCCACAGGGTTTGTCGTGTCCTGGGCGGCGCATCAGGATTAAATTATTAATTCCACCAGACCCAAATATAGAGCCACAGAATGCTTTTAATATTCCTATTATTATTATAATATATTTTGGTAAAATGACAGAATGAGCACCACATGGTTGGATTTTCACCAGTTGCTTATTAATAGTGCTTGCAACTTGCCAATATTGCTAGCCTTTTTGCCAAATTAGAATTGAAATCTAGCGGGCCCAAAGCCCATCGTGCCAAATTTAAGCCTAAATTTTCTTCTACGTGGATGTGACATTTTTTTTGTCTTTCATTGTAAATGCTACACGATATACAAGTCTCCTGGGGAAAAAAAAATTGAATTCAGAATTTCAGCTAGGTTCGGTGACCTAAGGTTTAACTTTAAATTTGTGGTTGGATTAAAGTTCAAAGGGGTCTCTATTGGCATCTTAAGATTTGTTTTTTATCTCCCATTTATTTTATATTTTAAGATTTTATGAAAAATATTAAAGGTTTTTATTAAAATTGATCCAATCCACTAGAAAATATCATTTTGAATAACTTTGTAAAAGAAATTTTTTTTCAAAATCTGTCAGTTTAAGTGGACGTTTTAATTATTTATGAAATAGAGAATGTAAATGACCAAAAACTCCACTTAAATGATAGATTTTGGAAAAACCTTATTCTACAAAGTATTTAAAATGATGTTTTTTAGTGAACATAATCATAAGTTTTTATAAAAATCTTTTATATTTTTCATAAAACCTTAAAAGTGTAGAATAAATGAGATGAAAAATAAGTGTTGATATGCCAATAGAGGACCCCTAAGTTCAAATTATGTAATTGGGCTGAGCGAGCCCAAACATTTTTCCCAGCCTAGTCTCCCTGAAGTTACAACCTTAAGGTCCATTCTCTCTGATGTTGTCATTCTGGACCCAGCCTGAGTTTTCAGTTGGAAGACCACGGCCCATGTAGCTAGAAAGGTAGATAGTGGAAATGAAGGTATGCATACGCTTAGAGCTATCAATGGATTGGATTTTGATTGAATCCGATTTGATAATTAGCATATGGTAAGAGAGTTGTGATTTATTAATCCATTAATAATTCAAATCCTGAATATTATATAGCAAAATTGTTGAAATTTTTTCTAAAATAAAAAACATATTTCCTACGATTATAAAGATTTTAAAAAATTTTATTTTTTCCCCTGTAAAATTCATGTCAATTGTTTTAGCTACACATTTTGTAAGATTAGCAGATCAGATCTGATTTTTAGATCAAACATTCAAAAACAAATTCAAATATAGATTTGCATTTTATTAATATGCCAGATTATCGGATTGGATTGAAGTTATTCCTTATTGGATTGGATTCAGATGTACCTTGATCTGATCCAAATCCAATCCATTGATAGGTCTATATACATTATTATTTGATGGAGCATGGTAGGAGAATCATTCATGGGCTGGTACAGTGGTACCAGTCTTACGCGGAGAGATCAGGCAAATAGAAGAGTAGGTGCAGGTTCAATCTTAGGTTAAGTGAGCTCCCCTCCGCATGGTGAAGCTATTTAATCCAAATCCGAAGCTAAATAGCTTGCTTGAATGCAATGAAGAAAAAGGCGTGGTTAGGTGAGCACATAAAATTTTGTGCTTTACAAACGCTTAGTTAGCTTTTGATTAAACCTATATATATATTTTGTGCTTTACAAACGCTTAGTTAGCTTTTGATTAAACCTATTATATATATATATATATATATAGGGAGGATTCTGTTGACACCTAATATAAATTTTTTTACATTTATACTTGTCAATATCTTTTTATAAAAATCATATTTTGCCAATCTAACCGTTGGATTACATATTTTTGTTATGCATGTCATGCTTGCTCAGGCTCGGGTTTTTTCGGGCTCGGGCTGGGCTTTTTCCTTCGGGCTTCGGGCTGGGCTTTCGGCTGCCCATGGGCCTTGGGCTTTTGATGAGGCCTAGATATTGGTAAGTGTTTGATCCATAAACTTACATTTTTTTTTTCAATAAATAAGACTTTAATTTCGAATACTTTATAGATGACAAAACTCCTAATTTCCAATTAACTTGAAATTTAGTATGTATAATGTGCATGATAATAATATATAATTCAATAGTTGATTGACGAAATATGATTTCTATAGAAAAATATTGATAGGTGTAAAGTATAAAAAAGTTTTATACTAAGTGTCAATACGTATAGAATCATCCCCATATATATATATATATATATATAGATATTGACTATATATTGACTATTAATCGATAGAATTTACAGCTCTCCTAGTTTTAATTCTCTATAACATCAACAAATGAGTACAATGCTTCTCCATAAACTTAAACATGAGGTTGGTTCACTCAAGCATATGATATTAGAAATGTTGTAAATTGTCCTAAATGGTCCACTATATATAAAGTATACATGGTCATCAGCTTATGAGCATGCATGCTACGTTGCATTATTAGCTAGGACTAGTATCTTCCGGACTGATAGACTCCGTAATTGTATCCTCCTATATATTTATTCATGTGCCGCTTCCATACCAGGGAAAAAAAAAGAAAAAGATAAAAAGAGCGGAATTAGGATGCTTCCTCATGCCTCGACTGAAAATCTGCTCAAATCACTAACCTAACCAATGCGGATCTCCAAAAAATGGAATTAAATCCCAGGTGACAGGTAAATTAGTTGTATTGTAAGAGTAATTGTTTCACTTTTATCCTTCCTTTATTATTATTATTTTTTAAAAAAAAGCAAAAAATAATTGTAATAGATATCAAACATTTAAAAAACCAAATACAACAATAAACAGCCCCAAAAGCCAATTGTAATAGATATCAAATATTTACAAAACCGGATACAACCTTTACAGCTCCAAACCTCAAAATCTTCTCACCAAAAATAGAGGCAGAGTGAGGATTTATCTCCAATGGGGGCACTGTGTTATAATTCTGTGAAGTGGGAATTGGGAACTAAAAGCTGTGGAAAACATTTTTTTTGAAAAGATTACTTTTTAGTAATCATTTTCAATTTAATACCAAAAAAAGAATATCTTCGTCAACTTTTTACAAATTAACTATAAATATGATTTAAAATGACTACTAAATTTTTTTTTTGGCATTATATTGAGAAATAGTCATCAAATGGTAATATCTCTCCAAAACAAAAACAAAATAAAAAAAACTTGGTTGAACCAGTGGGAGCACGTGCCCCCAAAGGCCGCCCCACTCTGACTCCGCCAGTGACCACAAATATCATGAAAGCAGGACAACTAACCCTCGATCACAAGTTCACAACCCTCCACGTCCAGACTATAAATCCCATGAACCTAAAGAAACCTTTGAAAGCCAATCTAGCATAGGGGCACAAACAGATTAAGTGAAATAAATTTACCACGTCAAAAACAGAGCACAAGAGATCTAATTGTCTCCCAGGTACCATGTAAGGCTAGCAGCAACATTTCTCGAATAGACTTGTACATGCAGTAACATTCCTCATATAAATAGCTTGTCCCATGACACACAAGATCCTCCATTCCAAAGCTCTATGGCGAAGACACAAAAAGACTCAACACTTTAGTAAACCAGTAGGACTACACTAAAAATTACACCTCTTCCATTGCAGCAGATCCCAACATCAGCTACAAAAATAGTTTCCCTCATAACCATTGCCTCTGCTTTCCATCCCAAACCCATAAAGTAAACTCTCCAATCCATCACAATATAAATATATATTACCCCCAACAAAAACACTAGAGGAGTCACAAAAAACATCAGTAGGGGTAAAAAGGAATTATGAAATCTACAAGTTCCATACCATGCTAGAAGATCGAGAGCACCAGATCGAGGAATCACTATAAAACGACCACCTAGCAAGAGTGAGCTAACACTAGTCCTTATGACTCTAAAGTGACAAGTCGATCACGCATGGACACAAATCACAACACATGCAAGGTTTTGGACACCAAAATTAGCCAACACTAGTCCCTACACTGCCAAGTCAATGCATTAATAAATTTTTTTAATTAGCCAACTCTAGGTCTGTAAGGAGTGTTTTCAATCAGTGAATTGAGCCCATGATCCGAGTTGGTTAAGAAATTTCTTCAAGGAGAGAGAGAGAGAGAGAGAGAGAGAGAGAGAGATGTTGAAAGAAATTGTCTTTACAGCTAAAAGTGGAAGGACGATGCAACTTAAAGGCTGGTACCACACGAATTGATTATTTGGGGCACAATATATGAAGCCTAGAGGAGCGCAGAGTGGTGGGCCACTCACGAGGAGACCTTATCTAAGGGGCGAAATGACAATGGGAAGGTCGGGTACGTGTTGCACCACAAGACCATTTTTGCCTCATTGAGGCATCGAGGCCAAGACAAACTACCATAAACTCAAATGGACATTATTGAAAGTGACCATCTCTTTTCATTATTTGTTTTGAGAGAAACAATTGGGGGTTGCTCCTCCACATGCACCCTAAACCATGGTGGCTCCTCACCAATGATGTAATGGAGGAAAATCATCTGTGAGAGAGAGAGAGAGAGAGAGAGAGAGAGACCTTGTTCTAGGGTGGGACAGAGACCACCCTTTTAAGTGCCCTTGTTGTGAAGCGGGAGCAACAACTCTGGAAAATTAAATTAAAATTGACGTGCGAGTGATCGGGCTACATCAGCAATTAAAGTAGGTTGGAGCTAGACCGCTAGAATTTCTTTCATGATCACGAAGGTCTTTTTTTTTTTTTTTTTTGGGGGGGGGGGGGGGGGGGGGGGGGGGTGTTGATAATCAAATAAGAATGCAGACAATTTTAAACATAAATCTAATGATCAAGAATTTTGTGTTAAAATGAATATGATTTATGAAGGGAGGAAAGGGAAAACAAAAATACAAACCAGTGAGGTCAAAGTGACGAGCTTAAGCGTGATAGATGCTCTATTTGACACTCCTGAAAACATAGGGAAAGAAAAAAAATAAAAATTGAATATTGTACTCCCTATATATAGAAGCTTGAATTTGTGGTCAATGTTGCAAAATGCTACGTTTTCTTTCCTATTGCTCGTCCACAAAGTGCAAGACAAATGGGATCACAAGACTTTAGTCCATGATAAGGAGTTATGAAATGCTAAAACACCTACATGTAATGCATTGGTTTGAGGGAGTACGGCATACCGAACTTGGGCTACACTGTAGGTTGGACCACACGCTATCTTGTGTTCTATTATTCCTTCTACTATTATTGGGTTCTGTTGTTTCTTATCATGGACGGAGTCCCTATGATCATCTTTGTGAAATTATGAAGTTGGTTGTAAAACAAGGTGAACAGGCTTTTTCCTAATTAAGTAACAATTAAGCAGACTAGGGCAGATAAATGGCAGACAATGTCATATGTTACTTATTCCCGCCCACCCCCCCAAAAAAAAAAAAAAAAACAAAACAAAACAAAAAAACAAAAGAGAGAAAAAAAGAAGGGAATTTTAGTGATAACCCCCAAGTATAAGAGTCTTTCTACAATACGCCTTATGAAAGAAACACTTTTGTCAAAACCTCTTTTAACCTCGTACGGACAAAATACCCTCCACTTTTAAATTTGAATAGAATTACAACAATGCCATTTTTCCCCATATTCTCTCCCTCTCTCTGGAGTTCTACTACCTCCCATATTTCTACACCGTCGATCAAGCTACAAATGCTATTTCGACAACTATGGTTCCCACCGGCGACTATGGTTCCCAGTGGCGACCTCCCACAACACTCAACCATTGATCTCTTCTCTCCTTCCTTTCTTCTTATTCTTCTTCTTTTCTCATTTTTTTTCCTCTTCTTTCCCACCAAATCTGTTGTCATGGCCAAAACACAGCTATGGCTCTCTTGTGTCCTTCTACCATTTATATATTCCTGTGTGCTTTGTAAATGTGCCATTTTATATATACAACAGTAACAGTTTATTACTATGTGCTTTATAAAATTTATACAGACAACAGTAACAGTTTATTGTTGTGTGCTTTGAAAAATTTATACAAACAACAGTAACAGTTTACTATTGTGTGTTTTGAAAAAATTATATACCACATAGTAACAGTTTATTGTTGTCTTTGAAAAAATATATAGTAACATAGTAACAACTTACTATTTTAAGTTATAAAAAACACTACAGTAGCAATCCCAAAAAATGATCAGATCTGAAATTGCAACCAAAGACACACACAAACCAAAACAAAAAAAAAAAAAAAACGAGAGCAGATTTGGAGTTTGGAGATGAAAAGAAGAAGAAGAAGAAGGAGAAGAAGACGATAGCCAGGGCAGGGCAGTGGTCAGAGAAGGTCTGGTTTTCCAAATCTAGTCTGCGATTTCACCTGCCATTCTCGCCTGGTCATCCTCTCGTCGGCATTGTCGCAAACTCCATGGCTGATTAAACCATTTCCCTCCACCACATCGCCGGACAAGACATCGTGTTGAAGACAGCCATGGTGGGGCAGTGGCCAAAGAAGGTTTGGTTTTTCAAATCTGGTTCTTCTTCTACTTCTTCTTCAAATCCAGATCTTCGCATCCTTTCTTCATCAGCAGTTGCTACTTCTCTCTCTCTCTCTTTCCCTCCCCCCCTCCCCCCCCACTTCTTCTTCTTCTTCTTCTTCTTCTTCTTCTTTGTAATGTTGTCGATTTGGAAACCAGATCTAGTTCCCCCTTCCGGTACAGTATAAATATAAAAGGTTAAAAGAGGTATTTTTTTTAAATCGATTTCCTTATTCTTAAAGAATCTCTAAAAATAGGGGTTCTGGAGTTAAAAACTCTTATGCTAGGTTTATTGTTAAAGACAGTCCACTAATAGGGGTAATTGCTAATTTCCCCAGAAAAGAAAAAAAAAGGGAGCTAGAATGGAAAAATTATGTGCTGTATTCTGCAAACATGCAAGGATTAGACACTTGATTATATAAGTAAGTTTTGATTGTGCATCTCATACATGCATAAACAGTACTGTTTGTGGTAAATTGGTAAGCTAGAGTGCTGTGTACGCATCAAGCCATTTTCTTATAAATCTGTTTTCACATCAGATGGTTGTGAAATTATGATGCTGTTTGTGGGTAATATTAATCTACAGTCTCCGATTGTCTCTCGATCAATACATGTCCCTTGAATTCGGTTTGGTACACTTCTTTCCATTAAAGCTAGATGTTTTGATTTTTTTATTTAATCGTGGTAATAATTCTAATGAAGATTTACGGAGTAAAAATTTTGAAAGCAAATGACTGGATAATTAAGATATATATTTAGTTTGGTTGTAAAATTTGGAAATTCAGACAAATTCAGATTTGGGCGTAAAAAAATTGCCCAAAAGTCCACAAAAATAAAAACCATGCAAGGGAGAATTGGGGCCTTATCTTATAGATTTAAGGGTATCCTCATTTTCTAGCTCATTTTGTTAGGACTTATGATTAGATCGAGTAATAGAAAATAGAGGAAAGTAGTGACCTTATAATATGACATCTTACCTGACTTTGATTAGCATGAAAATAAAACTTTCCCAAGAGAGTAAAAGGCCGTTTGGACCAATTAATGTAATTAGATACTTTCTCAAACATTGGGACTTTTCCTAAATAAGCTCAACTTTCAAAAAAAAAAAAACATAAAAATAAAATAAAATTGCACCCTCATGCATGCTAACCAAACAAGGCTTTAGAGATTTCTTCACGATGAAACAAGCAACCCAAAATAAAATGGGGACTTTTCTTTTTTCAATAGTCATCAGTACAAAGCAGGATCCAAAGTAGATTGATGGCGCAATAGTGCGATGGGCACAGTTGTTTGATTGTGTCTTGACTCGAAAAAGTTTTGTATATATAAAAGAAAAGTCACCCGGCCAGCAGACATGTACAAAAAATAAAAAAGGAGCCCAAAGCCACGAACTCTTTTCTGCACGAGGTCTCTTACTGCCCTGAAAATAGCCAGCAGTAACCAGAAAGGGAAGAGATTTTCCGATACCCTATTTACGGTCACATTGGGCCCTTATCTTAGACAGAGCAACTTATGAGTCAGAAATTTGATTCTTCTGCGGAGTACTTTAAAAATTAATTCCTGAATGTATCATGCTAATGTGGGGGAGTGCGTCTTTAAGATTGTTCAGGAGGGATTTAGTTGAGATGTGCGCAAATTGGTCTTGACATCCTGACCGTCAAACCAAAAAAAGAAAAAATGAAAAAAAGAAATTGAATCGTGACTACAGGAGGCATAGAATTCTCGTGCTATATATTGGGGTCAAGCAACAACGTAATCGTGAAGCAAAGTGATAAAGATGTCAAATGGTAGGTAAATTCGTTAATTGGCAGCCAAATTAAGCAAATGTAAAATTAATTGCGAAGCAAAGTGATAAAGATGTCCCCATATGTAGTTTAGGTGGCATTCGATTTCACCCTCTATGGAGAGAAGAAGGGGGTTTTTAATTTTAAAATTTGGCTTGGGCCGGAGACTTATATATCTTGAGGGATAGTGTGCAAGATTATAAGTATTTGGTCAGATTATAAGACGAGATCAGAGGAGGTCCGTTTGCATTGACTATATGGTTATATTGACTCATCTCTCAATCTTTTGAACTCGCATGCAAGAAATGTATGTAATTTAGTGAATGGGACACATATTAGCAGAAATTGTAATTCCCACTAAATACTTAAAATTAGCACTTAATTATGGAAACTAAGAGGTGTCATACGAACCTACCATACATAAGGGATACACTAATTTATAACGGCACGTTGTTTGGTTAGAATCGGAGGAAATCAAAATAAAATGGAATGAGATTTCAACTCCACAATAACCATTGAAATCTTATTCCATTTTATTCCGATTCGCCCCAATTCCGATCAAATAATCGTACCCCTAAAAGTGTCATACTTTTTTTTTTTTTTTTTTGCCAAGCAACGAGGTATCCGAATTGTCAAAACCCGACTAATCCTTGCTCCCCACGCGGGGCCACCACCCTATGAGGTCTTTTAACATCCATGCTAATAGACCTAACTGATAGCTGGCCAAGAGAGATTGGCTGGTTTCAAACCCAAGATGTCTGAGTTTACAGTTCACCCTTTTACCGTCAGACCAATTCTTGTTGGTTAAATAATAGGTAATTAAACACCGAAACTTTGCTGACTTTAGACATCGCAAATAAATTAAAATTATGGCTGCTATATTTTGAAATGGCCCCGGCCGTTCCACTATGTGACAGATTCCTTACGTTTAATTCATATATTTAATTTAGTCAATTCTCTGTTTAGTTTATGTAGTTTTTCAATTATACATGCAAATGTTAACTTGGTACGTACTACGTAGTGTTCTGAGTAGGATTTATTCCATCCGTCACCACTGCTTGTGGAATTCTCAATCTTGACATTGAATTGCATGCAACATCCACGCAGTTAATGGTCACAAGAACACTGACTCCAACATTCTCTTTTGTCTTAATTTAATTACATTCAATTAGGCTAAGAATTTTTTGTTTTTTTTGGGATAAATAATTAGATCTAAGATCGAATCTCTAGCTCCTTACTCTGTCACTATGAAAGGAAAGAGAATTGGACTCGCAACCAAATGATAGAGATTTATAATAATAATAATAATAATAATAAATAGTCAATAGATTTTAGCATACTGAATATTTCAGCATGACTAGTTGGTGCACACATGCGTTGCACGTGACTTTTTGTTTTTATTTATTTTGAGAAAAAGTTATTGTATTTTGTAGAGAGACACTTACCAAGCAAGGTAGAAGACGTTCTTAATGGAGAAATAAGAATTCAGAATCCTGCTGTTAATGGAAAAAGTAGAATTCAGAATTATGTAAATGATACATGTTAAGGTTTCGGGTTTTATACAAATTTGATTTTCTATTTGTGTGGTTTTACGAATTAAAGTATACGAATTATAGTATACTTTAAATTCCTATTTATAAATTCCTGTATTTATATTTATATGTTTTATATTCTTATTTCCTATTCCAATCAATATACCTTGTATAAGGGTAGAATTATAGTATACTTTGAATTCCTATTTATATTTATGTGTTTTATGTTCTTATTTCCTCTTTATGTGTTTTATATTTTATATTCCTATTTTCTTTTCCAATCAATGTACCATGTATAAAGGTAATAATGTATTTAAAATACAAAATAAGGGTATATTGATCAATCAAAAGCTTTTCTAACATTCATTCTTTTATAGGTAACTAGATATAGCACACGTGCATTGCAGGTGAATATTTTTAAATAATATTAGTTATATAAAATAATAAATACATAAAGATTTTATATTTTTTTTCAAAAAAGAGAAAGTTTAAAATTCAAGAGTACATATTTTTTTAAAAGAATTTGAGTAAGAATTTAACTTTAATTTGTTAAGAGTTTGAGTTAAAATCTAACTTTCATTTGTTGCCCTCTCTCTCTACTTCATTTCCTTTCCCTCCGTCTCTCTTTGTTTCTTAGTTTTTATTGTCTCAAATTTTTTTTTTTCACCAATCTATGTGTTTGGATCAAAATAATGAGTTTGTTTTGTATTTTTTTTTTCCTTTTTTCTCCATTGATTTTTCTGGGTTTTTTTCTCTCAGTTTTCTTTCAGTTTCTTAGATTTCTAATTTTTTTTTATTCACTGATATAAGTATTTGGATATGATATTTTCTTCTTTTATTTTCCCAGATCTATTGTCTTTTAGTTTTAATTTCTTTTAGTTTTAGTGTTTTTTTTTTCACGATATAAATTGGCGAGGTATTGTTGGGAACAATTATATGGTAAATTTTATTTTTTCTTCACTACAAGTTTACAACCAATTGTACTAAATGGAGACAAAGGTCCAACCAAGTACAATACATATCCAAGACAATCTCCATCTAATAGTCTCATTTTATTGTTGTACAAAATTCTCTCTAATTTGATTTATGTTTAAATTTTTTTTCCAGATCTATTCTCTCTCTCTCTACCTCATCTCCTTTCTCTCCATCTCTCTTTGTTTCTCAGTTTTAGTTTCTATTTTTTTTTTCGCTAATCTATGTATTTTTGTTTCTTAGATTTCGTTTCGAATGATTTTTCTTTCTTTAATTACAGTACCTATTATGATTATAAATTCATCTATCTAACTTATAAATTTATCAAAAATCAAACTTCTTTTCTAATAGTACCATATATATATATATATATATATATATTATAATTTGCAGTTCTCTAACAGTACCATATATACATTATAATTTGTAGAGCAAAACTTACCAGAGAAAGGAGAAGTCGCCATTAACCAGAAAAAGGAGATGTCACCGTTAATGGAAAAGATGGAAAGAATGTTGAAACTACTCTTGATAGAGAAAGTGAATTTACAATCTAACTGTTTATTTATTAAATAGGAATTATAGTTTTCGTTTCCTTTGAATTCCTATTTGTGTTTTATATATTAAGGTATGTGTTTTAAAATATATTAAGGTATGTGTTCTGGCTGTTTATTTATTATATAGGAATCATAATTTCCATTTCATTTGAATTTCTGTTTGTGTTTTATATATTAAGGTATGTGTTTTAGAATATATTAAAGTATGTATTTTAGAATTATAGTTTCCATATTGTTATATTTTCTATATATGTAGAAGGGTGGGTAATTGTGTATTTAAAGATTAAAATAAAAGTATATTAGTTAACCAAAAGTTTTTCTTATATTCATCTTTTTATAGATAATATAGATAAATAAATAAATATAAATTAATTGGATTACTTTTTCACCCATAATAGTCACACAGTGATATGCTATTGTTTTCAACCTCCAAAGTCACCAAAGTGGGGAAAAAAAAAACAAAAAAAAGAAAAAGAAAAAAAAAAGGTTATATGAAAGCCATTAGATGTCAAGTCCCACAATCTTTTAATTGCCGATGTGGCAGCATTCAATTGGTCGAGAAGGAGGTGAAGCAAAATAAGGCCTGCAGTCAAAACTGAGGGAAGGGTTCTCTCCCATGTAGTAGAACGTAGTGCATTTGGGTCATTCACGAGTGATGGATCCCATCGCATGGATATATATATATATATATAGATAGTCCATATGTGCGGAGCCACACGGTGCCCAGGGGATCGGCCGGCCCTTCTCAATAATTTTTATATTTTATTTTACACTTGTATTTTTGTACTAATCACATATTTGACTTTTTTTAATAGTTTCTGTTTTTCATTTTACACCTATATATGTGCTAATCACATATTTGACCCTTTTCAAAGTTTTTTTCCTAGTTATTTTATACATGGGGTGAGTTTTTCTTTTGGTTTCTTCACTTCCCTCGTTGTAATCATTCTTTGTGTTCAACCCACATTGTAATAATTCTTATATATATATATATATATATATATATATATGGAGGTAAAGAGGTTCAAATTAGTGCACTCAATTTTTACATGATTCTTTAACGTCAAATCTTATTTGATTGAAAGATGTCTAAAAATAGTAAAGTGAAAAAATAATTAATGTAAGTATCTCTCTAATAAGAGAGCTATAATGTGAGTTAAAACTATAAATAACTTTTAACTCTAAAGGGCTTTCTTCAATGGAAGAGTTAAATAGTGAGTTAAAATAACTTAGAGCTAAATTGAAAGCTAAATTTGACTTTCAGTTTAGTTCTGAGTTATTTGACTATATGAGAAATGATAGTTGGAAAGAGAGAAAACTAAATGAGTTAAAAAATAACTTTTTGTTGTAAATAATTATTTTACTGTAAAGAGTTATTTTTATATTTTTTGAGTTAAAAATAGTTTTTAACTCACTAAAATAGTTCTCTTGGGTTGGAGATGTTCCAATAATGAGATCGTTGGATCTTGTAAAATCCAATAACTTAAGAATGATGTAAAAAATTAGGAGTAAAAATTATATACCTTGATTATTACCTTAAAATTTTTATTTCGTCTTGTTATTCTTTAGTATTTTGAATCAAGATAAAAGGCCAAAAATCACTAAATTTTGACCAGACCAAATGACTCTGCTCCTGCTGTGCACCAGGGCTACCAGCCTACCACCACGCTATAGAGGATCATTACAATAAAAGTAAAAGAGACGGGGAGAGAGAAATGCCATATTACAGTCACGTTCATGTTCTTAACGTAGGGTACATATTCGCCTACATCTCTCTCTCGCTGCATCTCTCTATCTCTCTCTCTCTCTCTCTCTCTACATGGCGAGAACATTTCTTCTCTCACTCCACCTTCTTTCTCTCTCATCTCTCCTTATTTCGTCACATTCCGCCACAGACACCTTCGTCTTTAGCGGCTGCACTCAGCAAAAATATGCCCCAAACTCACCATACGAGTCAAACCTCAACTCACTCCTAGCCTCCCTGGTCAATTCAGCTACCTACTCGTCCTACAACAAGTTCACAATCTTTGGCTCCAGCCCACAGGACATAATCTATGGGCTCTACCAGTGTAGAGGTGACCTCTCCATGCCGGACTGTGCCATGTGCGTGACTCGCTCAGTGAGTCAACTCGGCCTCTTATGTTCCCAAACTTGTGGTGGTGCAGTGCAGCTCCAAGGCTGCTTTGTCAAGTATGATAACACCACCTTTATAGGTGTGGAAGACAAGACTGTGGTGTTAAAGAAATGTGGACCGTCCATCGGCTATGATACGGATGCGATGAGCCGTCGCGATGCGGTGTTGGCCGGTTTGAGTGGCGCCGGTGGACCCTATCGGGTGGGTGGCTCCGGGGATGTTCAGGGTGTGGCTCAGTGTGTTGGGGATTTGAGTGCCAGCCAATGTCAGGATTGCATGTCGGAGGCGATCGGACGGTTGAAAAGCGAGTGTGGTACGGCTTTTTACGGTGATATGTTCTTGGCCAAGTGTTATGCAAGGTACACCACCGGTGGGGCTCACAGTTATCCCAAGGAGCACAACGGTAAGCTACTGATCTACTACCTCTGATATGTATACTCCTCCCAAACTCAGTGAGTCAACTCAGTTTCTATTTTTGTAATCAAAAGTATTTTTGAACAATTCACTTTGGATTTTTATTCACTTAAATTAAATTTAGGAGAAGACTTATCCTTTCCATTTTTTTTTTCTCTCTCTCTCTTGGTAGAATTTACGAGAGATATCTACTGGGATATATCATTTTTTTTTTTTTTTTCTAAAGCTTGTCTCATTGGATTTTGGATTTGGAAAAATGTTGTATTATGTTATTTTCGCGAAAATAATACAATTAAGTTTGAGTTAAAATTAAAGGTTCACACAAAAAAGAGAATATTCTCGCAATTTTCTTATTAATTTGTGTTTGTGGCTTTTCGTTTCAATTGCAGATTCTTCTAGCGATGACGCTGCGAAGACATTCGCAATTATTATTGGATTATTAGCTGGGGTCGCACTAATCATCATCTTCCTTACTTTCATAAGAACGAGGATTGAGGGTGGCGGTAAAATCTTTTCTTCCCTTTTTTTTTTTCTTTTTTTTTTTTTTTTGATTTATCATTTTCGCTACGATTTCAGTGATAGAAATATATAATTGTGTGACTCTTCCTTTTGTTTTTATCTTTTAACCAGGTAAATAAAATACAACTGTGGAAATTATTAGTGGCTGGTCCTCAAATCCTCAATTCAGCCTCAGCTTGCTCCTGTGATTTGCTTTTTGGTGGCTCTTTTTGCTTCGCTTTTTTTCTTCATGATGTCAACTTTCCATTTTCTTTGCTCTTTTCTGTAATTTCTTTATATTACTCTCCAAAAGGGAAACTAAAGGAAAGATAAAAAGATGTGTGTAGTCGGTGTAGATGCACGTACCCCAAAACAAACTTTAAAAAGAAGGGAAATGGAGGCTAAGATTCCACTCTTCTCTCCACTTTGACAAAGTTGTTTTGTCTAATGTTAAGAAATGGGATATTCTTTTTGTAAAGGTGCAAATGATGTTGCCTTTGTGATATTGTCTTAAATCTTTTCTGTACTTTATAAGGCTCACTGTAAAGGGTCTCCAAGCCATACTATTATCTGAAAACATATTATCATATAAATTTCGATAAGCTGAATTGCTAATTAATTACCCCAACACATGTAACTGATAAACTTAACCCCATGCCAAGGGGTCAGTCTAGTGGTAAAACCAGCTTTGATATCGAAATCCCACAAACACATTAATCCTCTTTAGGGTTACTCCAAGGTCCCAAAGGCCTGATAATTGTTTGGTGCATGTAGGGGGAACCGTACGTGCTCAAAAGATTAGTTAATGCTAATTATAAAGTCTCAGAAAACCTTGTTAACAAAAAAAAAAAAAAAAAAAAAAAAAAAGAAGGGAAAAAAAAAATGATAAACTCACTCATACAAAATCACCAATAATGTTTAAGATTAACATCGATTTTTGCCTGTAATTATCTGGAAATTCTGCCACAAGGGTAAGAAGAATTAAGGTTGGCTTCATATCAAGTCTCTTGAGATGAAATTTAATACAACACCTATTATGTTTGTGTACGTTCCAAACACTATATTTTATCCATGTAGCTCCTAGCAATTAATTAAAATGCAGCCTTAAGGCCTACAAGTCATTATTTGAATATTTCAGCCCATAATTAATGCATGTTATTCAATTAACTCTGGATATGAATTACCTACACACATCCTTTATAGGCCATTCGACTTTATTTAGTCCCAAATCCGCCTTTAAAGGCAACATCTCCCCACAAATATTCTCGGTTGGCCTTCCTATATATAATATATTCTTGTAATTTGGGGTCATTTGGAAAAAATAAAAACTCAGTCGTTGAAAATAAGTTGATTTATTTAAAAGAAAAATAAGTTGATCCAACTTGATCAAGTTTCCAAAATTTATAATCCAACTTCGATTTACATATTTCATATTTGCGTTAGGTGATGACAACTTGAGGTGATCCTTTTTGGGCCAATGTATGATTGGGCTTCACCCTTCACAAGTCAATTAATGGGTGGGAACGGCTATTGCAACCCCCCATTCTTATAACCCCACCCCTTTCTTTTAGTTTTTAAGATTTTATGAAAAATATAAAAGGTTTTTGCAAAAACTAGTCACTTGGTCCACTAGAAAACATCATTTTGAACAACTTTACAGAAGAAAGTTTTTCCAAAATCTATCGTTTAGGTAGACTTTTTGGCAAAAAATGAAATAAATGCTATAAATGGCTAAAAGTATATTTAAACGATAGATTTAGGAAAAAATTTCTTCTACAAAATTGTTCAACATGATGTTTTCTAATGGACACTATAGCCGGTTTTCATAAAAACATTTTATATTTTGCATAAAACCTTAAAAACTTAAAGAATGGGGGGTGGGTGATAAGAATGGGGGGTTGCAATAGCCATTCCCTTAATGGGTCATATATTGGACTAAACGATTCAAACGGACAACCATTTGGGAATGCTATATCTATACACACACATTTTCATAAGGATCAATGATCAAAATGTTATATATCTTTACTTTAACTAGAAGGGGATAAATCGATATTTATAAGTAAAAATAATAATAATGATAATGTTATTTTGCCTAATTGGTTGAGATTCTATTCAGTTGCGAGTCTTGGGATCAAGCAATGGCCTAACCATCATTTGAATATTATAAAATGATTTGTAGATTTTCCATCTCTCAAATATTATAGTGATCTTCTAATTTAATCCCCCCAACGTAACACCCCTCCCCCCACCACCCAGAGTTACAAATCATGCATTTTTCCCCCTCAAATCATGCATGAATACCACCCACCATAACTCAACCCCCCACCACCCAGAGTTATAAATAAAATATCAACAGTAAATAACCCTTTTTATCACTCGAATAAACAAACATTCTGCAAGTGTCGAGACCAAAGATGGAATCTTCTAAATATTTCATTCTTTAAGTGATAATGACTGCCACCATAACTCAAAACATTGGTGTGTACCTTTCTAATATTGCGACAAATATAATGTGGACCAGCAATATTGTAGTATTGGATTACATATTTGCTTAATGCATGTGTTTTCAAAATAAAGCTCTCTCTCTCTCTCTCTCTCTCTCTCTCTCTCTCTCTCTCTCCTTTATTTATTTATTTCTTATAGGTAAATAAAGGGGAAAAAGCAAGTAGATATTGTGATCTTAGGGAAGCAATCTAAAAATTAACTATGCCTGAAAAGAGACAAACCGACAAGGTGCCAATATATATTATATTTACACAAGCATATGCATATGCAGCCATTTCAATCATCTGCAACATCAGATGCTGTGCTTATTTTCAATTTGATATTCAAATTTGATGATATAATACAGCTGTAAAACCTAGTTTCTCGTCAATCCCTCATGCATGATTTACAAGATATCAATCAAATTTGATATTTGATTGATATCTATGTAACAATTATTTTAAAAAGTGTTAATCAAAATGATTTTTCCTTTTTTTTTTTTTTTTTTTTTCATTGTTAATTATCTAGGATCATGAGCTTTCTTTTTTTAATTTTTTGTGTTTTGTTTTTTTTTTTTCGCTCAGTTATAATTAGCAACAAAAACGAGTTCTTGGTTAAATGCCATGGAATATATATACATGAGCATGCCTTGATGGATGGTGAGATCATAGGGCTATAAATGAGCCAAATCAAGTTGGGTTGTAGTTATAGATTGAAAATTATTGTAGGCCAGATGCTGACAACACAATAAGTTTCAATTCATCAAGATTTGAATGTTCCTGAGGCTAAAGTTTGTACTCTCAAGCAGTTAATGGTAGATTTATAGAATACCAACGTGAGGGCCGGGATTGTTCGCATCATAGTTTCCCTAAATTTAAATTTCCATTGGAAACAACATTGTTGGATATAAATTTAAATTTATAGATTTTATGTAAGGTTGCTAAGCTCATATGTTCAGTTAAAGATGATCTTGATATGGTTTAGAATTTCCATCATTTATAGATTTTATTTGTAAGTTGATTCTTGTAGGAAATGTTGAAAATTATTATACAAGCATAATCTTTATATGGTGACTTTAGATTTATTTGTTTTCAATGAAAGGTGGAATTTCCATGATAAATTATGAGATGGTTTTACGATTCTGTCCAGATTTATTCTTAAAATTATGTTCATGTCTTGATAAATTCAAAGTGAAATCAATGGGATTAAGAGACATCCCTAGTAAACTATTTGACTGAATTGTTTTACGGAAAGGTTTTGAAATCAATATCAGAATTGTTTGGGCTTTGAATAATGTTATAAATATGTGATACATAGATTTTGATACAGGATAATATCTGAAGTACTGATCCTTCTCTTTGTCAACATGATGGAATATTTCCTACTTTCTTTTCTGTTTGTTCATTTTCCGAGTTTTTATTTGCCTGCATGTTTTGATGTTGTATGATATATTGGTTGTTTTGTTATGCAAGCCTCAATGGTCAGATTTGATATAAGAGTCCATATATTGTATCTCATATGACAATGGACTGTGTAATATATGATCGTCTTGTTTATTTTCGTGTAGGGGAAATATTTTAATTTTACTGTAAACGCAGTTGCTTTTGCTAATGAGTGATCATAGTTGCAGCCTCCACTACAAAGGAGAGGGAGAGGGAGAGGGAGAGGGGTAGCTATAGGAAGAGCAACTGTGAGAGGTAAAGGCAGGGGATCTTCTTCTCAGGTAATACATTGTTGTAGGCATTTTTGTTTTTCGTTTTTTTTTTTGTTTTTTTAAACTGTAAAGCAACAAAACCTATACACTGTCATGCTACTAGAACTAATAGGAAAGCAAACTGCAGACCCCACCACAGGGACCAGTGATGGGCAGTAGAGTAGGACAGGGCAATAGCGTAGGGTTTAGCATAGTTAGATGGATGCCCCAAGGTAGTGGGACGGCTCACTGGCTCAGGGCATTGGCGCAAGAAGTGCAACAGTAATGGTAAGAAACAAGAGGTTTAAGACAATATTTTCTCAGCCAAAAAAATTGATTTGAAGAAATTTTGTGCTTATGAGTTTTTAATTTGTTGGCAAGGAGATGCTTTTAACAGTGGCATTGACAGTGGATCAGGAAGTGGAACAGTAGGGGTAAGAAACGATATTTTAAGACATTCTTTGCTTAGCCTAAAAAAAAAAAGGTGTCACAAGTGCTTTTAATATTGTGCTTAAACCACTTTAAAATGCTTGGCAGGTAGATGCTATTAACAGGCGGTAGCCTATTGGCCAATTCAACATACTTTGGATACCGATAATTTTTTTTTCCACTATACCCTTTTGTTCCACTATACCAATAATAAAAAGTATGAACTTTAATTTACTTTTAAAGGTCGATTTAGATAAGCTTTTATTTTCTATTTTTCACTCTTAAAAGTGAAGAACTAAATTTTATAATTTTTTATAGTGTAAAATTTTGATAGTCACTTTTTAAAAGTTGAGGTAATAGGAATTTTTTTAAAAGTTTCAACCAAACTAATTGATGGGAGATTAGTGGGTAAACTAACAACTTAGAATATTAAAACACTACCAAAAAGTTATGAGACTGACTATTATCATGACAAAAATTCTTCCGTACCTCCACTTATTTTCAACTTCTCAAAATTTTATGAGAAGTCTTAAAAATTTTCATGAAAACTGGTTGCATTGTACACTAAATAACATCATTTTAAAAAAGTTTGTAGAAATTTTTTTTTTCCAAAATCTATCATCTAAGTGGACTTTTTGGCCAACAAAAAATTCTTCTACAAAATTGTTTAGATGTTTTCTAGTGTACAGCACAACTTGTGCGGCCAATTTTCATGAAAACTTTTTCTATTTTTCATAAAACCTTGAGAAATTTAAAATAAGTGGATGGTGCAGAGGAATTTTTGTGATAACAATAGCTGATCTATTATGGATTTTAAAAAATTCCTCATATTAACTAACTTTTCAAACACAAATGAATTAAACTAATTTGACAACATGTCTTCACCCGAAGGATATAGTTATAGTTATACTATTTAATCCAAGGCCTCAATACTTTTTCTTCTTTTTATTCTTCTTTTTTCCATATTAATTCTCACATAAATTTTAATGAGTTATATTTTGTCAAAAATTTATGAAAATTGAAAAAAAATAGAAAACAAAAAAGGGGGAAAATTGGCAATAACTCCATTTAGAAGAATGGTTTTAGTAATTACACCATCAAAAGATTCCTTAACCCCTTAACCCACATATGAGTATTCTTATTAGCATATTAACCTCATTTTTTAAATTTTTTTTAAAAAAATTACCCTTATTTGCTTGTAGAGGCACTCCTTTTTAGTATTAAGAGCACCTTATGTAACTAATTTGTTTTCTAATTTTCTAATTTTTAAAAGTTTATAACTTATAAGATATAAACATGTTTTTTTAGAAAACTTGTATTTTTGGAATCTACTCGTTATGATCTTCAAAATAATACTTATTGTGATTAGGGAATTTTGGAGAAAAAAAATAAATTATGTTACCATTTTACTCTAAAAACAATAACCTTTTTGTATTTTATAAATTATAGTGTCAAATAGAAACATGTTATTATTTTGTTGTATATTGTTAAATAGTAACACGTTATTGTTGTTTACATAAAAATGACCTTTTTTGTGTGTGTGTGTGTGTTTGGGGGGGGGGGGGGGGTGCGTGTAGAGAAGTTGCTAAAGGTGGACCATAGTTCTTTTCAAAGGTTTAGGAGTGGGGACGAAGATTGAAGGTGGTAACAATTGGGTTGACTCATTGAGTTGAGTGGTTGTGGCCAAAATTCAAAAAGATGGATACATTGATTGGTGGAGATGGAGACACTGATTGTACTGGGAGAGAGATAAATAATATTTTTGTGAAAGAACAGTAATTCCATTAATTTTGTGTCAAAAAGGGTTATCAGGTTAATGAATTTATTAATCGAGCTATTGTGAGGAAAAAAAAAAACTCGTATAACATGGAGCTATAGCCAAATCTCCCAAAAAAAAGGACCATTTGAATATTTAAAACAAGGGGAAATTAGCAATTACCCCTATTAGGGGACTGCTTATAACCAAAACCCCACCATAAAGTTTTTAACTCCTTAACGCCTTTTTTTAGTGATTAATTCACTACTACAATAATCAAAATAGATCACTATAAAAAACCGTGATCTATTAGAATAAATCACAGTTTTTTACCGTGATTGTTTTTTTTACCTAAAGTGTGATCTATTAAGGTGTGAACTAAAGTGTCTACATTAGATCACGGTTTTTTATCATGTTCTTTTTTAACTAATGATCACGGTTTAATAATGAACCGTGATCGTTTTGCTACACATAAACTGTGAGTTTTTCAAGAATCGTGATCAAATGGTAAACAAAGATCACGATTTCTTTCCAAACCGTGATATATTCCTCAGATGAAGATCACGGTTTCTTCTCAAACCGTGATCTATATTGCAAAAAGATCACATAAAAAAACCGTGATCTATTCTCCCCATTTTTTTTATTTTTTATTTTTCGTTTTTAAATTTATTTGGAAACTTGTATTGCTTCCAGCAAGTGAGGAACTTGTTGCTATTCTTTCAATCACATTTAACTATTAAATTTATCATGCAAACACAATTCAAGTTAGCATTATAAATTACAATTCCATTAGTTATTATAAGAGGTACACAACTTATAAATGAAAGATATCACATACATTAATTAGATAGCCACATTAGTAAACAATATGATGTACGAATCTCAAACTAACTGCCAATTACTTAAAAGAAAAGACTAAAAAAACTATTATTCTCCCCATATATAGAAAAAGAAAATCCTCGGACTTTGATGATTGAAGCCTTCCATTGAACTCCGTAACACGTACATGCAAACTGCACACCTTCTCTGAATACTTAAATGCCTTGATTTATGCTTGTGCATCTCCCAATTCTTTATCTTATCTGCAAATATTGCACACAACAATTTCAATTAAATGCTAGCTAGCTAGGCAAGAGATGATACAAGCTAATGCTAACTCACAAGGATTCTTAATATTTTTATTTTTTCTCTATCAGCAAAAACAAAGACTTTATTATTGAATAAATATAATGTGATACAGAGGAAAAAAAAATCAGCCCAAAACAACCACCAAAGCAAACAAACAAATCCATAAAACCACTCTCCTAAAAATATAGAAAGTTCAAAACTCAAAGTACTGAGTAGAAACTAAGAGGAGAAACTCCATGCCATACACAACAAGACAATACCACTGAACAGACCCTATATAATTCTTTAAAGGCACTACCAAAAAGAATAACCCAAACCCAAGCTATAACAACTGACACACCAAAAACACTCCACTCAACCCGAACACCTCCAAACTACTACTAATAAAGACAAACTCATTTTGCAACCCTCCATCCAAGATAAGAACACGTACATAATAAAGCACACCCAAAATCCAACCAAACCCAGGCTAGATGCATACAAAACCACACCTTGAAGGAAACTGAACTACCAAAAACCCGAATAGCTAACTGATCAACCACCAACAAAGAAGCCACATGAAGCTACCCCATTGCTAAACATATCACTAACAAATACCCCCACACACCAAATATACAGCCAAAAACCCCTCTAAAACATTGAGGAATTCAAGACATGCAACCAACACGATTTGCTAACAGTTGCAACAGCAATCGAAAAACCAACCACACCAACCAAATACAACACAGCTAACAACCCCCAAAACATTGAATGATCCAAGACATATATGCAATCAACTCGATTTGTTATGCTACAAAGAATCATCCATCTACTATGAACTACAAAATATTTAGATGAAACAATATAAGAATAAAGTAAGAGATAGGAGGAAATTAATTTTGATTACCTTTGCTCCCAAAACCGATCATACATATTCTTAAATAAAGTTAATCTACTCAACTCTCACTTCACCAATTTCCTCGATTATGTAAGTATATTTTCCATTGAACTACAAAACATAAAAACGAAGTCAAATATTTTCACGAGTAATTTGTAACAAGATCATGAATGTCAAAAAGATATAATCAAATCACATTTTCTTCAATAGGGATGCTTTGATTTCAATTAGCTCTTTCATGTATCTCATCATATAATACCCACATTCCACGTCGTTCGGTTGTTTAGGGCACTACATAAACGTGTAAATAATGACATTAGTTAAGTTTACAATTTAAATATTTTTATTTGAACAAAAATATGCTGTTAAACTATACCTTGATCACTCTCCAATCTACATCTATCTTCTTCGTTATCCCTTTTATAGTTCCAAACATTTTAAGCCCACTTCACAAATGAATTTTTAACATTTAGTACATAATGAATTACCATGGGTTCATTGAAACGAGCAAAAAATAAATACTTACTTGTTTATAATAATTTTAATGGATGGGTTAATTTGATTGTGCTTTGAATCTAAGTAGTAGACTGTCAACAATGATGGATCAATAACCAATAATACTCAATGAAACCTATAATTGAATAAGTACTAAATATAAGTATCATAGATCATTATTTTATCAACTGCATGTATATATAATAAATGTACAAATTTGAACACGATCAAGGTAATTACCTTGTGTTAAATGGGAAAAAAATAGTTGGTTAGGCTTAGCAGTCCCTAATCGATTTGAAAGAGCTTGAGATGATCCTTTAATAAACCTGGTTGACCCATAAACGGTAGCGAGATTAACGAATCCAAACCTTTGTTCAAGACTGGAACCCTTCAATGCCTTATAGAGATTGCTGATAAATAAATAAATAACATACAAGTCATGTTGTAGTGAAATTAAATTTTTAAGGTTCATTAAATTAAGAAATCAATTTATCTCACCCCATGTAAATTATCATGCATGTAGCTGTCAATTCTTCAATTTGACACACATACTTCACATCATCATTTTCAATGATGGTACTAATCTCATGCCCAAATAAGTCTTCCTCCAATGGAATATTGCACACTTCATCATTGCAAAATTGCTTAACATACAAAGCAAATGAATTAATGGCATTGAGATCATCGTTGACTCTACTTTGTTCCATAGACACGTGAGACTTGCCTAATGAGTTTGTTGGGACAGTGGTCTATTGCAAAGAATGAAAATATGACATTAATAACAATTAAAGACATAACGAGTGATATAAATGCCACAACTTTTAATAAATGAGATATTTACCTTCCTCAATTTTTGTTTAGGATTCAAAGATCCTTGGTCTTCATTGTCTCTTCTTCAAATTTGAATCAGGCATGTTATCCATCACTATAAGATCTTTGGGCTAAACCACATAAGACCTTTGTGCATCTCTTAGAGTTGTCATTTCATCAGGAACGGCTACTGGGAGAAGGGTATTTGGACTTAATACATAGTCAACTAACACACGTCGATAGGATTCACCCAACGTAACAGTATGAATTTTTTCATCAAGTGATTCTCTATCAAACATTGTACCATGAGCTACAATGTTATTAATCGTGCCCACTGCTAACTTACAAAGCTTGCTCTATAACAAAGAGTTAAAAAACGTTAATAATAACAATATAAAGAATATAATAAATGACATTAGTACACAACATACTAAATTTTATGTAAAACAAGATATACACCTTCCTGCTTTTTCCATTGGGATTCAATGGTGGCACATCATCCTTGTTCTTTATTGGCTTTCTCTTTGACGTACATTCTAAATGTGGACCAAGCATGCTAGGTGTTACTATTAGATCCTTGGGCCAAGCCACATGGAATCCTTGTGCATCTCTTATAGTTATCATTTCATCAGGAACGGGCACTAGGAGAAGGGCATCTAGACTTAATACAAAGTCAACTGACACACGTCGATAGGATTCACCCAACATAACAGTATTAATTTTTTCATCAGGTGATTCTCTATCAAACATTGTACCATGAGCTGCAATATTATTAATTGTGCCCATCGCTAACTTATAAGGCTTATTCTAAAACAAAGAGTAAAAAAATCGTTAATAATAATAGTATAAAGGACATAATAAATGACATTAGTAGATAACATACTTAATTTTATGTTAAACAAGATATATACCTTCTTACTTTTTCCATTAGGATTCGATTGTGGAACATCATCTTTGGTCTTCATTGTCTTTCTCTTTGACATACAACCAAACTGTGGAATGGGTGCTTTATTAGTTGTGACACTATTCGAACTAACAATATCAAACTGGGGCAACCTTTGATGCAATAAGTCAATCTCTAGCCGTATCATGTCTAGCATCTCTCCCTTTAGTCCAATATACAACTTTTTCTATGGAATGTTTTTAGAACCATGATCATCGTAGTAACCCCTCTAGTGTGATATAGTTTCCTAGAATGCTCAGGAGTGCCCAATGCAATTCTAAGGATATCATTTCTTCCTTCAGTATGTATTATCCCATCTTCAACTCCTTTGGCTACTTCATCCTGTAATGTTACCAATTAAAGGCATGTATAACTATAAATAATATCTATACTTAATGAAATTAGTGCATATGAAACAAAACTTACAATTTTTTTAGCTTGGGTCATTATTTTATCATCATCATATCCACCTTGTTTGTTTTGGTGAAGCATATTTCCATACGACATGCCTTGGTAGATTCGTTGACACTTTCAAAGTCTTTTGCTATTAAGTAAAAAATAGGTTGCATAATGTGCATTAAAATAGTATACTATGGTTGAAATATATTGATTTTAAAATATACAACCAGAATTATGTATAATAACAAATAAATAAAAATACTCACAAGATCTTTTCCGAACCTAGCATAGCCCCTTCGGCTTTTTCGATGATTGTAATCTTCTTTGACCGTCTTTCTCATTGAAACTTGCTTAAATGCTGCGACAATAGTATAAAAAAATATAACTACATTTTATAAAAAATAAAACCAACTTTTACTTCTGAATAACAAAGGCTTAACATATGTACCTGAAACTCTGATGTTATTTTCTGGTTAACAAATGTATCCTAATGCGCTTGTGTAATGGATTTTAAATGTTCAGGTCGTTGCCAAAGGCGAACAGGGTCAGACATGAATGGAATGATATAATCTCTATTAAGATTTTTCTTAAACGCCCTAAATTTCTCACCCATTGATTTTAGAACATTATACTTATTCTTTGGATGAACTTCAAATGCCGTCTAATAAGCAAATAAAACTTATTGTAAATTAACTAACAAAAATAACACAAAATAAAATGCATGTACTCCATTAGTACTTACCAGTAGACAACTCTATAATTTGTTTTTAAGCTCAGCTGGCACACTGGGCCAAGAAGTATAAAATATTGGTACCATAGAATGAACTAAAGTACCAATATGGCTTTCCATCAGAACCGAATTATCGTCTATTAGTTGACCAAATTCATTATATTCAATGCCTTTGTACACACCAGCACTTCTATTCTTTGTGATTTGTGGAAGGGTTGTTGGACCTCTTTTCTTCTTTTTAGGTTTACTTTTTGTTGTTGATGGTGCCACATTCTCTTCATCACTTGGTTGAGTTGGATCCATTAATACCAACTTGGAATATTATTATGATCTTAAAAATTTTTAATATTATGGTTATGTATTAATTAAATACTTTTCTATTCGACCAATAGGCACTAGACACGTAATAACTTATGGCTTGTAATATTTTATTTTCCTAGATCTCTTTATATGGTTCATTTAGCATGTGTTGATACCAATGATGGATGACATGGAATTTTATGACTATTTTATACAGGTTTATATTTTTGGGTTTTCCATTTACAATGGGTCATGTCGAAATTTTTATTGAAATTATAGGTTTTCTAACACGTGTCATTCACATGCTTCCTAAATGATTTTCTTAATTAAACTGGTTTTATTAATATTAATCACGGCTTAACTAATTTGGGTCATGACACTTATCTTTCTTTTGGTTGTCTAGGAAAAAACAAGGAAAGAAAAATGAATTCTTGAAAAAGGTCAATTTTTTCTATTTAATTTTTGGGAGAAAAATGAAAGGAGAGGAATCTATAATAATGAAGGAGCATTAATTAACAAAAATTTTCATTAAAATTACAACATATGAAAAATAAAATAACCCTTTGTTAGTAGTATGCCTTATAGCCAATCATAGAGATGATACTTTAGGGATAAAGAACAATCATAGGATTTCATTTATTGTATGTCACATTTATTATTAATTAATAAAAGGCTTTATTCTATCATGTCTATTCTATTCTTTATATTTACATAATATGTCCATGGAGTTAAAGTTTGAGAATATGAAATCACAAAGTGTTGTGATTAAGAGACTATATATATATCTATGTACTAAACTCCTAAATCATTCTTAGTTGAAGGTTCACTGTGATGGACAATAATGAAACCAAATAACTAGCACATGCTATGTTAACTCTATAGGAGGATAGCTAGTCTCAAGCTGTTTGTATAGAGACACTAAAACAAACATGTGGTTGCTTGTTATAAGAACAGGTACATTAAATGTGACCATCTTAATTAGAGATAAACTGAAATGGAGTTTTTTACCTGCCTGTCAATCAATTTCTCATAGTTGCAGTGGTACAAGTAATCCTTAAACCTGAGACACCATGGTTGTCTTATGCATGAAGCTTTGGAAGTTTAATAGCATTGACTGTATATCCCAGTAGAGTTCACAAGGGTGTTCATTGGCTCTACTGCTTCATGTGTGAAGGCATATGAGTGATCAACAAGGGATTTATCACTCTTAGGAAAAGGGAGAGAATGTTTCATAAGAACACTCATAAATATAACTCATGGAAATCTATAGTTATAGTGGGATAACTATGAAAAAGGGTTTCATAGTGCACTTAATGAGTTGATATTTTGGGTAGGTTCATATAGAATTAAACTAGGGATTTTACAGATTTCTATGTCCTATTGGTTTAATCAGAAGTATTGTGTTGATAGAATGATGTAATTATAACCTTAACTGGAACTGAAGGGTTCTTTGTATGTTTTATATTCATCTCATTTAGGATCACACCATGAGTCATTGCTAGATGTTACTCATGGTTAATAGAAACCCTAATTGATATAAGTTGGTTATAATCAATTAAGAAATTGGAAGGTGTTCCAATTAGACCCTTAATGGAAAGTATTCCATTGGGCACTCAATATGTCATTACCTACTACTAGATGTTGTGAACCCAATGGGTCATACACCAATAAGCAAAGAAGGACTTTAGTTGTGAGAGAAAGGACATAAGTGTATAAGAAAAGTTCTCAAAGGGCCATACTTGCATTTGATGTTAAGTTGAGGGGTTAATATGCAATTTAAGTAAATTGCAAATCCCACACAAGGTGGGATTCCTCTATGGTCGGCCCTATTGATGGGGTCTATAATAGCACCCTAGCAGGTGCTAGGCACATATAAGTTACACTCCTCTCTCTCCCTTGGTCTGATCAATTGAGAAGCCTCTCCCTCTCTAGGAAACCTTAAGGAGGAATTAAAGAACAACTATTGGCTTTTGCTTGGTGTGGATGCCGTGGAGGCAGGACACTTGTGTTGCTTGTTTGAAGATCAAATCAATCGTCTTAAGGATCTCATGTAAGTTCTAAACCTTCTTTTAGTTAGGTTTTAGTTTTGTATGAACTACAATCAGATTCATGGGCTTTATGGAATTGATTCATATGACTTTTGTTATTCATTATGTTTCACATTGTTGTTTTTCTCTACATCAATTCCTTACACCCTTCACACACCAACCCATTTTGCTATATGAATGGAACTCATTAGGGTCAACATTTTTATCCAGCATCCTCATAAACAACTCCATTGTTCTCGTACTCTAACTATGATATACCAAGCCTGAATCAATAAAATAAAAACAAAGACATCTCTAATAGCATTTTTTAAACACAAGATAAGCTGTTTCTATACACCCACACTTTGCATACATAAATAAAAATGGAAAAATCAAGCATTTGATCGAACAATTGTTGTGCAATCACAACATGTCCAGACTTGTCATATCTATTAATCACAGCAGTCCACTAGTCCAGGTAATGACATCTCTATTCAATCTCATATGCATGCAACTACAGCTCGATAAATGGATCAATACGTTTTGTTCAAAACCATACGCTTCCCAACCCAACCTGATGATCTAGGCATGAGACATTAAAACGAAGGTGAAATTAAAGAGGTCAGCGTAAGCTTTAAAAATAAAATAGAGGTAGTTGTTGCATAAGAAGCCACTCTCTCTAGCCTTTGCCAATAAATAGATTTATACCTTGTGGAGTTGTGAGTTGTGGAGTTGTAGGTACATTTTTCCTGGTGAAAGCTCCTATTATGGTGTTCCATGAAGGTGGTGCAATATGGTAGATGGTGAAAGAGGTGGCAGAGATGGCAAGCTAATCAGTTGTTAACAAAGATCGGCGACTGTTTACTTTAGGCAATTGCATCATCGAAGAGAGGGAGGTGAGAGAGTGAGTGACTTAGAGAGTACATTTTGTTATGGTGGAGGAGGAGTGCAAGAGCAATGTTAGTGCCCAATAAAATTTTCCCCTCAATTTTCTACACTTTCCTCATCATTTCAAATGGAAAATGAATAAGTTGTCCCCCACCTTCCCCTTTTCCCTAATTTTTTTTTCCTTATAATTTTCTTCTACAACCAAACAAGAAAAAATAGAATTCATCACATTTTTTTTTTCCTTTCCCTTACAAAATCTATGAACCAAACAGAGGGTTAGGGAAGGGGAATAAACTTTACCCTTTTCTCGCGGGTGAGGAGGAAATGTATATGTTCAATGCTAGTGTTTCTGGCTCAAAACGATTATTAAGAGGTACATACATCATCATTTAAATTTTTTTTTATTTCTGATTAATAAAGTTACCTAGCAATCAAAGGCTTTTAGGTCTAATGGCATATATCTTTTATAAGGGAAGGTTATAATTTATAAATTCCAAATTATATAGATTCATGTGTGTACACTTATAAAATAAAAATAAAAAAAAGGGGGGGGGGGATTTTTAGATTCATGTGTTATTCTTATCATTTGGTTTTAACCAAAAAAAAAAAAAAAAAAAAAGTGGGAGTTACCGAAACGGCAAAACAAAAAGAAACAGAGAAGGTAGTTACCCGACAAGACAAAAATGGAGCATTGTGTACTCTATAGTTTACTCTTCTTATTGTAGTTTAAGGAAGAAAGGCAAAAACAAATAAATAAATATATATATATATCTATACTACCTATAAAAAGATGAATGTGAGAAAAACTTTTGATTGACTAATATACCCTTATTTTAATTTTTAAATACACAACTACCCTTCTACATAGATAGGAAATATAGTAATATAAAACACATACCTTAATAAAAATTCTAAGGAAACTATATAACACATACCTTAATAAGAATTTCTATTTAGGTTTGGTTTTATTTAACCCGACTGTTTATTTATTATATACGAATTAAGGTATGTGTTTTATAGATTCTTTAAAATTCTTATTAAGGTATGTGTATTAAGGTATGGGTGTTTAATAAAATCTACTTCTTTTAGGGAGAACCCCGAACTTCTCACTGTGTAAACTGAATTGCTTGGAGCCTCTGGCTCCCAATCAATTATAAGTTAAGTGGGATACACTACTTTTTTTCATGGAGTACTAATTGATTACTTTGAATCTTTGCTTGTTGACAATGGAAGATATCTTCCTAACACCATTGACGTTGCGGGTGGAGGGCGGCAGCAAAGATCTTCAGGGTGTGAATGTTGAAGAGTTCTTAGTTGGCTCCGTCTCTTGAATCAGAAGTACTGCCATCATTGATGTCTCCCCTTTCATTATGCAATCATAATTAACAAATTACATAACCTAGGGAAGATTATTGAGGTTCCATTGTGTATTGTCAAATGGGTCAGAAAATGTGATTACCTGTTTATTGCGTTGTTTAACATTGGGGGTCGTAATCTGTCTTTTGTTCTGTGCTTATTTGGAAGTGTTAATGTAACTGAGAATGCTGTGTCAGCGTTGGTGTGTTGTGCTCATCTATGATATTTAATTATTTATATAATCTTAGGTTCTTAACCTGAGACAGTCGCAAGTTCTGCATGGTGTTGGAAGAAGGGATGGCTGGGATGTATGTCACTTGTGATAGAAATTCTTCACTTATATCTGACATTATTATAATCACAGAATGCATCTTCTCCTCTTCGTTTATTGTTTTGTAAAATATACTAGATATAGCACACGTAACGCACGTAAACATTTTTAAATAATATTAGTTATACAAAATAATAAATATATAAAGATTTTATATTTTTTTCATAAAAGATAAAATTTAAAATTCAAAAGTATAGTTTTTTTTTTTTTTTTATAATCAAAATTATCAATGAAAGATTTAAAAACTCTTTAGATATATATTTAGAATTTTTTTTTCTTCATAAAACAGAATATTTAAAGAGTTTATATTCATATATATTATCATGCAACTTGATAGTTGCTTTAAAAAAAAGAATTTGAGTAAGAATCTAACTTTAATTTGTTAAGAGTTCGAGTTAAAATCTAACATACATTTGTTACCAAATGATAAAAAACACATACCTCAATAAGAATTCTTAGGAAACTATAAAACACATACCTTAATAAGAATTCTAAGGAAATTATAAAACACATACCTTAATTCGTATATAATAAATAAACAGCCGGGTTAAATAAAACCAAACCCAAATACATATACCTTAATAAGAATTACGGATTTTTGGCCATAGGCCCTAAGTATGAGATTACTTTTACAATAGGCCCTAAGTGAAAAACAGTTTTGTGAAAACCCCTTTTGACCCCATAGTGACAAAAATACCCATATTTACAATTTAAATCAAATTACAAACCATGCCATTTTTTTCCCACGTTCTCTCCTTCTCTTCCTCTCTCTCATGGTTCCATCGCCTCCCAAATTTGGCCACAGCCGATTAAGCTGCAAATGTTATTTCGGCAACTATGAAATGGCTATTTGAATCACACAACACTTGCTGGTGAGAATCAAACTGAGTAGAAGAGGCATGAACAAGCTAGGAGAAGAGAAGAAAGGATCTTAATCTACCTTTTATTATGCAATCACCAGATCTGGTTTCTAGATTTGCAACGAATCATTTTCTCCTTACCCCTTCCACTTGATCTACCTTCTCCATCCCGCTATTGACAATGATGGCGAAGGTGCACAATTTACTGTTGTGTGATTTACACAGCCAATAGTAACAGTTTACTGTTGGGTGTGCTTTGAAAAATTTACATAGAGGTGCTTTGAAAAATTACACAGACAATAATAACAGTTTACTCTTGTGTGTGCTTCGAAAAAACTTGTAGACAATAGTACCAATTTAATCTTGTGTGCTTTGAAAAAAATACACAAATATTACACAAACAATAGTACCAATTTACTGTTGTGTGTTTTGAAAAAAATACACAAATATTACACAGACAATAGTACCAGTTTACTCTTGTGTTTTGAAAAAAATACACAGACAATAGTACCAATTCCCTTCAAACCCCAAAAAAAAAAAAAAAAAAAAAAGACACAGATCTGGTTTCTTCATCCTCGTCATCGGCGACTCACCACGGGCCTCGCTGCCTCCTCCCATCATCGGCGAAATTTTTTCCATCTGTCAAACGAACAAAAAAAAAAAAAAAAAAAAAAAGAAAAAAACCAGATCTGGTTTTCCCATCCTCGTCATCAGCGACTCACAAACATTGGTGACTCACCACCAGCCCCCGTCGTCGTTTGAGCCCTCTGCAATCGCATCCCCGTCGCTTCCCCACTTCAGCCGCCGTTGATGGAGCCCCTTCTCTCTCTCTCTGCCGTCGGCCCTCTTTGACTTGTGGCTGAAGTGGAGCCCCAAGCCATTGAGTCACGCTGCCGTCGGCCCTCAACCACCGGAGACGATCGCCCATGAGCTGATCTGGTTTTTCCTTGAGCCTCGACCATGGAGCCCCTCTCTCTCTCTCTCTCTCTCTCCCCCCCCCCCCCCCTCACTTCCTCCCGTAAATAACATCAGTTGTTATGTAAATATAGAAGGGTAGAATGGGGATTTTCAAAAAAACATTTCCTTTTACTTAAAAAATCTTTTAAAAAAGGGGTTTTGAAGTTAAAAAATCTTATGGTGGGTTTTTTGTTGAAAGCAGTCCCCTAACAGGGGTTATTGCTAATTTTCCCTAAGAATTATAAGGAAACGATAAAACACATACCTTAATTAATTGAAAAAAATAAAAAGAATCAAATACACAGACACACACACACACACACATATATATATATATGGACACAAAATATATTTATATCTATACTATCTATAAAAAAAAAATGAATGTGAGAAAAACTTTTGATTGACTAATATACCCTTATTTTAATTTTTAAATACATAACTACCCTTTTGCATATATAGGAAATATAGTAATATAAAATACATAACTTAATAAGAATTCTAAAGAAACTATAAAACACATACCTTAATTCGTATATAATAAATAAACAACCAGGTTAAATAAAACCAAACCCAAATACACATACCTTAATAAGAATTCTAAGGAAACTATAAAACACATACCTTAATTCGTATTTAATAAATAAACAGCCGGGCTAAAACCAAACCCAAAAAAGAATTCTTATTTGTTAAATATCGACACATGCAACGCACGTGTGCACCAACTAGTATATATATATGGATGGAAAGCGAAAAGGAAGGGGCCTCCCTTGAGTCCATGACGCGTATACTAGGGCACCTAACGGTCTTGATTTACAATAGCCTACGATATTATTCCTCAAATCATCTTCTCCAAGGACCTAGCAAATGGGGTGCTTATACATCCGCTTGATCCAACAAATTTGCCTAATCTTACCCCATCCAATGACATATGAATGGATTCAACTAATAGGGTAGGCAGATAATGATTTAGAATTTTATTTTTTTTGCGATTTTGTGAGTGATTGACCATTCAAAGAAAAAAAAAAAAAAAAAACGACCTTAACCTACCCGTCCACCAACATGTATTTTAATACTTGATAAGATTAGACATTCACACTCTTTTCGTTTTTTACTCTTTACAATTAGTGTGACAAATAATATTTTGTATTATATTATTCATGATGTATAGCAATATATAATTAGGTGTAATCATACTAAATCAGTTTTTTGCATATTGTTCAAGTTTGTATCCTTTTGTTTCTAATTTTATACTTGTTTTATATTTTTTCTAAGTTAATTATTATTTTGTATGACTTGCTTTTACCAATACAATATATATAATTGAAATGATACAATTATTATATATGATTGAAAGGCCTATGATCAAAATAGTATGGATAAATTTAAAAAAAATAAAGTAAGGTAAATCTAAAACCTAATCCACCAATTCATCTACAAGCCACCTGTCAATCCGACGTGGTATTTGAATCGAAACCGCTCGGTCAAATAGATAAAAATGGGTAAAAATTGTGTGCACCCAATAATATGTGGGTGAGCCCTACCCACCCGATAATCATCATCTCCTTTTCACAACCCACAAAAAAAAAAAAAGGGTAAATGACGTTTTAATACCATGAACTTTACACCAAATGTCAATGTGGTCCATAAACTCATACATTGCACGATTTTGGGACATTTTTAAAATAATTGTTTCAATGTTGGACATACACTGACGGCCGTCTCTTCACTTGACGGAAACTGCACGTGAGCGCACGTGCTTGTCTACGTGGCGCTGACATGGCATGAAGGCTCACATTCCCCGCCTAAATGGTGTCACGTGAGCTCACGTGCTTCGCTCCCCAACTAAAAACCCCCAAATCATAAGGGTTTACCTCGATTACGTGGACATTAGGCATCCGAATTGCAATTTGGGGAGGAACGACGACAATTAGGGTGGATTAGGGTTTTCAAGCTGACTGATCAATCTAGTTGGAGATTTCTCCTTGGATTATTGACAAGCATTCATCTACGAACTTCTAATCAGGTATGCGATTGACCCTAAAATTTGAGTTTTTGTTTGTTTTTTGTTCTACGACTATTGGCAGTAATAGTCTTACGGATTGGATGTGATTTAGAATATTGAATTTCACCGCTTGGGTTATGATTAGAGGAATATGGTGTCGTATTACTGAAAAGAATGATTTTTAGGTTTTGTTAGGTTGACATTTGGGGTTTGTGGGGTTTATGGGGTTTGTTTATGTATTGAATTGTGTGCGTTTGGTCCCCACATGATGTTTGATTGCTTTTATTTGTTTAGGGTTTACATGTTGGGTTTGTTTTTTGGTCCCCCATGATGTTTGATTGCTTTTATTTGTTTAGGGTTTACATGTGGGGTTTGTTTTTTGGTCCCCCACCTTACCAGTCTGAATGCTTTTTATTTGTTTAGTGGAAGTGATTATATTTTACCCTTACTGGTCCCCCACACACAAGCACACAGCACACACAATTTGAATGCTTTTTATTTGTCAAATTGCTTTGGTTTTTTTCATTTCTACGTTTAAAAAAGTAGGGTACTATCAAATTGGATGTGTGCTGTTTTTTTTTACCCATGAAACTGTGTGCTGTCTGTGTGATGTTTGACTCATAAAATTGTTTACTCTAACTGTGATTTTTCATTTGATGTGTGCTGTTTTTTTAACCAATGAAACTGTGTGTGCTGTGTGATGTTTGACCCATCAAATTGTTTACTCTCTAACTGTGATTTTTCAATTTTTGTGTGCTGTTTTTTTAACCAATGAAACTGTGTGTGGTGTGTGCTTGTATATGTCTCATATAGTTGGGATAGATATGCTGTTATTAATACATAATTTACTTCATCAAAAACATGTGTGCTGTTTTTTTAGTTTAACCCATGAAACTGTCAAATTGGATGTGTGCTGTGTGATGTATGTTGTTTCAGGTATGGATGGATGCATTACAATTGCCTTGCACCACGGGGGTGTCTTTGTCAATGACCCTGTGGTAGATTATGTTGGAGGGAAGATAGAATTTACCCCTAATATGGATATTGATTTCCTATCAATACCACACATTGAAAAAAATGTTGGCACTTTGGGGTACATGAACATAAAAAATTTGTGGTATAGGTTACCTCGGACAGAGTTTAGTGAAGGTATTAGGTTGTTGGAGAGTGACAAAGATTTATTAGACATGGTGTCATCTTTGGGGCCCATGGACATGGTGTTACACATCTATGTTGAACATGGGATTGATGAACCATCGCAAGTTATTAACCCTCCTTTGCTGATTGGTTTTCAAAGTTTGGAGGGTGAACATATAATTGGTAGTGATGATGATGGGAGAGACAATGAAGAGGAAGGTACAGATACAAATGCAGACATTGGCAATGTGAACTTGGGTGCAGATAATGAGGCACAGGAAAATGAAGGAGGCCTTGATGGTGCAGATGAGCAGGCACAGGAAAATGAAGGAGGCCTTGATGATGTAAGCTTGGGTGGTGGTAGTGATGATGACTATTACCAGGGTGATGATGAGAGTGGTGGGGAATCAGTTGAAGATGATGACAATTTGTTTAATGTTGATGTAAATTGTGAGGAAAATGTTGATGAAGATGAAGAATGGGAAAGTAGTGAAGGTGATGGAAGTAGTGATGATGAGGTGGTGGGGAATGTTTCTTTCCAGCAGCCCCCACATTCAGATTATGAGAACTCTTCAAAAGCTCCAAGTCCTGCTAGCAGTGAGGATGAAGTTTCAGCCAAGAAGCCTAAGTTTCCAAAGTATGAGGAACCTGAAGATTTACATGACATCAAGCTGGAGGTTGGGCAAAGATATAGAGATTCACATGATGCTAAAGAGGCAGTTAGGAATTATGCAATAGCTGGTGGGTACAAGATTAGGTTCCTTAGGAATGCAAAGGACAGGGTGACTGCTAGATGTGCTAAAGGCTGTGATTGGTATTTTCATTCATCATGGATGCAGCAACAGCAGACTTTCCAATGCAAGGTATTAAAAGAGAATCATTCTTGTGCAACTACAGCCAAAAATCCCCTAATTACAAGTTCATGGCTGGCTAAGAGATATTTGGAGAAATGGAGGGAAAATCCTGAGTGGAGTATCTCTACCTTTCGAAATCATGTTGGAGATGACTTTGGGAGCCGTATAAGTAGAAGTCAGGCATACAGGGCAAAGAGGCAAGCACTTGAACTGATTCATGGGAAACACAACAAACAATTCAAAAAGATTTGGGACTATACCCATGAATTGTTGAAGAGCAATGAGGGGAGCACAGTGAAGTTGGTAACTGAGACTCCTTCAATCCCTAATGCTATTCCCCTTTTCCAAAGGCTGTATGTTTGCTTTAATGCTTGTAAGAGGGGTTTCTTGGCTGGGTGTAGGCCATTCATTGGGGTGGATGGGTGTTTTTTAAAGGGGCCAAATGGGGGTCAATTATTAGCAGCAGTTGGAAGGGATGGCAATGATCAGATGTACCCAATTGCTTTTGCTGTGGTGGAAGGAGAGACAAAGGAGGCATGGGCTTGGTTTTTCAAGCAACTGTTAGAAGATATTGGAACAAATCAAAGGTGGACATTTATGTCTGATCAACAGAAGGTAAAATATGTTTCATTTCATAGCACTAGCCTTGTTTAATTCTTCTTAAATATTCTATTAATAATATATGTTTACTAACTTTCTTTTCTGTTATTTTAAATATCTTTAGGGTCTTATTCCTGCTCTACATGAGCTGTTACCAAATGTGGAGCATAGGTTTTGTTGGAGACATTTGTATGGTAATATATGCAAGAAGTATAGAGGGAAACAGTTGAAAGATGAAATGTGGGAAGCAGCCAAGGCAACAACAATCCCTGATTGGAAGAAGCATATGAAAAAGATTAGTGTCATCAACTCAGATGCACACAAGGTGATAGAGAAGATGGACCCTGCCACTTGGACTAGGTCTGCATTCAGCCCCTACAGTCAATGCAATCAGTTGTTGAATAACATGTCTGAAAGTTTCAATGCATACATCATTGAGAGTAGGGACAAGCCAACAATCACCATGGTAGAACTGATCCGAGAGGCACTGATGGTGAGATTCCAAGAGAAGAGAGAAGCTATGAGGAATTACAATGGTAGGATATGCCCTAATATCCAGAAAAAGATTGAAGATTTGAAAAAGTTGAGCAGGAAGTGTATTCCTAGTTGGGCTGCTGATGACTTGTTTGAAGTGAAAAGCTTCTCAGATAAGTACATTGTCAACTTATTGCAACACAGTTGCACATGTAGAAAGTGGGACCTCACAGGTATTCCATGCCAGCATGCAATTTCTGCAATCTTTCTGAAGCACGAAGATGTTGAAGATTATGTGAGCCACTGGTATACTGTTGAAACTTACAGGAGGAGTTATGAGCACATAATATACCCTGTACCAAGTGAGAAGTTCTGGGATGACAGTGGGTTGGGGCCTGTTGCACCTCCATTGCATAAAAACCAGCCTGGAAGGCCTAAAAAGCTCAGGAGGAGGGATCCTGAAGAGTCAGTAAAGCCCTTCAAAGTTAGAAAGACTGGGGTTATAATGAGATGTTCAAATTGTAAGGGGTGTGGTCACAACAAGACAACTTGCAAAGCACCACATGTAGAAAGTGCACCATCACCTGCATCTAGTGGTGCTAGAAAGGGCAAACTCCCAGTAAGAAATCAAATTGACTCTATCTACATATTTAGTGTTAGAAAATGAATGTTTACTCTACCTATGTTAATTGATTTTTTGATGGCAGGTTAAGAGGAAGAATGGACAAGGAGAAGGTCAACAAACAACTGAAAGGGAACACACTGCAATAGGGAAGGACAATGCCTATAATGTAGATAATGCAGGTCGAGGGAAAGCAGTTAGTGGGGAAAGTTCAAAGAGGAAACCTAAAAGAGTAAGTCTAACATGAATTGGTAAAGCAATGCATCTTTTAAAATATCATTCAAACCTAACAAATTGTGATCTTTTTAGATGCCAAGAAAAGAAGCAACTGGTGCAACAGCTGGTGTTGATTCTTCAAACACTGGACAGCCCAATCCTAATGTAATAATATTTTAAAGTTCATGATGAGTTGTTATTTTTGTCAGTTGACCAATATGTAACATAAAATTAACTTAAATACAGTTTTTATCCAAGATGAGATCAGCAGCAGGTCATGTGCCATTTTTTCCCAGTATTTGGGGAATGGATTCAACATCTGGGACATCTAGTTTAGCTGGAAAAAAGCACCAGGTCAACTAATGTACTTTAGTTTAGTTTATATATTTGTTTTGTCCCTTATGTTATCACATGACATTTCAGTAAAAGTGTTTGTTTGACTGAAGAATTTGACTAATGTTGTCATTTTTTCAGGCTAGTGATGACATGAGGTCAGCACCAGGTCATGTTCCAAATAGGGGAACATCTCCTGCAACTGATGGGTCCACTTCTGCCAATATAGTATGTGGAATAAAAAACTTAATGCTACTATGTAACTCATGATGGTTAAGAGCATTTAGGTGCTGTTTCATGTAATAACTTTCATTGTATACAGGCTGGAAGCACTATGAGGTCAACACCTGGAAGCATTATGAGGTCAGCACCTGGCAATGTGACATGCAATTCAAGCATTGGGACACCTCATGGAGAAGTTGGGGCTAAATATGCCACACGAGTAAGTTTCATTACATTCAAACTATATTAATGTTTCAATTACTCAAGTCCAAGTCAAGGAATCCAATAGTGTATTGCATGAAAGGGCCTCCATTGCAGCTCTGCTTGGCTAGTGTCATTTGGGTTTGGATTTGGCTTCTGCCCTGTTCTGTCTTATTGGGTTGAAGACTTTGTATTGGTTTGGTTTGGCATGGACTGGGATGCTACCTTGTTTCTTGTTGTTTTGGATTTTTTTTTTTTTTTTTTTGCTTAGGGGTTTTGCTGCCCGTGCCTGGTTAATTGGTGTTGGATTGAGTTGGGCCCTTGTCTCTGGCTTGCTTGTGTTCCCCTACTCTGTTTGCCTGTGTTAATTGGTGTTGGATTGAGTTTTTGGCCGTGGGCTTGGCAGTGGTGCTTGTTGGGCCTTGCTTTCTGATTGGATTCCTTGATTTGGACTTTGCTTTGGCAGTGGTGCTTGTTGGGCCTTGCTTTCTGATTGCAAATACATTTCCCCTAATAACTTTTAGTGAATGCAGGGTGGAACCATTTTCAAATCAGCACCAGCCAACATGCCATCTATTCCAAGGAGTTCATTACAGGTCTGCAATCTTATCCAACAATGCTTGACAATGCTTTAATTTTAATCATATTTCATAAAACATTGCCTGTTGAACCTCTTAATAAATATCTTATGAATGTATAAACTTTGTGCAGAATCCAACAAGATGGTATAGGTCTCAAGAGCAAGTGGCAGGTTCACAAAGGAAGCACAGTGGTGGTTCACAAAGTAAGCGCAGTGGTGGTTCAACAAGTGATACCATCTCCAAGTCACAGCCGTAGGGGGGGGGGGGGGAGAGCATATTTTTGAAACCAAAATGTGTCTTTGTCAATGATTTTGCATGTGGTTCAGAATATTTTTGGACAGTTGATGGATTTTTTTATTGTAATGTAACTTAACTTTCAATTTGGGTTGGTTTTTTGGATAGTTGATGGTTTTTTTTTTTTTTTTTTTTTTTTTTTTTGCATTGGGTTGTAGCAACATGGTTGGCTTTTGCTTGATCATGTGTGGGATGCTTTATTTTGCCTTTTGTTTTTTGAAACAGCAGAGTCAACTTGTATAGCATATAGCATTGCTATTTTGTTTGAAAGATGTTATGTATCTAGTTTTTTGGTAATACAAATACAAAGGTTGCTTTGTCTATTATTTCATGTTTGATTTTACTTGAGCACATTCATCATGTTTGATTTTACTTGAGCACATTCATCAAGAGCTTGAGTATACAAATATAGATTGCATAGATAAGATAAAGATTGTTACACAAGTTCATCACATACATCAAAAGACAGGAAAAACAAAAAAATGACCCATAATAACCTATAAGCAGGTGTCCCCAAAAACCCAAATGTTATGGGACGTACATATATCAAAATATAAACCAACAATGGGACCCATAACCAGCAGCTGATCCCACCACTTCATGCCAAACAAAAAGCATTCCCACCACTTCATGCTAAAAAAGGCATTCTCCCATCTACCACTTTAGTTTTCCTAAAAAACAACACAACCACAATTGTTGTTATCACCCATGAGAGAATAATGCAGCCCCAATACATTCTCTCCCTCCTACGGTAATGCTCAATCCGTCTCAACAGTCTTGGAATAATCTGTCTCCCACGAGGACACATGGGTGGATCAAACCAGCCAAAGTAACCACAGCCACAGCCATTTGAGTTGTACTTTGCGCAACCAAAAAATCTGCGACCAGGATTATTATCAGTCCATGATGTCCTTACTTTTGCCCTTACTCCACAGTAGCATTGGGTTGCCTCTTCATCCATCTGCAAACATAATTATGAAAAAAAAGTGTCAAATTACGACCCACATAGAGTTTACATCTCCATTGCCGAGCAAAAGGGAAGGTCATCAAATTGATTTGTCCTTTTTTTACCTGGTAGTGTTGATCTTCAAATCGATGCTGGATGACGACTAATGGAGCTTCGAAATTGGGTTGCAGCAGTCGTCCCTCCCCAAATTGCACCTCGGCTGGCTATTGTCCACGAAATCGGGGCAAACCCTTATGATTTGGGGGTTTTTAGTTGGGGAGCGAAGCACGTGAGCTCACGTGACACCATTTGGGCGGGGAATGTGAGCCTTCATGCCATGTCAGCGCCACGTAGACAAGCACGTGCGCTCACGTGCAGTTTCCGTCAAGTGAAGAGACGGCCGTCAGTGTATGTCCAACATTGAAACAATTGTTTTAAAAATGTCCCAAAATCGTGCAATGTATGAGTTTATGGACCACATTGACATTTGGTGTAAAGTTCATGGTATTAAAACGTCATTTACCCAAAAAAAAAAAATGTAATCGTTACAAAAATAAATAAATATAAATAAGTACTCAAAATAAATAAGAGTAGGAGAAGCTTCTGGACAGTCCCCGGTCTCTCCTAGAAACCACACTTATATAACCAAACGCCGCTCTCTACATTCATCATCCCTGAACAATCTCCCAAACAGTACAAAACAAATCCCAATCCCAATCTCTGAGAAGCATGGCTCATGGTTTCATCACTGACCCTTTCAGGCGCTTCTTCTTGAGCCCTCCGATCTACCGCACATGGTCTGGCTCGACGGGCTTGATGGACTGGCTTGAAATCCCAAATGCCCACATCTTCAAGGTCAACGTTCCAGGTATGCCACATCTCTCTCTCTCTCTGTATTGATTATAGCTCGCTCTCTGTGTTAATTTGTATTGGATATGTTTGAATTGAGCAATTTGTTGTGAATAGGTTTCAATAAGGAGGATATAAAGGTACAGGTAGAAGATGGGAATGTGCTGCACATAAGAGGCGAAGGTGAGAAAGAGGAATCCCTTGGAAAAGACGCTGTTTGGCATGTAGCTGAAAGAGGCACGGGAAAAGGGGAGTTTTCTCGGGAAATTGAGTTGCCGGAAAATGTGAAGGTGGACCAGATTAAGGCCCAGGTGGAGAATGGTGTGCTCACCATTGTTGTCCCAAAAGATGCGAGCCCTAAGCCCTCCAAAGTGCGGACCATTAACATCTCTAGCAAGCTCTAAGCTTTGTATTCAAATTGGGGTATGATAGTTTTAAAAACGAGTGTTGGGCTTTTGTATGTTAAGTGGGAAGTGGTGTAATAAAATGGACCCTGTGAATCATAATAACAGTTTCCTTTAAAAGAAAAAACAGAGTGCAGATCATGGTTTTATACTTTCATTTGTGTTCTCAACTAGTTGGATTCGTTGCAGCAGTGTCTTTTTCCTTTTCCCCCCCCTTTTTTTTTTTCCTGTTTCTTTCAAGAGGGTATCTAGTCTTTCTTTTTCGCTTTCTGATCTGTGTGTAAGGGTATATAATCTAGTCTTTCCACTCCGCAAATGCAAGAGTATGGGTAAGATTACCCAAATGCAACTCACTATACTGTTCAAAATCATGGTCCGTATTAATCTATACTTACTATATTAAGAGCATTGTCTTTGTGGTTGAGTTGTACTTAAATTTACTAAAAAATCTTTTACAAGTTAATAAAGTTAAAAGATAATTTAGGTAATTTTGCTAACTTAAAAAAACTTATCACAATCTTTTTTTCTCTTATATTTTCTCTCATATATGCAAATGGTTTAAAAAACTTAGAAACTAATATAACAGTTCTACTAATAGAATGAAAATTTGAAAAGATGTATATATGTGTTATACACACATCGCATGTGCTCCGATTACTAGTTAATATTTAAGATAAGACAAATAGTTGTCAATTTTAGAAAAAGTGTGTTGAATTTTGGACATTTCACATACATTTTATAGATTTGTTTGTTTTATTGGAATCGATAAAAATAGAAATAGAATGAAATGAAATTTTAATAAAATTTTAATACCATCGCAAGGAGAGAGTAAGGATATTCATTCCCTTCCGATTTGTTCAATTTCAATTAAACAAATGAGGATTAAAGTTTACAGAACCACCAAGATCAAATGCTAAAAAGTACTTTTTGTATATGGATTGGATGTAAATCCTATATGCGATAGTTTAATGGTATTTTTTTCACTTGTTGAGTGACGATTGTGGGTGCTAAACTTTTGGAAAAACATTAATATTCATTTGTTGATATTGGGATCAGGAGTATGGGTAAATTTCTTTCTTTCTTTCTTTCTTTTTTTTTTTTTTTTTTCTTTTTTTCTTTTTTGGTATAAGAGAAAATGTCAACAATAACAAAGACTAGATCTACCAACAGCATCTTCCCACAGAATTCCTAAAAGTTCTCTCAAAAAATTAGAATCTCAAATATGATTATCTTTAATTATGTGACTCATCTTATCTAAGAAATAAATAGCTTGGTTTCTTTTTCTATAAACATGATTTATTCTAACTTCCTGTATTACACTGTAAAATAATCTTTATACAATTATTTAAAATACTATAAATCTTCCAATGAAAACTCTGTAGAGTATGGGTAAATTTCATTTGTTGATATTGCGAGTTAAGGGTATGAGTAAATTTTATCGACAGTTAAAAAAAAAAAAAAATTATACATGTTTTAGGCAAAGTTATACCCAGTCAAAAACTTCCTTTTACAAATAAGCTAGGCAAAAGTTAAAGAGGCAAAGCTAAAATATTACTTATTGCCCTGTTTACACTACGTTCATAAGCAGGAATATGGACAGTAATATAAGAAAAGTTGAAGAAGGGAGATTGAATATTTGTGACAATTTGTGAGTTTCCTTACTTCGAGTCATTTATCTTGATCCTCAAAACATGTTTGGGAAATTGAGTATTATTGGTGTTTTTTGTTTTTTTTTTTAATTTTTATTTTTTGTCAAACAATAAAAAAACACACATTCACACACGCATTTAAAAGGGGTAGAAACTAAGATTTCTATAAACCCCACATCTTTATTGGAATGCAACATGTCATTAGACACAAGAACTATTGATGAATACCATTAGTTGAAGAAGCTAGGGAAGTTGTTCTTATTCGATTTATGCAAATTGCGCAACATATGCCCACATTGTCTAGATTTCATTATACACACCCCACTTTCATTATTTATCCATGGTTTTGCAAGTGAATATTTGGCTTGACAAGGTGCATTCCAAACAAAGAATGTTCCAAGTCCCTGACTTAAATTGAAGCCCCCCCCCCCCCCCCCCTCTCTCTCTCTCTCTTTCGAGTTGGGATTAAACTGGGGGAAGAAAGAGACTTTGCTAGTAACCTAAAATATTTGGGCAAAATTAAATGGATTTGGTTCATTAAAAAGGAATAAACAATAGTTTTTCTTTGAAGACATTCACTAAAAACTTCAAAAAAATAACTATGAAATTTATCTAATCTTTAGTGAAATAAATAGAAAAAATATTTAAAAGACAATTCAATACTAGGCCATCGAAAGTTACCCAATAATAAGAAAAGTAAAACAACTTCTAATTCAAGCTGTAAATAAAAAAGAAATAGTAAATTACACAAAACGGTCGAAACTATAGGTTAGTTCAACAAAACTCTCAAATTTTATGACTGAATCTTTAACTATGAATTTGTAATATGTAGTCCCTTTCCATTGTTTGCCGTTAAAAAATATGATAGAAATTTATCATGTGAGCACTACATAATACCGTTAAACCAATTTAACGTTATAATTGGTTTAGCTACTAAATTTTGACGAAAATAGTCCCTAGCTTTAATGAAAATAGTAATTAAATTTGACAAAAGAGACAAAATGACACAATTTAATATTTTAAAGCCTATTTGTCCAGTTTTGGAGTTAAGGAGTACAGTAGAATTGACATTTCATTCAAGAAGATTTGTGTGGGAAAAAAAAGGAAAAAAAAAAAAGGGAACAATACATGACCTAAAAGGCCTCTAAAATGCCGTCACCAGGTTCAATGGTTATATATATCACACCTTTGTGTCACAAGAGTGGGAGTTAACCCTCACTAATTTGAGATTTAGAGGTTTCCAAACCAAACAAAGAAGAAGAGGGAGAAAAAAAAAATCCTAGCTTTATTCGTACCATGATCTCAGTTCAAACTAATTCTCCAACCACACCCGTGTAAGATACCCAGACTCACACAAGTAATGATAACTACAACGAGTCAAAACGATGAACTTTGCGGTGCACAACCAAAGGCTAAATTATAGACTTCTATCAATATTTAGACTTGCACCACCTAGGAATTAGTTTGGGTGAATAGTATGGGTCAAACAATATTATCTTTATTTACTCATCTTTGATATTGAGTTTAGGGTTGCAAATGAGTTAAGAGCCGAGCTAAGCTTTGAAGTATTTGAGTTTAGTTTATTAAAAGGCTTATTTGTTTACTATCGAGCCGAGCTTTTAACAAGCCTAATTTATTGTGTTTGAACTTGATTTGTTAAAAAACTTGTTTATTTACCATTAAGCCAAGCTTTTCACGAGCTTAAATTATTGTAATCGAGCTTAGTTCAAGGGAAAGTAAAGAAATTCGAACTAAATCTCAAATTCGGTTTAGGCTCGATTTTAAGTTTGTCATGAACTTGTCTAATAAAATCATTGTTCCCAAAGTTTCAAAGAAAATATGCGTGTTTATCTAACAATATCCATCATATCTCCGAATCGATATCGAGATTTTCGATATATCTATTGATATATTCGATAGATTCGTGTTTTTGGACCTTCGATGTATCCATCAATATTGATATTTAAGTTCTTGCAGCACACACACGTGAATAATATTTATGAAAATTTATAAATTCTCAGAGATATATATATATATACTCCCTCTATTCCTAATTGACCGTACTCTTTGAAAAAACATGCTTTTTTTAGGAGACCCTATTAAATGCTTTTACATCAACACATATGTTTCAACTTTCTAATTTTACCCTCAAGTGTACAAAACATTGTAAAAAGAGATAATACCCTTTCAAGGGTAATTTAGGAAATCAAATAATAAAAATCATTTACTTTTTGAATGTGACAATTATTTTAGAACTATCCCAAAAAGAAAGTAGGCCACTTAAATAGGAACGAAGGGAGTATATGAGAAATGATGAAAGTGACGAATCTAAAGAGATCGATGATGTATCGAATTGGTCAAATTGACCAACATGCCCCTCTTTAATCTTAACATAAAACATGGACCTCTTCCACTCTTCCAAATATTTCGCTAACGTACCTTTCTCTCTTTCGTATTTTGCCTTTCTTTTTCTTCTTATCTAGAAACCACCAAATAAGAACCCACACTAGACGCTCCTGCCAGATTCTCCATTGAACGTCAAGGATCTGCAACTTATCACTGGCTCACCGGGTTCTTCTAAAGATCTACCCTCTTTCAACACCAATGCACAAGCATGATAGGATCCTTACTGATCTGTAATGCGTATCTTTCTACTTAGATCTGTTTTCGTCCTAGTGTGTTCTCACCGGAACTTGGTGTATATGTGAAGGCGATTTGTGCAGCGTGACTTCAACCACGATCTACCGCTGTTTGAAGAGCTCAATGGGGTGCAATTTGTACAGTGGGTTCATCTCGATCTTGATGGGATTTGATAGTGGATTCGTCTAGTTCTTCTTTACCTTCCTCTTTTTTTTTTTTTCTTTTCCTTTTTAAAGCTACTAGTTGTATCATTTGGATTAAAATTTATCTTGTACGTTTTAAAGATAATTATCTCAAAACTATATTGATTTTCCAAGATAATTATCTTTATTTTCTAGATAATTTCTAAATAATTATCTTACTTGTCTAGATAATTTTTTTTTAAAAGCTAATTATTTCCAAATTATATTGATTTTCCAAGATAATTAGCTTCATTTTCTAGATAATTTCTAAATAATTTTTTTCTCAAGATTATCACTAGTTGAATATTAAATTTTTTATCTTGTTTTTCCTACTGTTGATTACACAAAGGTATGTTTAACTTGCTTATTTTATCTTGATATTCTTTTGATTTTTTTTTTTTTTTTTGGCTTGGATCAAGGTTTGATTCTTCAAAATCAAAGATTGTTGGTTTTTTTTTTTTTAAAAAAAAAATAATAATTTTGAGCGTGATTCTTGCCTTCTGATTTTGAGCATAATTTTTATTTGGATAGTTAACAAATAGGGAAGTGGTTTTTTGGTCCTTTTGGTATGAATGTGTAAGATTCTCTTAGGGCTATTTTTTTGAATTAGCAATCAGGAAACTGACATGTCAGTCGACTCCATTGTTTTGCTTGTATATGTCGTCCCATGTATCACCACTCATATATATATATAATATGAAAATATAATTATTTGTTTTTTTTTTTTTGTTAAAAACATAAATTCCGTTTGAGAGACATATATAATATAATGTTTTTAATATACATCCAATTTAGTTATTAGAATGAACGTTCAACACAACAGGTTAAACTTCCTTCTATGGTTAAAAAGAAGCAACAAGAAGAGAGAGAAAAGACTAAAAAGAGGCAATTTTGTTCTCTTGCAATAAAGGCCGTGGATGCAAAGAATCTATCTATGGAAATAACGCCTCCTTTTTTAAAAGCTAGATATGGGTACACACATGTGAATAATATTTAAATAATAAAATATCTATGAAAATTCATAAATTCTCAGATATATAACTTATATCAATAAGTGCTAATGGGAACATAATTGTATATATATAAGATCAAGTAACCACATACTGATATAACTTATATCAACACCCGCATTAGGAGTTGTACCTTGTGCATTAATGAGATATTAGGTACATTGGACCAATGCAAGGGTACAATCCCCAATGCATGGTCCTGATATCAACACGTGCTGTTGGGAACATAACCATATATATATATATATATATATATATATATATAGAACATGGAAATCTAATTATTTGTTATTTTTTGTTAAAAACATAAATCCCGATTGAGAGACATGTACAATATAATGTTTGAATATGTATCCTATTTAGGTCGTTAGAATAGACATTCAACACACAATAGGTTAAACTTTCTTCTATGGTTAGGAGTCATGATAGGAATAGAAAGTTGGCTAGGAGACATGCATAGTAGTAGAGGTTATGTAAAATTCATGAAGTGGATGTCATTATTATTATTATTATTATTTTTTTTTTGCTGAAAAATAAACATTCTTAATTGTTTAAATATGGGGGAAAATGATATTTAAAATTTAAAATAAAAGAGTAATGGTCAATCAAAAGTTTTTATAAGATACAAACTTTTATAAGTAGTATAGATATAAACATAGAATAGATAGATATAAATAGATAGATAAGCCCATTAACGAACTTCTTATTTTAATCCCTTAATATGTTCTTTATTGAGTTTGTAACAAGTTTGAACTAAGTTTAAGCAAGCCAAACTTTAGTCTATTAGAGCTTCATGAGCCTAAACTTTAGATTTGAGCTTGGTTATTTGCAACATTTGTCTTATAATAGTCCTAATTATGTTAGGACGTATTGATATAAGTTATATCAGTATCATACATTAATGATTGTACCAATGGATTGACCTAATTTACCTCGTAACCCACTAATGCAATATATACAAACCTTCGATGTGAGAGTTGATATGTATTCTAGCTTGTGTTCACTTGATGCATCATCCTGTATCATAAGAGCATCTCTAGCGGTGAGCTATGACTTGTGCAATTTCTATATTATAGCATTTACCATAAGTTGGATTATTCCAATAGTGTGCTAAAAATCTATGCTAAAAATAACAATAACTCACCCTTGTGCCAAATATATCATAAGGGCGAACTATTGTTATATTTGTTATGTCAGCTCTTTCTCCATTTCTCAATAACCAAATACACCAACAGTTGTGAAAAATACAACATTTCTCTTACAAATTTTTTTTAATAATCAAACAGCCGGTAAATAAATACAATATTTTCAAAAATAATTTTAAAGTCATATATTTATATATATATATATATATATAGATATATATACGGTAATGTTCCCATCAGCACGTGTTGATATAAGTTATATCAGCACTATGCATTGGGGGTTCTACCACTTGCATTTGTTCAATGTATCTCATATCTTACTAATGCATAAGGTACAACTCCCAATGCAGGTGTTGATATAACTTATATCAGCACGTGCTTACCTGATCATCATCCGATATATATATATATATATCTAATAAAAAAAAGTCAGAAAAGATACCATTTTTCTATTTTATTATTCTATTTTTGTTGAAACAATGGGGTTGGAAGATGGTAGTTAGTAGTTTATAAAAAATAAAAGAAATTAAGATTGTGGTAAAAAATAGCATATTATCGTCATTTGTACCATTGAAATACCTTATACTAAATTATAGCATTTTGCGTGTAGCATGTGTTAAAATAGCAACAGTACGGGATCATTGCCAGTTTATTTTCTGGTTCTGGAAGAAGCTTCTTCGTCAAACCAAGGGTAGGGTTTGGGGTTTCCTTGTAGACAGAGCCATGGCGTTGGAATGGGTGGTGCTAGGCTACACGGCAGGAGCCGAGGCCATAATGCTACTCCTGCTAACCATTCCAGGCCTGGATCCACTCCGCAAGGGACTCATCACAGTCACGCGTAGCCTCCTCAAGACCTTCCTCTCCGTTGTTCCCTTCTGCCTCTTCTTGCTCATGGACATCTACAGGAAATATGAGACCCGCCCTTCATGCGAACCCCACTCCTGCTCCCCCGACGACCACCTCCGTCACCAGAAGTCCATCATGAAGAGCCAGCGCAACGCGCTCTTGATCGCCGCCGCGCTCATCTTCTACTGGCTACTTAATAGCGTGACGGGTCTTGTTGTGAAGTTGGATGAGCTGAATAAGAAGTTGGAGAAGTTGAAGAACAGGGATTGAGAGAGTGTTTTGTTGGGTCATTCCTCGGTTTTTGAGATAAGCCCAATTTGTCATTTCTTTAAATCTATTTGTGTTCAATGTTTATTGGGTTTATTTCTTCTTCTTTTTGTTGTTGTTGTGGTTGATTTTGTGTTTTGTTGCTGTGGATTTTAAGAAACGTTAGATTGGTTCAGCTATTGTTAATGGGTATTTGGCTATGTATGTGATCTGTTTGAGTAGTTGGGTAAAAATTAGTGTAGACAGAAAAATCTTAATTAAGTTGAATTTTAGGCTTTGTGGATTGTTACTTGGGAATTTCTATGAGGCTCAATTAATTTTTTAACGGAATTTGTTGGTATTATCTCGCATAATGTGTAAACATTATATGGGGATCTTTACATAATATTTCAGGATAGTAGGGTATATTGTATACTATGATAAACATAGGTATGGTGTAAGTATTAAGCTAATTAAATTGCCTTATAGGTTAATTCACTTCAAAGTGTAGAATTTATTTAATTTAATATCCTTAATAAAATAGAAGAACAAGAAGTGTTAATTGCTGAGGTGAACACTACTAGTCATTTGAGTTATGTTAAGTTGAGAGTTGAGAGAAAGTGTTAATGATTTGAATGGCAATCACAGTGAAGCTAACAATGTAGCTTGTAGTGATGAACCATCCTATTTTGGAAAACCAAATTTGAAGAGTCATCTCAATTCCCAATCTAAGTGGATATGGGTTGTAGAGTTTAACCATCCTAAGTGGTTAAGTCTATAAACTGGGTAGCACTACCATTTTTTATGCATATTGAGAATATAGTTGAGAATACATTTAAGATTGCCCATGGACCTAAAAGGGATTTTGTCACTCCCCAGAACACCAGAACATACTAATGAATGATAAAACATGCTAAACATTCGCTTATTGAGCCAAATATAATAAAAATCTCATAAATTGGCAATTCAAAATTCAATAGTCTAGTCCTAAATGCTGGATAATAGGAGTAAGTTTCACTAAAAATTTCTTTTCTCACTCTATGGATGTGCAAGTTGATTGATTCTTGAAAATTTGAAAACTAGCCTCAATACCCAAGGTAGGAAAAATAATAGCCCAACTCATATTTAAAGTATAGTTGGCTAAAAATAAAACTTTGTTAAATCGCTGAATGCTGGAATCTTTATTTCAATTTACCAACTTGTGGAAAACTAGTTGCTGGGAATTCATTTGGAAAGGTTTGGGCATTAGGTTTATGAAAAATGAAAATAGACTCATAATAGAACCTTTTACCCAAAAATCATGTTATTCCATCAAGTGGAAGTGTGGAACCATATAAATAAAACTTATAAAATATAGGCATAAGCAGGAGAAAAATAAAAAACAGCCTTAATACCAAGGAAAGAAAAATGTCATAAAAAATCTAACAAATTCTTCATGTATAAGTACTAAGAACCTGATCATAAGAAGAAATCCAACTCATATCCCATCTAAGTCAACCTAGATATCAATTTGACCATAAATACATCAAACTTTAAAAGTGACTATGCATAATCCATCTATAGCATTCTGGTATCTAAGTACCCATCATCATTAAGCTTCTCAACCTTCTCAAGGAACCTCCTTCCAAACACACTTCCATCAAGATTTGTTTTCTCTTCTCGAATTTGAAAACATTAAAGTGTGAGCTACAAACCCAATAGGAAAGGTCTTTCTTTAACCAAAAGCACGAGGCTTACACATATGGGAGACATTAATTAAACAGAACAAAACCAATGCTCAATGGTTACAAATTCGTCATGACTCTGCAAACATCACTAAAAATTTTCTTTGGTTTTCCTTTCTTGGTTCTAATGGACAAAAGGAGAACAGAGGAACTTTGGCCAGTTTTGGGAGTAAAAAGATTATAAATGGTCTCTGATTTGATGTGGATCATAACTGGACTCCTTTTTGAAAGTGCTATAGAAAATTTGTATTTGGCCTTTGATTTAAAAGAAAAAGTTCACTTTTGTGGAAAATGATGGCCCATGCTAGTTTTTGAACCATTTAGGAGGTGAGAAATAGGAGAATGTTGGAAGCACTCGCGCGCCGGGGGGGGGGGGGTGTTAATTTGTCCAATGTAGGGTTAAAGCCAATAGTAGTTTGGAATCTTTTTGTTTCAAAATGATTGGTGTGTTTTGGTAATGGGGAATCATTGCCAATTCAGTGGATTCACTTTTGTTGTATTTTCTTTCTTTTCTTTTGTATACCTCACATTTACAGGGGTTTTGGCCTTCTTGTAGTTTCAATTCATGTTTCTTTATTAAAAGCTATTTTACATAGAGTCATAGACACTTCAAACTGTGCGAAGTACGCATGTTGGACATGTGACATGGATATGGGTATGGGATATCTGTTGGACATGCCCATGGTTGGAGTTGGACACTTACATAACTAGGGGAGTTGGACAAGAAAGAGAGGAGCATATTCTTATTTCACTACAAATTCATTTATATTTTCTCTTGATTTGCTTCTATGTTACATCGATAGTTCAAAATCAATGGAAGTATATATGTTTAACACATTATGTAATATATACATTTCATTTTTCCCTAGGGTATTAAAGAAGGAAAATCTTACACTTCAAGAATTTAGCTATGTCCACGTGTCATAAGTTTTGAAGTGAACAATGCTACCATCTAGACCCACACTCGCACCCACACCCACACCCACACCCACACCCACACCCACACCCACAGCCAACACTTGTAATTGAGTCCACTTAACACAGAGAGAGAGAGAGAGAGAGAGAGAGAGAGAGAGAGAGGAGAGAGATTTTTTAGACGGTCAGCCAAGGGAATAAAATATTGCCACTGCTATTGCATAACCTGAGTGATCTTAATAGATCATTTTGTTTTGGTGGTGAGTTTTTTTCTGTTTTATCTTAAGCATATGAAGGTTGCACTTATCATTTTGTTTTGAGAGTTTGTTTTCAAAGTAATTTTCTAATTATGCTATAATTAAAATATTTAAAATTTTTCTCGGTAATTCTAGAATGCACAATATCAACATATTTAAAGAGAAAGGGTAGAGGTCCAGGGATGAAAAATCCTCATTGAAAGAGATCTATTCTAAGGTATCTTTTCTTGGGTGGACACTTGATGTGATTTATAGACTTGGCAGTTGCAACATCCAATTCCTATTTATAATTTTATATATAACAACCAAATTAATGTCCGGTAAGAGCACACAAATAGATATTTCTATAGAGGATTTAAATTAAGGAAATACTGCATATATCTATCTATCTATATATATATATATATATATTTTTTTTTTTTGGATAAGTAAAATACCGCATAATTGCTATAACTTGGGTGAGTCCGACTTTGGTGGTGTTTTTAAGAGGAGCATCGTAAGCCTTTCGTTAAGTCTAAAATTCTCTCTCTCTCTCTCTCTCTCTCTCTCTCCTCTGTTAACAATGAGATTGGTATTCTCTTTCGCTCTTAAGTCAATTTTTTCTCTTTAAGATTTCTTGCGTTATTTCATCATATTCAGATTTCTTTATCTCTCTAAATTCCTCTCTCTGTAGCTGAGCACACTGATTGGGGGAAGAGAGTGTGTGAGTGGAATTGATCAAAGAAGTCTAGAGAGATTGTGGGATGTGTATAGGCTGTTTGGTGTGTATATATATATAAAGGGAGATGATCGAGTGTCGACCATTCAGACCATCCAGGGCAGATCGCGATCCCGGGACGGTTTGCACTTGATCATTCTCGTATATATATATAAGTTTTGATCATGTGTGGGATATCCCGTTTGATCACAGTCGTCCGTGAGCGAATGGGATACTCCGGGATATCCCGCGCTTGATCAGCCCTATATATATATATATCGATCACGGCCATCCGTGAATGACACGCGCGCATTCACGTGGGTGCGCGTGTCACTCACGGACGACCGTGATCGTACGGGATATCCGGGATATCCCGCACATGATCAAAGCTATATATATATATATATATATACTTTGCCCCTAAAAGGTTCTTTCAACATTGTTGACTTTTGGTGTCACCTTTGCTATCTTCTTAATTAATAATGTACTGCAACTAAAATAGAAGGAGGTTTCCCCCGCCAAAAAACAAAAAAAAAAAAAGGGAAGGGGGGGGGGTGGGGAGGAAAAGAAAAAGAAAAACAGGAGAAATGTTGGGAGACGTGAGCGAACGGGATATCCTGGAGTATCCCGTTCGATCACGGCCGTCCGTGGATGACATGCGTGCATTCACGTGCGTGCCCGTGTCACTCATGGACGGCCGTGATCGTATGGGATATCTGGGATATCCCGCACATGATCAAAGCTATATATATATATATATATATATATATACACTTTACCCCTAAAAGGTTCTTTCAACGTTGTTGACTTTTGGTGTCACCTTTGCTATCTTCTTAATTAATAATGTACTACAACTGAAATAGAAGGAGGTTTCCCCCACCAAACAAAAAAAAAAAAGGGGGGGGGGGAAGGAAAAGAAAATGAAAAACAGGAGAAACGTTGGGAGATGTGGGGTCTGAATGTATACTATATATTAATGATTGAGGTATTTTCGATGTTTCCTTAATAAGGTTAGTATTGTCTTTTTATATTCCCAAAGGTTTTGTCCTTTTGTTCTAATTGAAGTTTTTCTCATAGATGAAGAGATTTCAAAGTCCATTTTAGTCTCTATTTTATTTTGTGGATTTTGTAAGTTTGATTAATCATTCTATTTTTGTAATGATACTAATTCATTTGACTGTTAGAGTTCGGTCATAATTGCATGTTTTTTTATTACTGTAACGATATTATTTAATTATTTATTTGATTATTATCTTTACTTGAAAGGTGACTAAAGTGTATATATTCCACTAATCTCTCATTTAATTTGCTTAGAGAGAGATTTTAAATTCATATATTTGGTTGGTAGATCTATTAGTAACCTTTGTCTTGCTGAATTTTTGAGGTATAACCTTCACCAATTCATTGAATTTATTTGTGTGTCATGATGTTGCTATTTTATTTGTGCATATTAACTTATGACTTTGATAAAGTACGCAACAAGCACCAAAAAAAAAAAGAAAATTTTTTTTATAATGAGTATGGCATTAAGAACTTTTATCACTTTAAAAATGGTTGGAAGATTATGCTATCATGATCATTAAATTAAAGTGTGTACTCCATAGATCATGCCTTGACTAGTAAAGCGTATAGGTTTCTAGACCATGAAAACCATTGTAAATTGAATATGTAGATATTATATTATATGAAATAAATTTCCCTTCAAGTCTAAAGATAGTGGGGGTCTAGAATTGTGGATAAGTAGTCTTGGGACTACTTATTGTAGATCGTTAATATTCGATATTCGCTGTACTAACATCAATGCTGATTGGAATTCCTAATATAATGATTCTTCGTCTACCATTGGCTATGTGTTTATATCCATGTGTGCATGTGAAGAAGGGGGGATGGGGTTGGAGCTATTTGTTGGGAATAATAAATTATAGTTAACTCCACCATAGAGTTAGAGCTTAGGGATTTGGTCTAAGTTAGTGAAGTAGGCTAAATATGTGTTTATTATATTCATGTGGGATAGACTAGTATTGTCAGTCTTAAGATAATGTAAGAATACTACCATAATTGGCAAAGTTCTGTCAAAGAAGCATGCTTGCGTAAAGGCATTTGAGCTGCGTTTAAACTAAATTAAGGCAAACATTCATTTATCCAACCATGAGGTAGATTAGCCCATTGGAAACAGCTTACTCAAGTATAATCATCATTATTCCATCGTAGACATTTGAGCTGCTCCAGTGTCGAGGCAAAAGAGTGAAAGTGGTGATCGACATAGGGCGCTGAATATTATGGGAAATCTAGATCTATGGGAGAAAAACTGTATTGTGAGATTATACGTGAGCAAGGGAGCTATGAATATTATGGGAAATCCAGATCTATGGGAGAAAAACTGTATTGTGAGATTATACATGAGCAAGGGCGCTATAAATATCAATCATTTGAGATCAAACAAAAATCTTGCTGATCCATTGACAAAAGCTTTAGCTAGAGAAAAAAAAATCTAGAATACAACAAGGGGGATGTGGCGTAAGCCCAAAGAAATTTAAATCACCTATAAGGATACCCTACCTAGGGACTGGAGATCCCAATGACTAATTTTAAGGGACAAATGAATCATAGAGTAATTTGGAGTGGACATGCATCATAAAGTCTTAAAGACTTATAGTTCATTCCTAAGGTGTAAGTGTGTCATCTCGTAGCAATATTGGTGGTTCATATTTTAATCTCTTAATGAGTTTTATAGCCCTTATGGGTAGGATGCTTGAGTAACGGGAGCATCCCTAATAGACTCACCTATGAGTGTGGAAGTGGGCCGTTTCATCTAAGAATTGGGATGATTCTCTAGAACACACATGAAAATTGGGATAAGCACAAGGTCATGATTGCTGGTTTATGAAGCTTGGATAAGGACACCTTTAGTGACGTGTGTGATGTAATTTTGCACGTCCTTAAGTAATCTTAGTTTCAAGGCTTAGCCACTTTGACTATAATACGAGAAGTCAAGAATTACTGAAACACTTAGTGAAGTTTCAAGGCATTGCCACCTTCACAATGCATGACATTCTAACTTTGCCCAAAATTTTTTTATCAAATTTTTTATTAAAATAAGTGGCGGATTGTTGGGGTATATTTTAATAAAAAATTAGTAACGGTCTATCAATTAATTATGTGTAACTTATGAATCAGAATTTATATTTTGATATAAATTTTTTCATAACCTACAAAACCTACAATTTACATTTATAGTAGAATTTATATTTTACTTAACCATCTCTTATACCTATAATTTGAGATCTCCTTTAGCCCACCACATCTCTCATTGACTTTCACTTCTTCTTTCTATCTCTGTATGAATCTCTTCTATTTTCTTTTAGTTTCTTTTTATTTATACTTGGGCAACATAAGGTGTTGGGTAGAGCTTCTTCTTCTTGTGGTGGTGCAAAAATTTGAGAAGATATAGTGAGTAGTAGCTGTGTTGTTGTATCCATGAGGTGGAGGCGGCATGTTGAGAACTACTGCATCAGAGAAATTCCATAGTTGGCAACTTGGCACAAACTGTCTTAAAGAGAGCGACCTAGTCCGTGCCTTAACTTGGCTGAAATTTACTTCTTCACAAGATTTCAAAGTAAGGATACAACGGCCTAGCTACTACTTGCTATGCCTTCTTGAAGTTTTTCACCACTACGAGAAGAAGAAGCTCTACCCAACACCTTACTTTGCTCAAGTTTAATAAAAAGAACTCAAAGAAAATAGAAGAGATTCATAGAGAGATGGAGGGGAGAAGAGAAAGTGGATGATTGATGTGGTGGAATGGCTAAAGGGATATCTCAAATTATAGGAGTAGGAGAATGTAATGGTTTAGTAGAATAGAATATAAACTCTACTATCAATGTAAAATGTAGGTTGTGTAGGTTATGAAAAAATTTATATCAAAATATAAATTTTGATTCGTAAGTCGCACACAATTAATTGGAAAAAATGATTGTTGGACCGTTGCTAATTTTTTTATTAAAATATACTTGGACAATCCACTACTTATTTTAATAAAAAAAACTAGAAACAATTTTGGGCAAAGTTAGAATGTTATGCATCGTGAAGCCTTGAAACCTTCACTTAGTGTTAGAGTCAAAGTGACTAAGCCTTGAAACTAAAACTACTTGAGGTTATGTGGAATCACTTCACACACATTAGACATCCACTTATAAGGGCTATAGAACTCATTAAGAGATTAAAATAATTTGAACCTCCCATATTGTTACAAGACGATATGCACTTACACTTTAGGGATGAACTATAAGTCTTTAAGACATTACAATGCATGTCTACTTCAAATTACTCTATAATTCATTTGCTCCGTTAAGCTAGTTCTTGAGATCTCTAGTCCCTAGGTAGAGTATCCTCATAGGTGATTTAAATTTCTTCGGGCTTAAATCTCATTCCCCTCGATGTTTTCCAGATCTTTTCCTCTAGCTAAAGCTTTTGTTAAATAAATCAGCGAGATTTTTGCTTGATCTTAAATAATTGATATCTTAGAAACATGAACCTTTTTTAATAAGGGTGCTGCTCCGCACTTTGGAACCATGATTCCACGCTTCCTAGTTGAAACCTTGTAAGAACCGTGATTCTTTCTTGGGAGAATCTCAGTTCTAACTAACATGGAACCTTGTGATGCAGGGGGAAGGCAGGTTTCCAAAAATAATAGAATTCCTATTAAGTCATGTCAAATTAATGCTTAGTTCAGTACTCAATACTTTCATTTAAAAAAAGAAAGTAAAAGCGTGTTCTCTTTTTCTCTACATTGGTATGGTTTCTCAAAAGCACTTGTTCCACTTTTATTTATTTCTTTTTCTATTTTTTACGAATTCCTTTATATTTCTAAAGAAGTATAATATTTTGCTTGGATATTCTCTACAATTTCATCACACACAATGAGGTAACACAAAATATATGCATTTTAGACAAACGCTTCCTACACGCCCCAAACCTTTGACTTTTTTATGTTCCCCCACTTCCCGACCCCGACCCCTACCTTGCCCCCGCTCCTACTTCGTGCTTCTATGATTAATATTTATAGCTCCATTGCTCAAGTATAATCTTACGCTACTGTATTTTCTTCTCACGGATCTGAATTTTCCCATAATGTGACTTTATCAATTACGGTAGTACTCTAACAATATATTAAGATAGGATGTACTAGTCTATCCCACATGGTTATAATAAATCACATAATCAGCCTGCATATTCACTGGTTCAGACCAAAGCTCTAAGCTCTAGCTCCATGGTGAACTTAACTATGATTTATTTTTCCAACTAATAGTTCCAAAACCACCCCCACCCCCCAACAACCCCAAAAAAAATATAGATTCATAACCGGTGGTAGACAAAGAATCATTAGATTGGGAATTTTAATCAGCATCACTGTATAACAGAATATCACTTATATTACGAGCCATAGTGAGTAGTCTCAAGACTACTTATCCACAATTCTAGATCCCCACTATCTTTCGATTTGAAGGGAAATTTATTTCATATTATATAAGATCTAAAGATTCAATAAATACAACGTTTTTCATGGTCTAGAAACCTATAGGCTTTACTAGTCAAGGCATAGCCCATGAGTACACATTTCATTTAGACCTTATATCTTTGCAACCTAATGACATCAATTTTTTAGTGTTAATTATTTGGTTTATCTTATTTTTGTGCATGCAAAGTATTTAATTAAAGTTGCTTTGCTCCTTTTGTTTAATAAATGTTCTGACTCATAACTTATTATGTAGCTTAGATGCTTACTTTTGGAACCCAATTTAACAAGCACCAACCTTTGGCACCCTTAACTTTGTATCTCCTATCCTTAATTGGCACTCCTCAAAATTTGTCTAGATTTTTTTGTAAGCTCTCAGTCGATGACCAACAAATGCTGCCTTTATACATTTGTTATGAATTCGGGTTCCATACAAACTCTTCAGTTACTGGGTTGTCCATGTTGATTTCTTTGGTGGGATTGTTAGATTTGTAAGTAACTCACTGGAAGTTTTGGGTTGGGTTAATTGCTTCTGGTTCCTTGGGGTTGCTACACATCTGGAGTTTTGAAGCAGTTCCTAGCGTTTCGGGTTTCTGATTTCTTTCCACTTTGAGGATGTTGAGGACTTTAAGGACTAGGGGATGGATATAATTGGTCTGGTGATAGGGTAAAGTGTCAAATTGGTTAGATTCGTATTAGGGTAATGAGGGTCTTTGTTATTTCAAGAATTTCAATGAGGTTTCAGTTTCCTCTCTTCAATAAATGGTGGCTTTGTGTCATTTGTGATTTTATTCGAGTTATTTTGTTGTTGCACTCAGCAGAGATGTGAACTTATTGTTGTTCTCCAAAATATAAGAAGCATGCTTGTTTCTTTGGTGCAGATGTTCCCATATCTTGTTACTGTCTTTCCCTAGGCCCATGTTCTCTCTCGTCCTTGAGGGTTTGGTCAATGTTGCCTCTTCATCCTTGTCCTCCATCTTCACCCCTCAAGATTAACCCTAATGAAACTACTGTGTTTCATTTTCTAGGTGCCTTCCTCCTTCCTTGGCAGTTCTCCAATTGCTGGCTAGCTTCAATCTCTCTAGATTATTTTATTGCTTGCCTTGGCCTGGGTGCCCTCTTGATCTGCTCTACTCAACTTTTAGTCACTAACTGCCTTTTTTGACTGATGTCTCTTTAGTAACCCAGGTTCTGCTTTCTTGATCTAAACTTGTTTTTAGCTTTTTATTTATTTATTTATTTTGGTACTGATGACAACTTCCGTACTAAGATTTGAAAACATGACTCCTTACAGATCTTCAAGTCACTCATAGCAATAGAGCTAGAGCTCATTGGTTCTCTCAACCGTTATCACAATTTCTTGTTACAAGTTCATTTTCATTTTCCCTTTTTCATATTTTTATCTATATATATATATATATATATATATATATATTTTTTTTTTTTTTGGTGACCTTATACTCCAATGGCAATAGAGGTGTTGTAAGCTCTAATATTTGAACTCAAACGTGAAGGTTCTTAGTTTCTCTTTTGAGGGAGGCACTGACTCAGAGGTTTGTGGACATTCATCTGCGCATGGGCCTTCAAAATTCTCTCCCTATGGTGCGGCATCGTTGTTCAAGCCCACACCTAGGACTCAGCAAACCTTCAGTCCAAGCTTTTTCTAGTTCCCAACTCAATGAATTTGGTTGGCCGCTTGTGCATTTGGATCTATGTAAATGTAAGTGCATGTGAAGGATATTTCACTATGGCTGTTTCTGGAATCCCATTTCCATATTATCAGAAGTCCCATTGTCGCTGTGCAGCAAGAGCTTCTACTTTGGACGTAAACTCTCAGTTGGAAGTAAATAAAGGTTTTCTTTAAGTCTTTAATTTGCACCCCGTTTCTTTAAGTCCATGCTTAACCTTGAATAGTGAGTTGGTTGACTTCTATAATTTTAGATATAGTTATCAGACCCAGATAGACTGCAACCCAGGCAAGAGAGGGGGTCAATGGGTCACTGGTCCAATCCTTGGGTCAATCAGTTAGACCGGTTGATGATGAAAGTATATTATTTTGAATATAATTAGTTACAATATAGGTATATGGAGAAATTGAGTAGTGATATATTTAGATAGTAAATAACATAAAGGGATTCCTGCTTTGTTGGTTAAGTGCTTGTTTTTTCTTTAGGGTTCATAACTCCAGCCTTGGGGCAGAAACTTTTATGTATATTGTAAATAAAAGTTAAACCAGTCAGACCAGTCCGGTTCAACCAAAATTAGTCCAGCTTCGAACTGTTTTAACAGGGGGAATGGCTATTGCAACCCCCCAAAGGGTTAAGTTGCCCCACCATTTTTTTTAATTAAAAAAATTATTATGTAAAATTACCAAAAAGGGCTTAACCCTCACCCATCCCCTCTCCTGCACCCTTCCTCACTGGCGACCTCTCTCCCGCACCTCTTGTTGGAAAAAATGGAGGTTTTGAAAACAAAACCTCCCTCGCAGGAACCCACACCCCTCTTCTTCTCTCTTCTTCTCTGCTTTTTTTTTTTTCTTTCCTTCCCAGAACCCCTCTCCCACACCCCTCGCCGGAACCCCGCACCCCTCTTCTTCCTTCCTCCTCTTCCCTCTTCTTCTCTGCTTTTTTTTTTTTCTTTCCTTCCCAGAACCCTTCTCCCGCAACCCCTTCTCGTCGGCAGCCCTCCCTCCCCGTCACCGGAAAAAATGGAGGAATACACAGATTTGACCACATAGGGAAAAAAAAAAAAAAAAAAAAAAAAAAAAAAAAAAAAAAAGAAAGAAAGAAAGAAAGAAAGAGAGAAAGAAAGAAGAGGAGAAGAAGAGAGAAGGTCGTCGGAAAAAATGGAGGAACACAGATCTGATAGATCTGACCAGCAGAGGAGAAGAAAAAAGAAAACAGGAGAAGAGTCGTCGGAAAAAATGGAGGGGGCGTCGTCACCGTCGCCCTTCCTCGTCGGTCGCCGTCGCCGTCGCCGTCTCTTCTTCTTCTTCTCGCCCGTCGTCACTGCCATGGGGTGTGGGGTGAGTGAGAAGGGTGGGTGAGAATAAGGGGTAGTGAGGTCTTTGAGAGGGGTGGGTATATATTTTTGGGGGGTGGGGATAACAAGCAGGGGCAACTTAACCTTTAGGGGGGTTGCATTAGCCGTTCCCTAATTTGGTTCATTTGCATAAACGGTCTTGTATTAGAACCGGGCAGGCCAAGGCCCAGGTCACCAGTTCACTGGTTGGGCTTATCTGTCAAGGACTTGTATACCTCTAGGCTCAAAAGAACATCTTGGTTTAATTTGATAATTTCCTCCTCCTGAAGAGCCAGCCTCCAGTCAAGACCTTTGATAAATCCTTCTCCTTGTTCACTAGGTGTTGATCACTGCATGTGGTTGATTGTCAGTATATGTCTCTACACGTAAGAATGCGAAGAGACTGCACGTTACAATGATGGGAGTGAAGAACCAACCCAGACAGGGTCTGGTCCACTGGTCCGGTTAATAACTATGGCCCCAATACTCAAGAGAGTTACAGTGGCAGTAAAATGGTCTCTCATATTTGAAACTCAAAACATGTAGGTTCTTTAGTTTCTATTTTGATGGAGGTGCCAATTCTTTAAGAGGTTCATGGCTTTTATCTCCCCATGGGTCTCCAGACTTTTATCCCTATAATGCAGCATTGTTGTTAGAGCCCACATCTTGGATGGGGAAAAAGGGAGGGAGACATAAAAGATGGGCAATTGGGGGATGCACCACAAGAGTGCCATTTAAGGGTGCAAGGTGCATTCGACTTCCAATTCCAAGGGGAAGCTTAATTGTCAAGGGACTACGCCTCAAGAAGCAGAGGTCTTAAATTCAACTCTTGCTAAACCCATTGGGGCCATCCACACAAGATTTCATGGTTCTCATGGGTCTCGGATTTATCTGTTTCATATGGATTGTGGGATCTTATATAAGTCCGGGGTTTGCGCGAGAGATTTCCTCGTTATCAAAAAAGGTGGGTTCGACATCCCTTGGACACGTATCTCTTATCTAGCCAAATAAATAAATAAATAACAAAAACAAAAACCAGGGCTACCCGTCATGTACTGTCACACTGATCGACTGACTTCTGAAGGGAAGTCTTGGCTCCAAGTATGCTGCTAACCTATCTCATGGCCGATGTCTGCTGGATTGTCTAATACTGGATTCACTTGCCTGTATATAACAATGAAGATGCTCTAGTGCTTTCTAAGCCTTGAGATCTACTGAGAATCTCTCGTATTAGGTTTCATATATTGTGCCCATGGACACAACAAATAATGAAAGAAGAGTATCCTATTTGAGTGCATTTAATCTTGTGTTATTGAGATTTGCTCATTAGTGCTCCGTTTGATTGCCAATAAGATCCGACTTACTTATGCAATTACTGTTGTCACAGTTTGAGTGGGCATTGATGGCTGGACGTTTTGATATACTACTACACTGCACACAGCCTATGCTTTGGGAAAAGTTCTTTAAGGTGGACATTGTGTGTCTTCCATCTGGGCATCAAATGCAGAGTTTACGGACCGGATCTGGAAATGGGGTATATCCAATGTCTGATTCTTTGAGAATTTACCAAAATTTAGCTCTGTTCAATGGATGGATTTTAATATGGAGTGTGAAATATTTATCCCCTAACTTGAATCCAGTTGAACGTCAATTGTTGAAATTTTCCTCAAAATTCAGCAAAACGAATAAGAAAATTTTATTATTTAGGTTTACTTGTTTAAACTTCATCTATTTCCAAGTTTTGGTGCCCTAATTTTTGGTCAACTCATGGTTCCAAACAAAGGAAAGAATAGTAAAGTGGCCAAATTTCCGAATAAGGAATGCTAAACTTGTGAAAGGCAATTTAAGCATATGCGCGCTGCTTAATTTTCCGCTGTTCAACCAGGGTCAATACAGCTACCAGCAGATTGGCTCAGTCTACCAGCAGAACCGTTACGTTAAAATTTGAATAGGTAATTATTTTATATCTATATATATACGCACAGCTTTGATCATGTCTGGATCTGAATACTTGAACAGCTCTATATAAATATTATGATTTGTCTTTTGATTTTAAAACCGCCTGTTTAAGAATATTCAACCAATTAAAGTAAACAATACAAATATTCCTCCCATTGAAATTTCACCTAAAGGTGGGAGCAGCAGCTATTTTCATTTGAAGTTTCTGCTCTATCAAAGTCGATATGTCTTATGCATGTGCTGCATGGTTTGACGAAGAACCAATCAACCCAACATTAATTTGTAGCGTGTTGATTTCTTCCTGGGATCTAGAAGACGAAAACCAAGCAAGGGTCAATACAAATTGGAAGTCTATAGCTCAGGTAATTTGTCTGTTCCTTTCTTCCCCTTATCGTTTTTTTGGGGTACTGGGGTAGGAGGTTGGCAACTTGTTTTGCAGTAGTTACCAACAGGATTCTCGAATACAAGAATTTGTCGAGGATTTTCCTTTTCCCATGGCAGATCAAAAAAAAATATAAAGAAATATAAGAAGCTGATCAAAATTAGATGAATTCCATACTAGAGCAAGCACTACTTTTGGTTCTAGGTTGACAAACTGGGCAAAATTTGAAGTCCTTTTCAGCATTTGGTTCATATGTGGACGAAAATTGTGGGTAGAAACAATGGCACAGTGTGAAAGAAGACGCACGTTTTCAACACACATTTAATTGATAAGGAATGCTCTTCAAACCCATGTTAGATGATGATGTTGTCATGAAGACTTATTAGATTAACCCTAGGGACAAGGTTACCAAAAATTAAGCCGTAATAAATTAGTTCACCTGCAAGAAAAATAGTCTCAATATTCACCGACAACCCAAATTACAAGGCGTCACATGCACCATTAGTCTCCTTCCATCACAACCATGCATAACAAACACAAAATGGAGTTTAAAAAAATAATAATAATAATAAATAAATAAATGGGGCGATACAAGAGATCTACGTGGAAAAACTCAACTAGGATAAAAAAAAGGGTCCAACACCCAAACAATTCACTATTTCGAGAAAGACTTACAAAATAAGGTAAGAAATATTTTATAATCCCTGTGGGGGAAAAATTCCGGCAGTAGGGCTCTTCTTGGAATCTTCCTCCTCCTTCAAGATGTTGTTGACTAAGCCATAGAATCACCACTTTCTTCTAGTTCTTTCTGCCTCTTTTTGGCTGGGGGTGGATTGGTACCTACAAAAAGTTCTCCAACGCCCAAGTCAAGATAGGCCCAAAAAGATAGAGTTATTTTTCTTGAATTAGATGTACATACTTTTGCGGGTCATTGATGACCCTATTTATATCTCATCATTAAGATTCTAAGGATTTCTAGGAATGGGATGGATTTCATCATCTTTAAAATTCTCTCCTCTTCACTCTTAATTGGGTAATCTCATCCTATTGTAACGTTAGCCCCTTTAAGACACATGGAAGCAGTTTTGAGGTCTCACTTGTCCAGCATCTAGGTACTTGTAGGTGATAGTGAGACATTTCACCACGTTGCCTGAAAATGTCAGGGTCATCAATATTCACATTCATGTGGGCTGTTCAGAATTTTTGCAATTTTTTACTATTATTCTAAACTTACGTGGCAAGAGATCTGCACGGCTTGTTTCGTGGTGGTGTGCTTCCCGTCCACCCGAATATTGTACTCTTTTGCCATTCTATTTTGGATTCGTGCTATGAGCTGTGCTATTAAGCCATGCTCTTGGTCATATCAAAGAGTCGTGCCCTTGGTCATGCCAAGGAACTATTTTTTGGGGTCGCACCCCCAGCCATGCTCTTTTGTAGATAATCAGTTGGTCATTCAAAGCTGGTCTGAACTAATGTTTCGCTTTGTCCATCCTATTAAGCTTAGACCTATTTGTGTTGTTCAAGCCTTCATTATTAGACTCTTGTCGTTTCTTCATTAATGCTTGAATTACTGCATGCTACTTTATTCTCCCATGTTACTGTTATTGCTACAGCCATCACATCAAACGTTTAACAACTGCAATTATAATTCTCATAATTGCTTTGTTTGTTGAGTTAGCCTTAAAGGGTTGTATTTCTAGAAATACCCTTGTTTTTGTGTCATGTGACATCGTGGGGATTTTTATCACCCATATACCCTACGATTAATTCTTTACCTTCAACCTTATGCTTGTAAACCAAGCTTTATCCTTAGGCCCGCATATAACATGCAGCTTCCAAAACGCCCTTTCCAACAACCTTCTTGAAAAGTATGAATAAAGAGCAAACAAAAGTAGTCTCACAAAACAACCACCTAAGTGAGTTAAGTATATGGGGAAGTCTAAAAACGTATGCTAACGGGTTTAGCACTCAAGCTCATACTCTAGATGGAAAAAACTCATCAATGTAAGTGTGTCTCTATAGGTTCTCTATTTTCTCTTTCTTTTTTCTTTCTTTTTTTAAGGTAAATATCCAAAATATCCCTCATAAGAAAAATTATTTTGTAAGAAAAATTATATTTAAAATCCTACAAAATAATTTTTCTATCAGAAAAACCCAAATAGGGTTAAACTATATATAAAAAAAACCCAAGAACTTATCTTCCATCAAACTCCATTTGAGTGATGAATTTTCTTGATTAAAATACCCTTATTACATTTTTTTTATTAAAATATAAAAATAATTATTCAAAATTTGTATTACCATTTGTTTATCTAATAAATGGATTATTTGTCCTTTATCACCAAAAATTAAAAAAAAAATGTGTGGAAAGAAAACGAACAAGTAAACAATTATAAAAAAAGGTATGTCAGTCCAAAAACTGTATAATTTAAACAAAGTTAGATGAAAATTAGAGTGTTGAGTTTTTTGGATATACTATAACTTTATTTGGGTTTTTTAGATAGAAAAATTAGTTTATGAGTTTTTTGTATAGAATTATTTTTTTTTTTTTAAGGAATATTTTAGATATTTACGCTTTTTTAATCATACTTTATTGCCTCTTTCTTCCCTTACTTTATCACACATTTTTCCTTCGAGAAGATTGAATGAGGAGCAGTTATATCTAGGTTTTAGAGGCATGTGCCGGGTTTCAAAAGAAAGGACAACGTCTAGTTTGGGAATGGCTTTAGATCCTGTGTCATTTGAATGGTCAAGGTAAGTCGTTCGAATGGAAGAGTGATTGGCCACAAACCCAAGGCTCAGCCTATGTATCGTTCGACTATTTCCTACGGGTGCTTTCAAAGTCCAATATCCCAAAACCTAACGCACCTTTTGTTTTCTTTTTTTTTTTTTTTGTGGGGGGGGGGGGGGGGGGGGGGGGGGAAGGAGTGGGGCAGGGTAACATAGGAACCACATGTTACACCTGCAACACACATAGGGCCACCATCAACAAAAGCATAACTTCCATCGCTGGTCTCTAAGTTATTTACCATGGCTAAGTGAGACTTGGGCATATGAAGATGACTCAAAATACAACCTTAGCCTTAGCTCTTGTCAACAGAATTTTTCTCTTTTTTTTTTTTATTATTTATTTTTATTTATTTTTTTTATTTTTATTGGATAAGTTTGTCAACAGAATTCGCCAACACTAGACCCTTGGTCCTAACACAGTGGAACCTTAGAAGTAAGAAAACGTGAGAGAGTGAAAATGGAATTGAAACTCAAGTAATGTCTAGGAAAATGACGAATGATTTTTTAGTTCAATTTTTTTTTTTAATTACCATTTATAACAATAATTGTGAACGATAAATCAGCGTCCAAGACATTAAATGAGGCAAAGCAATTCTTCTTTGTAAATATCGTTGGCTAACATATGAATTTAATTTGATTATATTAAACCATTTGGTCGATTTGATTATTCTAATGAAAATTTTCAAATTCCAAGCATCTAACTTGAAATTTATTTTTTCCAAATCAAGAAAATTGTTGAAATTATTAAATTAACTAGAAATGATTATACTTGATTTACTGGATGAAATTTATCATATGCATGCGAATCCAAACTTTTTCTTTCATTATGAGATGACATTATCTTATTGGGCACCAAATGGCTAGTAAAATTTAAAATTACCTTGACATGAGGTTACTATATCTTTTGGTTTTAGAGTATAAAGACAAGAAATATTGGTTTTAGTGGCAACTAAAAATTAATATGAAAAAATTAACGGTATATTTTCAAGATATATATATATATATATAGGAATAATATAATGATATTTTAAGAATGACTAAAGTGACAACAAGCTATGTAGTTAGGGGTTAATATATACTTTTTAGATGGGCCAATGCAGAAAAATTAAATTTTGAAGGACTTCATCTAATATAATATATAAGAGAAACTATCCAATCTTATTTTAAAGGAATTCTTTAGATTGTTTTTTATTTATTTATTTATTTTTTTGGTTTTGGTTTTGTTTTTGTTTGGAGGTGGTTGGCAAACTCGTTCTCTGTGTACTGTTGAGAAATGTTTCGTTTTCCAACCTAAATGAATCCTTTTGGTTTTGCTTTTTCTTAAAGCCCATTTCAAGTTTGTTGGTGACTTGGAAATCTATATATAATCGTGTTCTTGGTAATTTGCCTAAATCAATAATTGGTTAAAAAAGCAGAGAGCTGAAGTGATATATGATCATTGGTCAATTTAGTTTTGCAGTGCAAGATATGTATAGGTGGAGCCTTAGAGGTATCCCACAGAACTACTTAAGGGAGACCTGCGCGGAAAGTCATGATTTCGACGCAACCTAGTGTTGTTTTGGTGTTTTTCCTAGAAAATTAATCATTACACAGAGGTTAGAAGGTTTGAGTTTCAGAGAATTGGAATTAGATGAAAATGGCATCCAATCCTCGGATTAATGCCAATAAAGCACCACCCAAGCTAGGTAGTGTATTCAAAATTGATTTATGTTGCCCATCTTGGAAACTTCAATTCGAAATTCGTTCGAAGTCTTTGCATGCATTGATCAAAGAAGAAGGATCACAGTATTGTAGCTTTGACATTTATTTGGAGGTTTGGGGCTATAATTTTGAGCCATTTTTTATCCCCTTAGGCACCCATATATTGATTTATTAATTAATAATATTCTTTATAGGATGGAGTGTTAATCATTTCACTTAAAATAAAAATCAATTGGTCCTATATATTGATTTGTTAATCATCTTGTAGGATTGAATGCTAACTATTTCACCTAAACTCAATTGGCATCAGGGAGAGACGTCCTTAGATTTATATTTATGAGTAATAATTATGGTACACTTCCAACATCCCACATATATCTTGTTGGAAAATATTTGTATTGTATTACTTATGTATAATTCTGTCAAAACAGTATGCATATAATACACGAATTATTTTGAATAACCCAAATATACAGAATACAGAATATAATAGAAACCGAAATAAATTCTGGAAATTCACAAACTTACAGAATACAGAAGATAATAAAACAGAATTGGATTGATCAAGGCTAGCGTTTGACGCTATGTCCTTAAGACAGATTTCGCCCCTCACTTGGTGCTTTGAGTCTCACAGACGTCTGTCTCCCAGGATACAATGATCTGTACGCACAGAAGAAGCACTGCAATCTCTGCGTCTGGTGAACCCACTGTATCCTTACTCTCTCTCTTAAACAGTACGAAAATTAATTTCTTGATTAACCTCTAATTGACTGCGAAATGCAGTTTAAATAAACAACCCAGAAGTGACTCTCCAGAATAGTCCAAAAGGCACATTGATCAGGTGTGTCTTTTGTTCATGACTGTTCTGGGTTAACAGACAGACATGGCTTAACGGTAATTAAATTAATTAGCAAAATAAATTTTGCTTAAAAAATAACACACATGGGTCAGTCTTCTTGACCCCACCCCACCCGACCCGGCCCGGCTCGGTTCGGTGCAGTGCGGGAGGGCGCGCGCGTGTGTTTTTGGGTCCAAACCCAATGTTGGCTAGGTCCTCCCTCCTCACAAAACTTGGGTGCCCTTTGGGCCCAAACCATAGGTCCAAAGTATGTGTATATGAATTCACTCAGAATTTCATAGTTATCCAATGTGGGACAAGCCTTATTACCATTCTTCAACCAACTATTCAAAGGTGACTTTAGAGAACAATTTCTCATTCACCCATTAATGATTTTGGCCAATTAAATATTCGAATTAAATCTCCACATAGAGATTAACTAATTCCAACATGGACCCACCTCAAATTATACATGGGACCCACATTAATAAATAGCCAATATCTCTAACAATCCCCCACATGAATGGAAACTGGTTGGATATCTATGCAAATGAAAATGCTGACACGAAAGAGAGTAAGTATGGAAAGTCCCTGCATAGGATAGGTGGCTTGTAGCTTTGAACCTTCCCTTGTGAAAGACTATCGGATTTGCTGGCTGATTAGTGAACGTGATGTCTTGAACTATTCAGCTGATTGTGCAAACCAAGACAATAGAATTCACACAGTTCCTTCCCGAACATAGTTTGGTTCTCATGATTGTGTTCATTTTGGCCCTGAACAATTCCTGGTTTCTATGAGTGCTTTAGAGAATATAGCCTTATAATTCTCATAGAAGTGGCCCCTTCTACACTCATATAGGTGATTCTTATTAAGAGTATCCTGCTATACCCCACTTGGATTTCCAAGATATAAGAACCATTAAAAGCTTAGCTTATCCTGGTACACGCTACAGGCATCACTTTTTCATCATAGGAATAGGTAGAAGAGTTATCTCCTAAGTGATTCCACTAAGTCACACACAATTCGGTTGTCCCTTTGAACCTAGTTCTTGGGATCTCCAGTCAGCTAGGTTGGGTTGCCATTATGGTAACTTTTAAAATATAGTAGGCTTTATGCCCATTCCCCTCGATGAACTATATACTTGCTCTCTAGTCAAACCTTTCGTTAACGGATCCGCAATATTATCATTTGACTTTATATAGTCAATGGATATAACTCCACTTGAGAGCAATTGTCTAACGGTATTATGTCTTCGACGAATGTGTCGAGACTTACCATTATACATATTATTCTGTGCCCTTCCAATAGCCGATTGGCTATCGCAATGTATACAAATTGTTGGCACAGGTTTTGACCACATTGGAATATCTTCTAGGAAATGACGAAGCCACTTAGCTTCTTCGCCAGCTTTATCTAAAGCTATAAATTCCGATTCCATTGTGGATCTTGCAATGCACGTTTGTTTGGATGATTTCCAAGACATTGCTCCACCTCCAAGTGTGAAGACATATCCACTTGTTGATTTAGAGTCTTTTGTATCAGATATCCAGTTTGCATCACTATACCCTTCTAGTACAGCTGGATATCCTGTGTAATGTAATCCATAATTTAGAGTATATTTCAAATATCTGAGTACTCTAACTATTGCCTTCCAGTGGTCTGGCCCTGGGTTACAAGTGTATCTACTCAATTTACTAACTGAGTATGCTATGTCAGGTCGTGTACAGTTCATAACGTACATTAGACTCCCAATAATTTGAGAATACTCTAATTGAGATATGCCTTGACCTCCATTTTTAGTTAAATGAAGATTTATGTCCACGGGTGTTCTCGCTGGATTACAATCAAATTGATTAAATTTCCTCAGAATTTTCTCAATATAATGTGATTGAGATAACACTAATCCATCGGACGTTCTAGAAATCTTAATTCCTAATATGACATCCGCAATACCCATATCTTTCATGTCGAACTTGCTAGTCAACATCTTCTTAGTAGCTTTAATGATATCATTATTGCTACCCATAATTAGCATATCATCCACGTATAGACAAATTATGACATAGCCATTTGTAGTCTCTTTGACATACACACACTTATCACATTCATTGATTCTAAATCCATTTGACATTATCACTTTGTCAAATTTTTCGTGCCATTGCTTAGGTGCTTGCTTTAAACCATATAATGATTTAACAAGCCTGCAAACTTTCTTTTCTTGTCCTGGAACAATGAACCCTTCTGGTTGTTCCATATATATTTCCTCATTTAATTCACCATTTAAGAATGTCGTTTTAACATCCATTTGATGTATTTCAAGCTTATGCACAGATGCAATAGCTAATAACATCCTAATAGACGTTATTCTTGAAACTGGTGAATATGTATCAAAATAGTCTACTCCTTCTCTTTGTCTAAAACCTTTGGCTACAAGTCTCGCCTTGTGTTTATCAATTGATCCATCTGCTTTCATCTTTCTCTTGAATATCCATTTATATCCAAGAGGTTTATTCCCTGGTGGAAGGTCCACTAATTCCCATGTATGATTTTGCATAATGGATTCAATTTCGCTATTTACAGCTTCTTTCCAAAGGGGTGCTTCTGGAGTGGACATAGCTTCCTTGAAGCTTTGAGGTTCATTTTCTAACAAATAAGTCAGAAAATCCGAGCCATAGGATTTTGAAGTCCTAGCCCTTTTACTACGTCTAGGCTCATCTTCACGATCTTTGTCTATAGACTTTTGGTATTGATCGTGACTAGTCGTAGTCTCATAAGTTCTTTTGAGAGAACTTGTCTCATGTGTAGGATTGCATGGAAATATATTTTCAAAAAATGATGCATTCCTAGATTCAATTATGGTATTCACATGTATATCAGAAATTTCAGATTTATGAACAAGGAATCGATATGCACTACTATTATTAGCATAACCAATAAATACACAATCAATTGTTTTTGGTCCTATCTTAATTCGTTTAGGAATAGGAACCGCTACCTTGGCCAAACACCCCCACACTTTCATGAATTTATATGAAGGTTCTCGACCTTTCCATAATTCATAGGGTGTTTTGTTTATAATTTTACGAGGTATTTTATTAAGTATATAATTCGCAGAAAGCACTGCTTCCCCCCACAAGTTCTGAGGTAAACCCGAACTTATCAATATAGCATTCATCATTTCTTTTAAGGTTCTATTTTTGCGTTCGGCAATTCCATTTTGTTGTGGTGAATAAGGTGCAGTGGTTTGGTGTATAATGCCATGGTTTGAACAAAATTCATCAAATGGATCGGATTCATATTCACCACCTCTATCATTTCTTAGAACCTTAATATTTTTGCTAAGTTGATTCTCAACCTCATTTTTGTAATGTATAAACATTTCCAAGGCCTCATCCTTGCTCCTTAGCAAGTATATATAACAATATCTCGTGCAATCGTCAATAAAAGTAATAAAATACTTTTTGCCTCCTCTAGTTTGAACAAATTTCAAATCACAAAGATCTGTATGGATCAATTCTAGAGGTTCAGTACTTCTTTCAATAGAATGAAAGGATGTCCTAGTTAATTTTGATTCCACACATACTTCACATTTATGATTAGGATCAATATTAATCTTAGGCAAATATTCCAAGTTCATTAATCTACGCAAAGAACCATAATTTACATGTCCTAGCCTACCATGCCATACATTAAATAACTCAACAATATAAAGAGAATCTGTGTTTTTATTGATCTTAGAAACAATAGTCATTACATTCATCTTAAAGAGCCCATTGCTCATGTACCCTTTCCCCACAAACATCCCACTCTTACTAAGTATAAACTTATCGGACTCAAAGACTAATTTGAAACTATTTTTACTCAACAATGACCCCGAAACAAGATTCTTGCGAATATCGGGCACATGCAGCACATCATTAAGAGTAAGCTCTTTCCCCGAAGTCATCTTCAAGATCACCTTTCCATGTCCTTCAATTTTAGAAATTGAGGAGTTGCCCATGAAAAGTTGTTCTTCATTATCTATCGGTTGATAAGTAGAGAACATCTTCTTGTCTGAACAAACATGGCGAGTTGCACCGGTATCCACCCACCATTCTTTGGGATTGCTGCCCACCAAATTCACTTCAGAAATGACCGCAGAAAGTTGTATATCATTGATCGAATCCGAAATATTATCCATTTCGGTCATATTTGCTTGAGCCTTCTTGTTGGTTTCTTGGTTCTTTCGCTTGCGACAATCCTTTGCACGATGTCCTGGTTTGTCACACACATAGCAATTGCTCTTGAACCTCTTTGAGTCACCACCCTTGGAATTTTGGGATGATCCTTGGCTTGAGTGCTTCCTCTTTTTATTGTTATTTTTCTGCACTTCCACTATATTAGCTTTAGACTCCATGGGATTTTTACCGTTATTCTTTTCAGAATTTCGGTTGTCTTCTTCAATCCTTAACCTTACGATTAAGTCATCAAGGCTCATCTCTTTGCGCTTATGCTTCAAATAATTTTTAAAATCCTTCCACGAAAATGGTAATTTCTCAATAATTGCAGCCACTTGAAAGGATTCACTAACCGACATACCTTCGGCATGTATTTCATGTAAAATTAATTGAAGCTCTTGCACTTGACTTATAACAGTCTTGGAGTCTATCATTTTATAGTCTAGGAATCTGCCCACAACGAATTTCTTCATTCCGGCATCTTCCGTTTTGTACTTTTTGTCCAAGGAGTCCCATAATTCCTTTGCAGTCTTTATTGGATTATACACATTGTATAATATGTTGTCCAACGCATTGAGGATATAATTCTTGCACAAGAAATCAGAGTGTTTCCATGCCTCCACCGCTGCGATAGTAATCCTATCGGTCTCACCCACTTTGAGAGTTGGAGCAATTTCATACAGAAACTTAGCCAAATTCAATGTAGTCAGATAAAACAGCATTTTCTGTTGCCATCTCTTAAAATCAGAACCATTGAATTTCTCTGGTTTCTCTCCATGTGCAGGAGCAGGGGCCACAGCCACAACAGGTGGCACAACATTGGTATCCTCACTTGCCATTTCTGTTATACAGAAACGCAACCCAGAATAAATATAATAAATAATACAGAATTTATAATATAACACAGAATTCGTAATACAGAATATATTCTATATTACACAGATTATCAAACAGTATTTAAACTGATATATACAAACTATAATTAACAGAATTTACAAAGTAAACAGAAACGAAAATCTGTCTTAAGATTGTTGGAAAATATTTGTATTGTATTACTTATGTATAATTCTGTCAAAACAGTATGCATATAATACACGAATTATTCTGAATAACCCAAATATACAAAATACAGAATATAATAGAAACCGAAATAAATTTTGGAAATTCACAAACTTACAGAATACAGAAGATAATAAAACAGAATCGGATTGATCAAGGCTAGCGTTTGACACTATGTCCTTAAGACAGATTTCGCCCCTCACTTGGTACTTTGAGTCTCACAGACGTCTGCCTCCTAGGATACAATGATCTGTACGCACAGAAGAAGCACTGCAATCTCTGCGTTTGGCGAACCCACTGTGTCCTTACTCTCTCTCTTAAACAGTACGAAAATTAATTTCTTGATTAACCTCTAATTGACTGCGAAATGCAGTTTAAATAAACAACCCAGAAATGACTCTCCAGAACAGTCCAAAAGGCACATTGATCAGGTGTGTCTTTTGTTCATGACTGTTCTGGGTTAACAGACAGACATGACTTAACGGTAATTAAATTAATTAGCAAAATAAATTTTGCTTAAAAAATAACACACATGGGTCAGTCTTCTTGACCCCACCCCACCCGGCCCGGCTTGGTGCGGGAGGGCGCGCGCGTGTGTTTTTGGGTCCAAACCCAATGTTGGCTAGGTCCTCCCTCCTCACAAAACTTGAGTGCCCTTTGAGCCCAAACCATAGGTCCAAAGTATGTGTATATGAATTCACTCAAAATTTCATAGTTATCCAATGTGGGACAAGCCTTATTACCATTCTTCAACCAACTATTCAAAGGTGACTTTAGAGAACAATTTCTCATTCACCCATTAATGATTTTGGCCAATTAAATATTCGAATTAAATCTCCACATAGAGATTAACTAATTCTAATATGGATCCACTTCAAATTATACATGGGACCCACATTAATAAATAACCAATATCTCTAACCATTATCCTTGAGAATCGATCCTTTGATTCTTCAATGACGGTTTGGTGGGGCCGCCAGTGCACACAGGTTCGACCTGTTTTGTAAAAGCTTGGTGGTATTTTGATGCACATACCCACGTAGCCTCCCTTACAAACTCCAGCTTCCAATACCCGTTCAAGGGCTAGCTTGGCACAGCCACCAATATCATTAAATTTAAAAAACAAAAAATAAAACCCACAGGGAGAAAGGCCCAGTGAACCATTATGGGCAAGCTTAAAAAATAGTTTTGGCACATTTTTTAATGTCTTTTTTATTTGGTGAATGGTGGGGGGAGGGGTGTGGTTGCTAGCTAATAAAGGAAGACAGAAAAAACCACGACAACAAACATGACAGAGCAGACAAACAACGAGCCTCCCCACACGCATGCAATATTGTAGATTTTCTGCCCCTCTGCTCTCCTTTCACACCCTTTTTCTTCCTTCATTTCATATTGCTCATCCTCATTTCTATTTGGATAACCAACAAGAAACTCCCTCATGTTTAACTATTTTTTACCTGACCTCTAAAAAAAAAAAAAATGATTGTAATGTCTTTTTAAATAGTTTACAAATTTAGTAATTAGTGTCAATATTAATTACCGTTCATGGAATTAATGATGTTAATTTTTCATCTAATTTCCATCAACAGCAATTAACAATAGAATTAATTATTAAATTTTTAAGCTTCCAAGGGCGATGCAACCATTTTTAAAAAAAAAAAAAAAAAAAAAAATTTATAAGGGTTTTCTTATCATTTACCATTTCCATTGTGTGCTGTTTCAAAATTGTTATCCTAGTAAAAGAGTCCATGATTTCATTTTGATCAATTTCCTAAAATACCACTACCCATTAATTACAGAAAAAAAAAAAAAAAAAAAAAACTTATATGTAATTGTGATACAACTGATGTAGTGTTCACAAGCCAATGAGAGTAAATCAAAATGAGATTGTCAGTCTTTTTTTACCCCACAATCTCACTTTATTTTGCTTCCATTAGCCTATGACACTATGTGGTCATGTCATAGTTATATGGAAGACTCACTCCTAATTACTCGATATTGACAAAAGAGGTAGGCTATTGTTATCACATAAAGTACTTTAAACCCCTTACTTAGTTTACATTTTTTAAGGTTTTATGAAAAATATGAAAAGTTTCTATGAAAACTGGTCTTGGTGTCCACTAGAAAATATCACTATGAACAACTTTGTAAAAGAAATTTTTTCTAAAATATATCGTTTAAGTAGATTTTTTTACCGTTTACAATTTTTGTTTCATTTTTACAAAATATATATTCCATGAAAAATGGGTAAAAACTCTATTTAAACAATAAATTTTAGAAAAAAAATTTCTACAAAATTGTTCAAAATGATATTTTCTAGTGGATCACGTGATTAGTTTTCGTAGAAATCTTTTATTTCTTTCATAAAAAGTTTATAAAGTGTAAACTTAGTGAGAGATTTAGAGTACTTTATTTGGTGACAATATCCTGGCCGGTGAGGGCCTTGACAAAATAAATTAAATTAATGTTTTGTATTATATTTGAACGCAAAATTGAATTATCAAAATTTATATATGGGTGTGAAGGCATTTAAGAGGGCTTTCAAAAAAAATGTATTTTTTCAAATAGAATAGTCAATGTAACCTCCTTTTGTACTTCTTCTTAGTTTATGAATTGTTTAGAAAAAAAAGTCAATGTGAAACGGAGGCCTCAGTTCTTAGTTTACTTCTTTCTTTGAAATTCGACCTTTTAGGAATGTGCATTTAATCCATTTTTATCCATTGACTTGTTTTGGTATTCTAATTTTAACCACAATATCGTGAGTATGTAACTTATATCTTAGGTTAAGTGATATTTTGGAAAATCAATTAAAACTGAATATTAACTTTTGTACGAAGATGCCAATTACCCTTAGGTCTGGTGGTATGTCCCATACTAATAAGAGTGGGAGATTTATAGGAATCTTTGTTTTGACTCTGCGTAAATGTGAATGTGGGTGTTGGTGTGTATTCTCCAATTGTTTGAAAAAAAAACTTTTGTACGAGGACAAACATTTTGGAATTAGCTAACCTAAATAGAGTATCAAATAATGAGTCTCACCAAGTGTCCTATCCCTCCCTAAAAGACATTATCAAAAGTTTATTGAAAGTCATTTAAATGGTTTTGACCGTGCAATTGAAACTTCTTTTTTTCCCGTAAGACATTATCAAAAGTTTCATCAACTAAAATTATTCCTTCTATTTCATATTAATTGTCTTTCTTTCTATTTTGAGCCATTTCAAAATTATTGTCCTAATAAAAAAAAAAAAATAAAAGATCAAGATTTTATTTTAATCAATTTTTCAAAATAGCCATATCCATGGACATTTTTTTTTTAAATTTTTATTTTATTTTTATTTTTATTTTTATCACTCCAAAGAGTTCAGATCTATGACTCAATTATTCTTTGATCTCAAGTAAAATCATTACCCACTAGACTACGCTAATAAATATGAACAAATGACCAGCGCTTTAAAAGTACCAAGAGTTGAAATGAGCAACTTACGTTTTCTTAGTTTAAGTGAGGTTGAGAAGCTTTTTGCTTTGCTTGTTGATTAACAGACTGACCACAATCTAAGTCAGTCCAAGGTTTTTTTCTGTGAATGGCATGCAAATGGAAAACTTGTAGGGTGTCCCTCCTAGAATTGCTCCATCATTGATTTGGAGACTCTTGTAGGGAGCGTGTGGGGGCCAGAATAATGGCCAGAATTAAATGAGCCAATGAAACGAGACGCTGCTTGGGATGACATTCAGCTAACTAGCCGTTGCCAAGTTACGTCGCCCATTTCTTAACCATTACGCACAACGTACTGCTCCACTCCTGCTTCTGTGCATACCTCATTATCTCCGTCATCCTCTATACATGGCTCTATATCCAACAGAGTATCAGGTAGGGATTTGGATTTGCTCAAGTTTGCAGGATCTACTGGAGGCTCAAGTGGACCGTGGATGGCTGCCACGTGGACAATAGCTTGATCCAACGGCTCAAGTGAAAAGGGGCAAGGGAGCTAACGCCGTTAGGGGGGGATGGCATTCAGATGCCCAACGACGCCGTTTTGCACCTATACACAATGAAAAATCGTGAAAATGGGGGGGGGCGGGATCTGATTTACATTTTGATTTTGCCCTCTCTCTCTCTCTCTCTCTCCCTCTCTCTCTCCCCTCCATTTTCGATTTGGAATCTGCAGTCACGCTCTCTCCCCTCTCGCCGTTCCTCTCCCCTCCCGCCGTTCCACTCTCTCTCCCCTCCCTCCGCCGCCGCTCCTTTGTCGGGTTAAACCCAGATCTGGGTAAGGGGTTTCTCTGGCTTTCCGTCCACCACCGACCGCCGCTGCTGCCGCCGCTGCTGCTGCTACCCCTGCTGCTGCCGCTGCTGCTTCCGCACTCTCCATTCTCGCCGGCAGTCAGCCCCCCTTGAAGCTTCAACGGTGAGTTTGGGTTTTCAAATTTTTTTTTTTTTTTTTCCCCTGCCAGTTGGGGTTTTCAACAGTGAATTTAAATTTTTTTTTTTTTTTTCTAGTTTGCTGCCAGTTAGTCAGCCATTCCCGCCGCTGCTGCTGCCGCTCCTTCCTCCTGCTGCGGCTGCTCCTTCCTCGGCGAACGCAGGTATGTTATTTATGTTTAAATTTGTTTTTTTTTTTTTTTTTTTTTTTTTTTTTGTGTAAACTGGGTTTGTGTGTTTTTTTTTTTTTTTGTTTGTCCTTTTTCCTGCCAGTTTTTGTTGTGTAAACTGGGTCTTCTTGTCAAAATGGGAATGTAAACTGTGTAAATTGGGATTGTTGCGGAATTTCAATTTATTTTGTAATTTTTTTTTTCATATGTTAATCTGAATTAACCATGTATGTGTGAGATATATATATGTGCTTCTGCATCAATCTGTTGGCAGGTGAAGAATATTATTCCCTTAGATGAAGCAGCATTCTGCAGCAGTAGCCAGACGGCCTACAATAACGCATTGTCTAAAAGCAGTGGACTTGCCACGCTCTGTTTATGCAGTGATTACTAAGGCTATATAATGTTTTTTTTTTTTTTTCTTCTTCTTCAATTTATTTATTTTCCTTCTGAAATTAAAGGTAAATTGTATTAAATGCCTACGGCCTTGTAGACAAGGATACACAGAGTAGTAACAATTGCTAATTATTTTGGAAAGACAAAAGTGCATCCATAGTGAAGGATTGCTGCTGATATACAGTTTTTGTGATTCTATTATTTTTTAAGGTCAATTCTATGCAGCTTTCTTTCAAAATAATTTTGTAGAGAATAAAAAACAAAAATCCATATGTAGCAATGGCCACATTTGTTCATTATGGCTTTTATGTTCTAGATACGTTTTTCTGAGTTTCATTCGAATGCAGAGATTATGGAAGCTTTGATTTGGTTGCATGGTTTATTAAATTACGAAAATCCATACGTTTTTCTTTCTTTCTTTCCTTTTTTACCACATCCACAAGAACAAACACCACCCCCCCCCCCCCCCCAAAAAAAAAAAAACAAACAAACATAAAAAAAAAGGAAGGCATGGGCTTAAGAGAGAGCCTACCCTAATTCCTCTCCACTAAATAACATGAAATCAACAAATAAATGCTCAGGAAGTCGGGATGCATCTGCCTTGCACATCCACTTGAGTTTAATTTGTTTATATTTTTCAACAAAAAAGGGCCTCAAGTCTCTCTAATAGAAATGTTGACAAAAACAATGCAATTCTCTAATATAATTCCAAGGATGAGGAAGAAAGAAACATTATGAATTATTCTGAAACTACAAGAAACAAATGGCAATGTCTGCAACTGAACCAACAAACATGGTAAACAGGTAACAAATTAACAGGACAGAAAATCCACAACAGCAAAGAACAATGGCAAAGTTTCTATTCCATCTCTGGTCACAACCCAAAACTTGGTATCAAGGAGCCGTCTATGCCTGCAATATATGAGAATCAAATCGGATGAATTAATAAAGAAATAATCAATACATGCAGTGTACAAGAATTGAAATTGGTATGCATGAAATTGAATATCGCATTATCTGCAAAAATCAACCTTGTTTGCAATGTTGTTTGAAAGCCAGTCCAGTCCCTCATACAGCCCTTCACCAGAAGTAGCACATGTGCTCTGGATATACCTGCGATGATGTATATACACTCACTGGGTTAGAGAGAGAGAGAGAGAGAGAGAGAGGGTATAATTTTATTTACCAGTGGCGTTGGCGGAGAGAGTGAAGGCCAAGCTTATCAGTTATCTCAGCAGCATTCATCGCATTTGGAAGATCTTGCTTGTTGGCAAAGACCAGCAGCACAGCATCTCTCAACTCATCCTGTCAATAAAATAAATAAATAAGATTAAAAAGGAAATGATGACATTATTCCACAGAATGACTTTTGGACAAGCCCATTCAACATTCTGAAGCATTCTATTACCTCATTCAACATTCTGTGCAGCTCATCCCTGGCTTCAACCACACGGTCTCGATCATTGCTATCAACCACAAAGATAAGTCCTTGTGTGTTTTGAAAGTAATGTCTCCACAATGGTCGGATCTAGAAGAACAGAAGTTATAAGAGGCCACCCATGCAGTTATTGATCAAAACATAGTTACAGAAATCAACAGATCTAGATGATGCTCAAAGCTAACACAATGTAATAAAAAATGTTTTGATCCTTCGGTTAATTGATTCTCTTGCCATGCAATTCAAAAACCACTTCTACCATAGTAAGTGATCTAAACTCTTGTCAAATATCTATATCCAATTTTAGTTCTCAGCTTTAATGAACTCAGCTATTATAATCATAAAACAAAGGACATACCTAATATAATTCGTATAATTAATTCTACATACCTTGTCCTGGCCCCCAACATCCCATACAGTAAAGCTAATGTTCTTATATTCCACAGTCTCCACGTTAAATCCTGAGCAAATAATAAATCAATCAAAAATGGGGGAAATATCAATAAATCCACTACGCATTATGCAAATTGAGATTTATTTCTAGGCCAAGACTGTGTTATTAAAACAGGATAACTTTTCTATCTCCATTTCAAATTCTATTTAACAGGAAAAAAAAAAATTTATTCCATCTTTACCATTTTGATCTCCTATTTAAGAGAAGACATACTATTGCTGAAGTTATATATGCAATATCATAGAAACTAAACAGCTACAGCATCCATGTAAATCCTACAGAAATGAATTAAAAGATATGTTATTTCATTCTTACAATACAATGGCATACTCACCAATGGTAGGAATTGTGGTGACTATCTCTCCCATTTAAAAAAAAAAAATTTTAAATTCACTGTCGAAAACCCCAACTGGTAGGGGAAAAAAAAAAAAAATTTGAAAACCCAAACTCACCGTTGAAGCTTCAAGGGGGGCTGACTGCCGGCGAGAATGGAGAGTGCGGAAGCAACAGCGGCAGCAGCAGGGGTAGCAGCAGCAGCGGCGACAGCAGCGGCGGCCGGTGGTGGACGGAAAACCAGAGCAACCCCTTACCCAGATCTGGGTTTAACCCGACAAAGGAGCGGCGGCGGAGGGAGGGGAGAGAGACTGGAACGGCGGGAGGGGAGAGGAACGGCGAGAGGGGAGAGAGCGTGACTGCAGATTCCAAATCGAAAATGGAGGGGAGAGAGAGAGGGAGAGAGAGAGAGAGAGAGAGAGGGCAAAATCAAAATGTAAATTAGATCCCGCCCCCCATTTTCACGATTTTTCGTTGTGTATAGGTGCAAAACGGCGTCGTTGGGCATCTGAATGCCATCCCCCCCTAACGGCGTTAGCTCCCTTGCCTCTTTTCACTTGAGCCGTTGGATCATGCTATTGTCCACGTGGCAGCCATCCACGGTCCACTTGAGCCTCCAGTAGATCCTGCAAACTTGAGCAAATCCAAATCCATCAGGTAGGGCATGTACAATGGTATTTACTATTTTGTGAAAGAGTTAGGAAATTATATTAAAATACATTAATTAAGATTGAAACGATCAATAAATAGAAACCAAGGATTGCCTGAGGATCCGAACTGTCACTTGCAGAGTTGTCAGAAAATCTTTAATCAGCCACGGGTCCACATACTTCTATTTATTTATAGAGTATTTTTTTTAAGACAATAAATTTTGGATACTTCCAAATGTTTTAAAAGACAGGCCACTTCTGAGTTTTTTGGATTTAAATAAATTCTTAAAATAGAGTCTTTTATATTTATTTTTTTTGGTCTTAGTATCAACATAAAATTAGTTTGCACATCTCACTTATTTTAATTTCTTGAGGTTTTAAAAAAATACAAAAGGTTTTTAAGAAAATTGACTGCGAAATCCACTAGAAAACATCATTTTAAACAACTTGTAAAAGAAAGTTTTTCCAAAATCTTTCGTTTAAGTGGACTTTTCGGCTAAAAATTAAATGATCAAAAAATCTACTTAAACGATAGATTTTGGAAAAAAATTCTTTGGCAAAGTTGTTCAAAATGATATTTTCTAGTAGATTACGTAACAAATTTTCATAAAAACCTTTTATATTTTTTTATAAAACATTGATAAATAAAAATTAGCGGGGTGTGCAAATAAAATTAAGGGGTTGCAATAACCATTCTCTTTGGAAAAAAGGAAAAAAAATTAAGCCTACTATAAGGGTTAGTTCCAAAATGAGGCTCTAATTTTTTACCCAAAATGTGGGGCCCAAGGCAGCCGCCTTGCTCGCCTACCCTCAGAATTGGCCTTGTCCCCATTTTTTATATATGCTTATTTTTTTAGCTCCTAGATTACTCAAGTAACCCACTCAAGCAAAGAATCCTCTCTCTCAAAGTTCTAAGATTGCATTTGGTTTAAAAGAAAGAAGTAAAAAACAGAAAATATAAATAATAATGAGAATAGAATGAAAATAATCATTTTATTCCAATATTTAGTAAGGTTGCATTTAGTATGATAGAATGGAAATGGAAATAGAATGGTGATTTTGTTACTAACAAAATTTGGAATGTTTAGTTGACCTTAAAAAATGCTTGTGGGATTATTCCCTCATTAGAAGGAATAGTTCTTCGTTTTCAAATAAAAAATGAATGATCATTCTCACCTTTTATGAATTCTTACCTTTTAAGAAAATCATAAAAGGTGAGTCCCACCTCATTCCATTTCCACACTATTCCTACTCTTTACGATACATTGTAATGGAATGACCATTTTTATTCCATTCCCATTCCTATTTTCATTCTCTTCTCTTTCCATTCCATTAATACAAACCAAACGTAGCCTAAGTGAGTGGGAATGACAATTTCTATGGAAATTTCCATCAAAGACTTTAAAATTACTAGCTAGTAATTGTAAACATGCATTGCACATGGTTTTAATGATTTGTTTTTTTCAAGAAATTTGCTTAACAACAAAGCATGAGAAGAGTAGAATAGAAATCATAACATACATATTATTATATTAGTAGCTTGAATCCGAACCCATGCATCTTTCGAAAGAAAACACAAGACAAAATGTGAATCATATAATCCTTCAACAACACTATGAAACAAGAATTATAATGCATCAAACCTTATCAAAAAGAGTTATATCTAGTAGGATTTTTAATAATTTATATCGATAAGTGTAGTTTGTATAAACACAAATTATTTAACATGAAAATCATATTAAAAAGATCGTACCATGACGAGCAAAATGAAAAAGAGAAATTTTACAGTTCAATCATACCAAGCCAAATTTTAATATTTTATTAACGGAAAATAGCAAAAATTTAAATAAAAAAAAAATTTGAAAGACTAATATTAAAAGATAGCATACTTCAACCACAAAAATAAAATTAAGAAAGAAAAGAAAAGAAATATAAGGGTTACCTTTTCCCATGGATGAGTTGGATGAATAGGTTATGTCCCACAAAATAAATAACCAGGATGAATATGTAAGTTGATTGTTAGAGAATAATATTGCATAAGGAAAAAACAAAAAGAAAAATGAAAAAAATTGTCAAAAAGTTATTTACCCACACACGTGATGTCGTCAGGAAGAGCAATTGACATGAGCTCGATCATCTATATAGATAGCCAAAAAAAAAAACATGGATGCTATAGGATAACTAAGAATTTGTAGTTAGGACTAATTATAATTCTCTTGAAACTTGGAGTAGCATATCTATCCCCAATTACATGGAATATTGGTTCACAACTAAAGGATTAATTACTATAAGGCTTTAAGAAAATAAAAATTAAAAAATTTCAGTGGTTAGGCAATTAGCCTAATGACAAACTGAGCCTTGATAAGCATCTCAAGAAGTATAGATTGAGTGTTTAAAAGCCCATAAAAGTGTCAATCACTTTTAGGGTTGCTTTTAAGGCCTGGTAATTGTCTGGTGGGTGCAAGGACGGGGGGATTGCACGCACCCAAAGATTTAGTACGTCGAGACATTGGCCCAAAGCCTCGGATATCCTTGTTATGACCAAAAAAAAAAAAAAAGCTACATATACTAAAGCCCTAGTGGCAATTCCAATCCGTGGCAAACATTTTAATAAACAATATATTAATTCCACTTAGAAAAATGTCGTGGCAGTAAAGAACTGTCTCTATGATTTTTATTTTTTGTAAAATGCCACTTAGCGTAAAAATGAAAAACATAGCAACGGGTAGTACTATCTGCCACAATTTTTTCAAAAAAAAAAAAAAAAAAAACTGAAACGTTGCTAGATTTTCTAAAAGGACATTATTTTCAATCTCTAAATAAATCCAACTTAGTGAAGGTTTATAAACATCATATTATTTAAAACAAAAATAATGTTTTTTCTCTGCAATGATATCAAAACTGATACAGGACAAGAGAATAACAAAGTGGAAGAAAGAAATCAAAGGAGGATTTGGAATCAACACCAAACCTAAAAACTGAACCCTAAGAATCGACACTTAAAAGAATGTTTAGAATCAAACACCAAACAAGGTTTTCAAAACCCACAATTTTAATTCATGATAAGATCCTCAAAACACTCAAAAGTTCAGAGTCTTTTATATACTCCAGTACAACAATATAAGTCAAATAAAATAACATTAAAAGAAAAAAAAAAAAAGCAAAGGGTCGCCCCTCAAATCTAGCCTTAGGGCCTTAGGGTAGGCTGCTCTGCTGCGGCTCCGTGTCTTGCTGTTGCCCTCATTTTGTAGAGCCCCTGTTTTGTGGACTTTACATGTGCTGTTGGCATCATCATATCCATTGAACTATTTTTTTTTTCTTTCAATTTTTTATGCTATCACTCTGAAAATCCAGATCTATGACTCAATTATTTTTTGATCTCAAGTCAAATCATCACCCATTTAACTGCGCTAATAAATATGAATAATCAGGATAAACGACTTGTTCTTTAAAAGTACAGAGAGTTGGAACAAGTAACTTACATTTTCTTAATTTAAGGGAGGCTGAGAAGCTTTTTGCTTTGCTTGTTGATTAACAGAATGACCACAATCTAAGTCAGTCCAAGGTTTTTTCTGTGAATATGGAAAACTTAAGCTTGTAGGGTGGCCCTCCTTCTAGAATTGCTCCTTCATTGATTAGAAGACTCATTTTGTCAATGGCATGGCATTCACCTAACTAGCCGTTGCCACGTTACGTCGCCCATTTCTTAACCATTACGCACAACGAACTGCTCCACTCCTGCTTCTGTGTATACCCCATTACCTCCGTCATCCTCACTATGCATGGCTCTATATATAACGGAGTATCAGGTAGGGCATGTGTAATGGTATTTACTATTTTGTGAAAAAGTTAGGAAATTATATTAAAATACATTAATTAAGATTGAAACGATCAATAAATAGAGGCGGACTTTCCTTTTTAAAAACCAAGGATTACCTGAGGATACGAATTGTCACTCGCAGAGTTGTCAGAAAATCTTTAATCAGTCACGGGTCCACGTATTTTTATTTATTTACGGAGTATTCTTTTTTTTAAGACAATAAATTTTGAAATTCCTTTCCAAACTTCGAAAGAAAACACAAGACAAAATGTGAATCATATAATCCTTCAACAACACTATGAAACCAGAATTATAATGCATCAAACCTTATCATAAAGAGTTATATCTAGTAGGAATTTTAATAATTTATATCGATAAGTGTAGTTTGGATAAACACAAATTATTTAACAAGAAAATCATGTTAAAAAAGATCGTACCATGATGACCCAAATGAAAGAGAGAAATTTTACAGTTCAATAGTACGATGCCAAATTTTAATATTTTATTAATGGAAAATAGCAGACATTTTTTTTAAAAAAAAATTGGAAAGAGGAATATTAAAAGATAGCAAACTTCAACCACAAAAATAAAATTAAAAAAGAAAAGAAAAGAATTATGAGGGTTACCTTTTTCCATGGATGAGTTGGATGAATAGGTTATGTCCCACAAAATAAATAAATAAAGAGGATGAATATATAAGTTGATTGTTAGAGAATAATATTGCATAAGGAAAAAACAAAAAGAAAAAAATTGTCAAAATGTTATTTACCCACACACGTGACGTCATCATGAAGAGCAATTGACATGAACTCGATCATGTATAGATAGCCAAAGAAAACATGGATGCAATAGGATAACTAAGAATTTGTAGTTAGGACTAATTATAATTCTCTTGAAACTTGGAGTAGCATATCTATCCCCAATTACATAGAATATTGGTTCATAGCTAAAGGATTAATTACTATAAGGCTTTAAAAAAATATAAAAAAAAACAATTTGGTGGTTAATTAGGTGGTTAGCCTAATGACAAATTGAACATTTATAAGCATCTCAAGAAGCATAGGTGGAGTGTTCAAAAGCCCATGAAAGCGTCAATTACTTTTGGGATTGTTTCTATGGCCTGATAATTGCCTAGTGCGTGCAAGGATGGGGGGACTGCACGCACCCAAAGATTTAATATGTTAAGACATCGGCCCAAAGCCTCCGATATCTTTGTTATGAACAAAAAAAAAAAAAAAAAAAGTCTACATATACTGAAGCCCTAGTGGCAATTCCAATCCGTCACAAACATTTTAATAAACAATATATTAATTTCACTAAAAATGGAAAAATGTTGTGGTAGTAAAGAACCGTCTCTATGATTTTTATTTTTTGTAAAATACCATTTAGCGTAAAAATGAAAAACATAGCAACAGGTACGGTCTGCCACAATTTTTTAAACAAAAAAAATTTTGAAACGTTGCTAGATTTTCTAAAAAAACAATATTTTCAAGCTCTAAATGAATCAAACTTAGTGAAGGTTTATAAACATCACATTATTTAAAACAAACATAATTTTTTTTTTCTTTGCAATGGTAGTCAAGTGATAAAAATGAAAGAAAAATAGATAGAGATAAAATAGTGACGAAAACATAACAAGGTTGTTATCCGGCCACTCACTAATTATCATGGAATATGTAGAAAAAATATTTCTCAAGAGGATCCAAAAATTTATCATTAATGCCTTTTGTATTTAAGATCAGAATTAAGTTCCCTCATTATAAAATAGAGATACAACAAATAAAAGTTTTAGATTTTTTTTTTAATACTTTAAATGCGCGCAGGAAAAAATTGGGTAATATATCTTTTTTTTATATATTTTTTTTGGGGGGTTGATAGAAAATGGCTAAAATATTTATAACAAGCTGATCTGTAGAGGAAATGATGTATGGCTTTTCTTAACGTGTGACTTTAGGACACATGTTAAGTTGTAATTAATGACTTGATTATTGTATTGGAAATGATGAAATTGCATTGTAAATGATGAAAATTGTTTGAAAAAAATGTGAAAATACTTAAAAAACTATAAAAACACATTTTTTTCATGCAATGATATGATTAAGTTATTAATTGTAACTTAACCTGTGCCCTTAAGCACCCGTTAAGAAAACCCATGATGTATTTGACGGGGCACACTTTTTGATAGGCTTCAAAGGCTATTCTGATGGTGAATAATATGAAGTTCAATTTCTTTGTCCAAAACATGAAAGAAGGCATACAAGGATTGTGGCCCAGGGATAGTCGTTTTCATCAGTGTGCATGGACGGTGCAAAGTGGGAAAGGACGTGAGACTATCTAGATCCAAATGGCCCCCCGGTAGACACTAGCTTTTACTTTTACAAGTTTGAAATTCTCATGAGCAGATAACTTGAAATGCAACTACTTGAGCAGTGCTACAAAGAGGGCGCCCTCATGTCCATTCCCCACGCCATAGAAAATACAAAAAAAAAAAAAAAAAAGAAATTTTGAAAATGTGAGGACTATTACAACGTTGGACTTGGACAGAGTATTTGAATTTAAGTCCAAATTCATAAAATAAAAAAAAAATACCATTCATACTTTGTTACACATGGAACTCAATTTTCTTTTGCTTATGATAAAGTTGGATTAATTTTTGCTTTTTGCATGTATTCATGTAATGAGAGAGGATAAAAACTTTTGACTGCAAAGCTCCCAAGTGGTCCATATTTTTCTTCTTTTTTTCTTTCTATTTTCTGTTGTTTTGGACCTTTGATAGAGCCTCAATGCTCTAAAACAACGTGTCATTATCAAAAATTGTTTTCGAACATTTATATATATATAATATATTGGATAAATGGGCCAAGAGGCTTCGTAATTGATTGGGAAAGCCGCATGTGAGGGTAATGTAATGTCTAATTTATTGGGCACGTACTTTGAAAGCTATTTTTTCAAATGTGCTCTGAGGAAAAAAAATAAGAAATTTTAAAACACTTTTGTTTTAAATGATTATGTCTTCCAAAGCAAAAGAAAGGAACCGATAGTATCATGTTCATGTTTCTGGAAGCTGCTTTTGAAAAAAAATGAAAATTCAGAAATTTTATTTAAAAGACGTTTTCAAAACCTTTTTTTTTTATGTTTCTGTTAACGGAGGTTGGTGCAGTTTTGGTAGTTGATTGTAATTTTCATTTTTTCGTTGAGTTAGATACCTTGTGTAATTTTCCTTCTAGCTTCCCCCCTTATTGAGAATAATTTGCCTATTATTGCGTAGAACAATGATTAGGTGAGCACGGGTGAGGATCCTCTTTTTGGGGCTTGGGTTGCTTGGCTAATCTAATGGTTGAAAAAAAAACTAAGCGCACATATAAAATGAGGGCTGACTCTTTTAAAGTCGTTGGATGCACCAAAATACCCAAGTATCTAACAGAGGATCCTTGTTTGCTGAGCACGTTCTGATATCACTTATATCAATATCTGTATTAGGAGTTGTACTTTATGTATTAATGGGTTATGAGATATGTTAAGTCAATATATACATGAGATACAATTCCGACTATACGATACTAATATAAGTTATATTAACACGTGTTGACCCTACATGTTATTATGCAATTATTTCTTTGCTATCAATAAAGTGCTTCTATGGTTTGACACTAAAAAAAAAAAAAAAAAAAAAAAAAATCCAAAGCCAAGTAAACTCATTAAATCTTAAAGTGATTGTGCAGAAAATTGGGGAATCGATTGCACCATTTTTATTAGGGTGGCAAGCTGCAACGTGGGGCATCATGGGTCTGCGTGGTCTTTTCCGCGGACTAAAAATGGAGAGACAGAAAAACCTAATGGGAGAACACATGGTAAGCTTGTAAGCGTGCCCTCTTCCTAGCATTGTTCATTCATTCATTGCGAAGGGTGAGATTATTAAACAGACCGTGTGGGACCCATGCTGAATAATGGCCGTTTAACTGCCAGAGCTGGACGACCCAATCAAACAAAACGAAAAGCATGACATTCAGCAAACTAGCTGTCGCCACGTCACGTTGCCCATTTCTTAACATTTAAGTACAAATGTTTCACTCATCCTCATGAGTACGTTATCACGTAGGGCATGCACCCCTCACCCTTTTGTGTATTTTCCCCTGGGCGTCGCAGGTGGCTAGGACCATCCTTTTTTATTTGGATTTAGTAATAATTTCAAAAACAAATATCACTGTACTATTTTAATTGTACCCTTTTATTATCAATCATTATGTTTTACTCGTAGGTTAGCTTAAGGAATGCACCCCCCACCTCTTTGTGTATTTCCCCCTAGGCTTCGCAGGTGGCTAGGACCATCTTTTTTTTATTTGGTTATAATAATTTTTTTAAAAAAATATCATCATACTATTTTAATTGTACCCTTTTTATTATCAATGATTAGGTTTTACTCGGAAGGTTAGTTTAGCCTTAAGAGTGTAATATTTTAAATTCTTGATTTGAGTCTCAGTCTTAATTGATACTTATGAGAGGTTTAAATATCTAAGGTTTACTTTAATTCTATGAAAGATTAATGAGGTGGAGTTTAGCCGTCGAGAGTTTTATGTCATTAAAAAAAAAAAGAAGGGAAAATTACACTTTGCCCCTCCATCTTTTGCCTGAAATTACTTTTCACCCCTCATCTACAAAATCCTGCAATTACCTTCCGAAATACTGGAACAGAACACATTGCACCCAACCGTTAAACAGTTTTGATCTGCTTAACGAAAAGAGTCATGTGCAACACACATGACTTGTTTCATTACCCAAAATGCCCTTAAATACAATCTCACGTGCTCCACTGCTCCTCATTCCATTGCTCCTCATTCTCACACAGGTTATTTTCTCTCTCTTATACCCATCCATACAGAACTGAATAAGCCCTCTTCTTCTCTTCCTCTTCTTTCACACGCACACCCATCCTCTATAATTAAAATGAGTAACTGGCTGGGGTTCTCTCTGACGCCACACCTAAGGATCGATGAACAGTTTCGGGAGAGATGACTAGGGAGAAGGCTTCTCTCCTCACTTATCGGTCATGCTTTTGCGTTCTGATGGTTCTCTCTGTGTCATGGATCCTTTTAGGCATTCAAATGGAAGAGGTGAAGGTATTCCAATGTCATATATAACAACTCTCCATCTCTCTCTCTCTCTCTCTCTCTCTCTCTCTCTCTCTATATATATATATATATATATATATATATATATATATATATATATCTCTCTCTCTCTCTCTCTCTATATATATATATATATACACGGTGCTGATTGATTCCATCGTTGCCCAGCCAGGCTGCTGCTCATTGTCCAAACCCCACCCTTCGACGCCAAACCTACCAACGACAAAATCCCGCCGAGCTGGATTTACCAGGAAGATCCCACCGGAGCAACCCATCTCACTTGAACTGGAGTTCATCAATGATGCTAAACCTAAACCAAGATATTATCAACAAAAAAAGAAAAAAGAAAAAAAAAGAACAAGATGTCGTTGTCGTCACTGTTGCAGATCTGGGATTTCTTCATTGTCAAAGACTCAAAGAAATGGATCACAACTGATGCTAACAGCCATGGCTGTTATGGGTTTTGATAGATCTGAATTGCCACCCTTCCCAACGGCACCAGCGACACCTGTCGAACTAGACCACCACAAATGTTTGACCCTCTCTCTCCTTCATCTCAAACCCATTCCCATCGTCAAATCTCAATTAAACCCCTTCATTTGCTTGCCTCATTAGAAACTCAGAGAATCCTAGCACCGGTGAATCTCAACAATTTCTTTATTTTTTATTTTTTTTTGTTTGATGTGTTTCTTTGGGGTTCTTCACCGGCGATGGTGTCGGTAATACCCATGGCCGGCGAGGCAGCCTCTGCATATAACTTGTCCGGTGGTACTATTTATAACTTATCTGGTGGTCTGGAAGCTTCCTGTGGAAGCTTTTATACAGGGAAGTTATAAAGCGGGAAAAGTTAATGGGGGCTTCTTGGTCATTTCGCTTCTTCAGCACTAAAGGCAAATTGGTCATTACATGCATTTCGTTAACGCCATTAGCCTGTTACTGTGTTCTAGTATTTTGTGGGGTAATTGTAGGATTTTGTAGATGAGGGGTGAAAAGTGATTTCAGGCACAAGATGGAGGGGCCAAAGTGTAATTTCCCAAAAAAAATTTTAAGTTAATATTTTAATTTGTTCAAAAAAATTTCTTTGTTCTTGTTATTGTCTATTTCTGTTTCTTTTTTTTTTTTTTTGGGAGGTGGGGGGGGGGGGGGTGGAGAAGGTAGTTGAAGAACATTACTAGAAGACGACTTCATATGATTCTTTAATTTATAGATGAGTTCAACCGAAAAAAAAAAAAAAAAAAAAATCAACCTTGGTGGAATAAATTTCTAGCTCCGCCACTGAGAAAATCAATGGACGATTTGGATTAGAAGTATCAATCTAGCTCGATCCCACATTTGCCTAAGGGCACCTTCATAGTATTCTTACTCAATTTTAGTATTAAAATCAATAAGATAGCAGTTTATTTATTTCCTTTTCATTAAAGCACCAAGAAACAATTATATAGGGGTAAATATCTAGAAATTTCAACCGTCTTGTATATTTTTCCTTGTTTGTTTGTTAGTTTTAAATCAATGATTTAAAGGTGCATTATTAAAGCTTGCAATAAGTTTTGAACATTTTTTACCTTTACCGAACAAATCTTCTTATGATTATATTTTGGGACCTGTTACTAGTGATATCAAAGTACGTCCTTCCTTCGAGTCTTCTCAAACTTTGTCTTTTTCCCAAGCATAGAAAAAAATTCGATTTGATGGGAAAGAGACGAGGTTCCATAATACCTGTCTCTATATTTAGAAGAAATCTTTTTTCAAAAAGAAATGAAAGGATAACTACTCATCCAAAATCTGGGTAAACTAATGTATTTATGGGTGTAAATGAGCTCTTCCATCTCTCCATTACACTTTTGAGAGGTTGTGTTGGCTTAAATTTACATTTCTCGTGCCAGGGTGCAAGATAAAGTGTGTTTTATTTATTTATTTGTTAATTACTATTATTTGTAAAAAAGCAGGAGTAGGGGCACTATGTTAAGATTTTGTGAAATGGGAAATGAGAATTAAAAGCTTTGGAAAACATATTTTTTGAAAAATACTTTTTAGTAATCATTTTTAAATTTAATACCAAAAAAAGATATTTTTGTCAACTTATTACAATTTGACTGTAAATATGTTTTAAAATGACTACTGTCTTCCTCTTTTTGGCATTATGTTGAGAAATAGTCATCAAATGGTAATATCTTTCCCAAAAAAACCCCTTGATTGAGCCAGTGGAGGCACGTGCCCCCAAAGCCCCCCCCGGCTTCGCCAGTGAGTAGTGTTATGTTCGTGTTTCTTCTCAATTGACAAAAAGAAAAAGGAAAAAACATAGAGTTACTTTGGTGTCACTACAAAAATATCAAACATTGCCGGCTATGTTTCCCCGGCTGCTTTTGTCTGGCCGGCAAAAAAGGGGTTTCCCGGCTTGTTTTACAGCCGGCACATGGGTACACGTGATTTCATCTGCTTACCAAAAAAAAAAGAAAAAAAGGGGGGTTTCCCAGCTTGTTTTACAGCCGGCACATGGGTACATGTGATTTCATTTACTTACAAAAAAAAAAAACAGGGGAAAGTGAAAGCAATTTATGCCAACAGCTCTTCTCCCTCAGCTCTGATCTGATCTGATCGGATCTGTTCTCTCTTCTCTCTCACCTTCAATCAGATTAGAAATGGGTTAGATCTCACCTCTCAGATCTGATCTCTCTTCTCTCTCACCCTCGATCTGATCTCTCTTCTCTCTCACCCTCGATCTCATCTCGGAAGTGTTAGAAATCGGAGGTGTTTTGCTTCGGACTCTAAATCACACATCTCTCACAGCGATGATGAAGCTCATCTGGTAAAGCTTGAGGTGAGATTTTCTGCTATGTTTGAACGATTTTGACTTAATTTTGTGCTCTGATTTTCTGCTATGAGGTGAGATTTACCAAACGGGCCCTTAGAGTTTGATTTTTGGTGGTTGATTTTGTGCTGATGTTGTTATAGGGGTGGGAAGAAGGCGAAAGGCTTGGGAAAGAGAAGCAAGGGATCGAAGGATATGTGAGAGTTGAAAACAAACAGGACACTTCAGGTTTTCTTCTTCAACGTTCACTTTTTGCGCCGTTTGGTTAATGAGAAAAGGTAGGTTTGTAGAAATTAGGCAATGAATTTTAATGTTTTCTACTCTCCTGTTTCTGAAATTCAACTAAATGATGGTTTGAAAATCATAGGTTTCTCAGCAGCCAAACAGAGAGTATTTTGTTTCTCCAGGTCTATATGTCCTATTCTGGAACCATTTTTTCAATTTAGTTATTAGTCTTTCAGAGATTCACTTATTTCTTGTAGCAATTTTTTTTTTTTCCAAATCAAGCTATGAAATTGTATAATGTCTTGAACCATGGGCAAGACGAAAACCAGTAAAATTCCATACAAGGATTCAATTTATGAGCTTATTCATTTTTTGCTTAATTACCAGCTCAATATAATATCATTTAGAGAATTTTAGCCTGACTTTTAGCCTAACTTTTGTGGACAAATGTTTGATTTTAGCCTGACGTTTTAGAGAATTTTCTCTCTTGAACTCCATGATAGGATTATGCTTTCTAACTCCATGGGAGTTAGACTTGTTGAAGGATTATTCCCTGATCTGCCAACTGAATAGATGCCATTAATAAAATTTATTATCTAAGCTAGTGCACCATTTGATGAACAATCTGAAAGTACTTTCCTTGCTTCTGAAAGCATAAAAATCGCTTTGATTTTTTATCACCAAAAGTATTTCCAGAATGCTATAAAACAGTACCTTAGACCCAAAAAGTCAGATTATTCCTCATAATTAAAGCCTCTCACCTCTTCTCTGTGCTTGAAAACAGAGGACAATACAGGAATAATTCCCATCTTGCTAGTGAAGTGGACAATTCCAAGCAACCCTTTCAGCTGTTGCAATGATACGATGACTGCTGAACCGGCCATGAACCCAATAAGTGTTGCCTTTGAGAGAAAATCAATTATAAAACCCAACCTGCAAATCATAAAACAAAATCAATTAATGTTCGTGAACAGGGGAACCAATTATCTACCTGGCAAATTTTTCCACCTTGTGTCATTTTGCCTACTGCTCTACTGGAAAAGTTACTTTTATCTTAATATGAAGCAGAAGTTAAGTGTTATATTTGTAACCACCATTGTCAGCTACCATTTTTTTTTCCCTAATAGTCATCACTATCACCTTGGCATGAAGAAAAAATCTACCATATATTCTCACAAAATAAAGTGAACAATTGTATTTATTCCTAACAGAACCCAGTAGGAAAACAGAGTCAATAAGGTATTGATACTAACAGAGTCCAACTATAGGTGACAATTTTGAGGGTTTTTAGTAAGTTCAGGCTTGGTGGGAGTTTCTGGATATGCTTTCTAACTCCATGGGAGTTACACAGGGTTGTCTCAAACGTCAAGGACAGGGCTTTAAAGTTTAAAAGAAAAGCCCACAATTTAGAAATAACTCTATATACTAGTACTGCTATTGCTATTACTGCTGGCTGCTGCTACATGCTTAAGTTTCTGAATTTGCGTCCATTGTTGGTTATCCATTGAGGAAATGGCTTTAGCATTTTTGAAGTTCAAAGAGTGAAATTATCTGACAGAAACACCAGAATTCACAGATAACACTGTAATGTTCAGATGGGAATCTACACCAACTGTAGTCATCTAAAATGGCATGTGGGCTGCTTTCTTTTTTTCTTTTTTTCTTCCTTTTCTTTTTCCAGTTTTTCTTGACGTTTTAATTGAGGATGAGAATTGTACAAAGAACAAAATTTGCGGTAAGAATCTTTGTGGAAAAAGTTTAATCTTCCCAATATTTTCCAATTCATTTTATGTGTATATCTTCATTTGTTGCGAGTTTTATGCTTTATTTATAGTACTTGTGCCCTGTGAACACATAGGCCCTAACACCCCAAGGAATATACATAGCACACTGCTTGGATGATATCTGAATTCAGACTATCATCTCATAATTCTTCAGACAGTAGACTTTTAATACTATCAGAGAATATCAGTCTTATATGATAGTCAACAATTATTCCTACTAATTTTGTTGGCTATGAAAACTCTAGAGGAAGAAATGACTAAAACATGTGCTGCTTGCTTGCTTGTAAAATGGGTGCCTATTATTGTCAATGGCTTTTGTAGTGCCAAAACTTTAAACACAACCCACCATGTTATCGAACCTTCAGTTGCTGAAAATCTATCATCTGTGTGATAGAATGGAGTGTCTTTTCTCTCTCTATTGGTCAGAAAATTGTATGTAATATAAATATATATGTAATTTGAATTGTAGCATTGTGTTTTACATATAATTTTGTAAAAATTCTATCATTGTGACTGAGGTTATTCCAGAGAGTGGCAACCAGAATCATATTAATGACAGTTGCATATCTCAAACAGGGGCAGTTCTTGAATTGTCAAAATTGATACTATAACAATTATTATCCTTATGGTTCCAACTCCTTTTTATATGGCCCCATTGAAGATTCAAGGTTGTGTATGATTATACCTTCGATGGCATGAAGATGCATCGCAATTAGATCTCTTAAACTAACCAACCCCCACTCCCTCAATTTTTTTTTTTAAAAGAAAATTTTATTCTAAAACATCTGACTCCCAATTGCCGATATTATGCAGCAAAAGATAGTAATGAAGGTAGAGATGAAGTGCCAGAAATGCCGGACTAAGGCACTTGAGACTGTGGCAAAAGCAGATGGTTAGTGTTCAAGCCCATTCAATTAATTCCCTCAATCATATATAGAATTTCTGTTAAATAGAATGTGTATTAAAGAATTTATGTTTAATTTCTCTCAATTTTTATTTATCATTTTTCTACTTTACGTAATTTGTTTGAGTAATTAATTAATGTCCCCAAAACAAACTTCATAGCATCATGCCACCACAAACCTATGCGATCTCATGTCACCGCTATTTTAATTTAATGTTGAATTTCAAAGCAAAATGATCGATGCTAGGTGTATGCTTGTTGACTGTGTAATAACACACATTTTTCTTGGCCTACTATATGTAATAGTCGTTTATTGTTAGAGTAGTTTTATGAGCAAATCTCTACTGGTTATTATCATGAGGAATTTCCTGTATGTTTTTTTGACTTCATTAATCTTTTTAGTCATTATTACTGTGATCCTACTATTGTGGAAAATCATGATTCCCTTCTTTTGAAAACAAGCTGTTACACTAGCAGACAGATGGATTCGTTTGTAGGGTTGAACAATATGTAATATATGTTCTCTCTATTTTTATTTTAGTAATGGTGAAAACGAGCTCTAGGCAAATTTCTGCAAATGGATCTAATGAAACATTTATTTATTTACTTTTTTGCAGGTTTCAGAAGGATCATTTCTCATAAAATCAGTAGCAAGCATGTTGAATGGGATTCAGGCAGCTGTGGGTGTTCTATTTTTTTGTTCTCACTTTGAATGCTTGGAATAATAAAGGATGAATGTTTTTCTTTTTTTTTTAAATGTAATTTTGGCTTTTGTAATACTGATAATTTTTGGATGCTTGGAATGATAAAGGATTAATGGTTTTTTGGATGCTTGGAATAATAAAGGATGAATGATATTTTTTTACACAGCAATAGCATGGTTTGTTTGGGTTGTGTTGAGAGCCCATTTGTGTGTTTGGGTCGGGTTAAATGGGCTGCCCAATAGAGGTAGTTTAAGCTGCCCAATAAAGCATCAAACGTGTAACCGCCTGTTCTCTAATTGTTGATGCTTGCTAGCTGCTGGGCAAGGCTTTGCCGGCTGTTGGTTCAATCATTGCCAGCTGTTTCCATTGCCAGTGTTAACCACTTTTCCCGGCTATAATTGTACAAGCCAGGAAAGGCTTTGCCGACTGAGGATTGGCCGGCTGATATTGTGATTGCCGGCAAATCATTTACTGGCCAGATATCAAGCCTTTGCTGGCTGTTTTAACAGCCGGCAAAGCCTAAGTTTTTTGTAGTGTGTAAAATTTTTAAATGGAGGTTTTGAATACTAAGTACCAATAAGGTAACAATACTTTTTATTGAATTTTTTTTGAGAGAGTAGCAATGCAATAGCAATATTGCTACACCATATTTGGTAAATTCTAATTCTAATAATAAAATAATGACACATGAGTACGTGATATTATTAAATTAAATGATTTAAACTTTTTATTTCTTGTCAAAATATAATATTTATAAAAATAAATGTTCCATTAATTTTTCTTAAAATTTTAATGTGCAAAACTATTAATTTAGTTATCGATTTTATAAAGATTAGATGTTAATGTTTGAAGGGATTGTTAAAAACTATTGGTAATAAAATTGTTATCCCATTATTTATGTTTTTGAAAAGCCCAATCAAATGTAACCATTTGAGCATGACATTTCATCAAGTTTTTATTTTTCAATATTAAAAAAACACACTCCTTCTCATTTATTGAAATATAATTACAAGGTGTCTCTCAAAATTTAATAATAAGATTGTTATCATTTAGTAAAAAATGCATAGAAATTTTAATTTATAACTAATTTCTTTTAAACCTAATTATTTAAGAGCAATTCCCTAATTATAATAAAGATAGAGTCGTGAATGATATTATAACTTACTAACTCAGTAATATTCTTTTCAGAACTCACTTGTTAAGTGAGTGATCTTGAATTCAAACTTACGAAAAAAACATAAACACTTATTTATTGGTATTTCGAAATAAATAAATAAATAAATAAAAATAGTATCATTGAGATTTGAGAGTAAGGATGAGAGTAATAGAGGTATCAATTACTCAACCATACAAGCACCCACAAAAAGGGGAAAAAAATCCAATTAAGGTGTCAAAATCGGGAGATTTCGTACCATAAAAAAATCCAATGGCCCTAGCCGAAACTTATTTGAAATTAAATTAATGAAAATTCCAGCTTGCATTCAGAGGGCACCACGCTCCTACAACAGTGGCAACAAGATTAGAGAATTGCAATTACAAGGTCCTCTAAGTAATTTGATTCTTCCTCATATCACCCGATAATCCACTAAAATTACTTAATTACCCAACCTTGTGTGTACAAAAGCAGCAAGTGTATCCACCTGCATATACACATGACAGTACCCTAATATTCCCCAGAGAATTTTACAGACTGTAACAAGCCAACCAGGGGCGGAACCAAAAACTGCGACTTGGGGTGGCCAACTAAAAGGGGGGAAAAAAAATCTCTACTATATAAATATTGGGAAGGAAAAAACAAAACAAAACAAAACCCTTTCATTACATGAAGTCATAACTCTTGAAAAATCATAGAGAACACTAACAGTTAGGGAAAAAAAAAAAATACAAATGCAACACATTTGCAAGTTTAGGGAAGTGGGTATCTTAGTATTAATGAAATTGTTTAAACAAAAACATAAAATAGAAATCCAATTTGAATGATCTAGGAAAAAAAAAAAGAAAGAGAATTTGTACTAAAAGGTGAGGAAAAAAAAAATCCAAAGATATGATTCAACTTTTAAGATCGAGATTAAGAAACATGTGAAATTTGGGTGTGTTTTTGTTTAAAAGTATTTACACAACAAAACCAGGAAAAAAAAAAAAGAAAAAAAAAAGAAGTTTAGATACAGAATAATCTTCACAAAATATTGATAAAAAATGGTAAAAAAATCTCAAAAGATCTAAACCAGAGCTCAAGTGCTCATTCAGACAAACCCTCATAGTCAATAACGTACCCAAAAAACAGTGTTGGGACTTCTTTATTTTATTTTATGGGTAGAGCAGTGTTAGAATAGAAAAAGTTAATTGATGATTTGATGAAAACACCTAACATGAAAAGTTATCTCTTGCATAAGTTAAGGGATTTTTTAGTAAAATCATAATATTAGTTTGATTCAATGAGGTGGGTGGGCACTTGTTCAAGTTTGTTGAAAAATTGAATCCTATTAGCTCAAGTGTCAATTTTTTTTAAAAAAAATCTTGTAGGGGCCATGGCCCCCCTTGGTCTTCACATAATTCTGCCCATGGATGGACAGTCGGGTGGTCATAACTTCCAAATTAAATGAGAGTATACCCAGGCGACTATGGGACTTTATAAAATGTCTATTGAAGAGGGAAGGAAAGGTCCAAGGAATCAAGTTGATTCCAAAACCCACCATATGGACCATTCTTCTGAAAGAGAGAAATAGTAAGAAAAAGAAAGGAATTAAAAGCAAGCTAAAGCAAAGCATAAATGGCTTGACCATTGGGGGCGGAACCAATGACTGCCAGTTGGGGCGGCCAACTTAAAGTGGGGGAAAAAAAATCTCTACTATATAAATATTGGGGAAAAAAAAGCCACAAAAACAAAACCCTTTCATTACATGAACTCATAACTCCTGAAAAATCATAGAGAATACTAACAGTTAGGGGAAAAAAAAAAAATACAAATGCAACACATTTGCAAGTTTAGGGAAGTGGGTATCTTAGTGTTAATGAAATTGTTTAAACAAAAACATAAAATAGAAATCCAATTTGAATGATCTAGGGGAAAAAAAAATGAGAATTTGGACTAAAAGGTGAGGGAAAAAAAATCCAAAGATATGATTCAACCTTTAAGATCGAGATTAAGAAATATGTGAAATTTTGGTGTGCTTTTGTTTAAAAGTATTTACACAACAAAACAAGAAAAAAAAAAATTAGATACAGAATAATCTTCACAAAATATTGATAAAAAAGGGTAAAAAAATCTCAAAAAATCTAAACTAGAGCTCAAGTACTCATTCAGACAAACCCTCATAGTCAATAACATACCCAAAAAGCAGTGTTGGAACTTCTTTATTTTATTTTATAGGCAGAGCAGTGTCAGAATAGAAAAAGTTAGTTGATGCTTTGATGAAAACACCCATGAAAAGTTATCTCTCACATAAGTTGAGGGATTTTTTTAGTAAAATTATAATATTAGTTTGATTCAATGAGGTGGGTGGACACTTGTACAAGTTTGTTGAAAAATTGAATCCTATTAGATCAAGTGTCAATTTTTTTTAAAAAAATCTTGTAGGGGCTATGGCCCCCCTTAGTCTCCACATAATTCCGCCCCTGAAGCTAACTCGGGTTTCTAATGGGTTTAATGGAAAGACAACCTTCTAGGAGACCATGTTAGCTTTGTTTCCCCCCCTTCTCTCTCTACTTTCTTCCTCCTCGTTTTCTGAAGAATCAAACAGGGACAAATTTCCATGAAAACCACTTGATAGCCAAAAAGTAAAGAAACTAAAGAGGATTGGTTTTCAAAAAACCACCAAAAGCAATGATACCTTATCTATATGTCACCACCATCGTTTTTCAATTATATTCCTACCCACCGGAAAACCAGATCTGACATCTGACAGGACCGCCCTGTTAGCCCTCCGCTCCGCCGTGGGCGGTCGCTCCCTCCCCTGGAACCTCTCCGCAACCAACCCATGTGGATGGGCCGGCGTCCTCTGCGAGGCCAACCGAGTCACCGTGTTACGCCTCCCCGGCGCGGGCCTCTCCGGCCAATTCCCCGTTGGCACAATCGGGAACCTCACACAACTCCACACACTCTCACTCCCCTTCAACGCCCTCTCCGGTTAACTCCCGGCCGACCTCGCCGCCGTCACCAGTCTTTGGAACCTCTACTTGCAGGACAACTCGTTCTCCGACGAGATACCAGCGTTCTTTTTCAATCTCAATAACCTCGTCCGCTTGAATTTGGCCAGGAACAATTTCTCCAGCGAGATCTCTCCCGGGTTTAACAATCTTACCCGTTTGGCTACACTCTTCTTGGAGAGCAACCAGCTAACCGGGTCGATCCCGGACCTGAATTCGCCGGCGCTTGTGCAGCTCAACGTTTCGTTCAATAATCTAAATGGGTCAGTCCCGACGAGGTTTGCGACGATGCCGGCGAGTGCCTTTTTAGGGAATTCGCTGTGCGGTGGACCTCTTCAATCCTGCTTTGACAACCGAAGTAAGAGTAAGAAGAAATTATCCGGCGGAGCGATTGCCAAAATTGCAATCGGAGCGGTGCTCAGATTTCTATGATTAATGTTTATAGCTCCATTGCTCAAGTATAATCTTACGCTACTGTATTTTCTTCTCACGGATCTGAATTTTCCCATAATGTGACTTCATCAATTACGGTAGTACTCCAACAATATATTAAGATAGGATGTCTAGTCTATCCCACATGGTTATAATAAATCACATAATCAGCCTGCATATTCACTGGTTCAGACCAAAGCTCTAAGCTCTAGCTCCATGGTGAACTTAACTATGATTTATTTTTCCAACTAATAGTTCCACCCCACCCCCCCCCAACCCACAAAAAAATATAGATTCATAGCCGGTGGTAGGCAAAGAATCATTAGATTGGGAATTTTAATCAGCATCACCATATAACAGAATATCACTTCTATTACGAGCCATAGTGAGTAGTCTCAAGACTACTTATCCACAATTCTAGATCCCCACTATATTTAGTGTGTGGGATATTCTTGACCAACGAATGAAATCACGCCACGTATAGCTTTTCGGTGGCACCCTCGGCTCAATGCCCTCAGGTGAACATGCCCTTGGGCCTCTAAGTAACCCTTTTCGGTGCCCTCGGGTGAACATTCCCTCGGGCCACGAAGTAGCTCGGATCATGCCACTTTCGGGAAGGCCTGCTCTCAGCTAAATGAACTGCTTCGGACCGCACAAGCATATGCCCTTCGCGTGAACCAAATTTGTCCTATTTCCCAGAACCGATAAGGGAAATCCTGCCGGGGTCAGAGCACGCCCCGGCAACTGGGTCAGGGGATGCAACTGTCAACAATCAGGCCTGTGACCCCGAAATATCCGCGATCTAGTTTGAAAACCCCTATCTAACTATAGTTAGCTCAGAATCCTAAATTGACCACGGTAAGGTCCGAACATTGTCCTTACCTAGATCCTAGTCTTTGCCTATAAAAGGAACACTATCCACGCCAAAGAAGGTAAGTTCCCCCGACACAAAACCCTAGAGATCTCTCATCTTCCTCTTTCTCTCTTTCTCTCGACACTGAGACTGACTTGAGCGTCGGAGAGTTTTAGACCGGGAAACCCCCGGTCTCTCTTGACGAGCCTCTTTGTTTTCAGGTCCCTGTTCAACGCAGCATCTAGCTCTTCTGTTCTTCGAGCTACCTAGCACTACTGTTCATCGAGAGAGCCCAACATTCCGTACATCCGGAGGATATTCAGCCCCCAACAACTTGCTCAGGTTGTATTCGTGCGGCTTTCCGGATCTTCGGACATCCTTTTTCAAAGCGCTCCGCCGACTGTCCGGATTTTTCTCCGTACATTTAGATTTGAAGGGAAATTTATTTCATATTATATAAGATCTAAAGATTCAATAAATACAATGTTTTTCATGGTCTAGAAACCTATAGGCTTTACTAGTCAAGGCATAGCCCATGAGTACACATTTCATTTAGACCTTATATCTTTGCAACCTAAAGACATCAATTTTTTAGTGTTAATTATTTGGTTTATCTTATTTTTGTGCATGCAAAGTATTTAATTAAAGTTGCTTTGCTCCTTTTGTTTAATAAATGTTCTGACTCATAACTTATTATGTAGCTTAGATGCTTACTTTTGGAACCCAATTTAACAAGCACCAACCTTTGGCACCCTTAACTTAGTATCTCCTATCCTTAATTGGCACTCCTCAAAATTTGTCTGGATTTTTTTGTAAGCTCTCAATCGATGACGGGCAAATGCTGCCTTTGTACATTTGTTATGAATTCGGGTTCCATCCAAACTCTTCAGTTACTAGGTTGTCCATGTTGATTTCTTTAGTGGGATTGTTAGATTTGTAAGTAACTCACTGGAAGTTTTGGGTTGGGTTAATTGCTTTTGGTTCCTTGGGGTTGCTACACATCTGGAGTTTTGAAGCAGTTCCTAGGGTTTTGGGTTTCTGATTTCCTTCCACTTTGAGGATGTTGAGGACTTTAAGGACCAGGGGATGGATATAATTGGTCTGGTGATAGGGTAAAGTGTCAAATTGGTTAGATTTGTATTAGGGTAATGAGGGTCTTTGTTATTTCAAGAATTTCAATGAGGTTTCAGTTTCCTCTCTTCAATAAATGGTGGCTTTGTGTTATTTGTTATTTTATTCGAGTTATTTTGTTGTTGCACTCAGCAGAGATGTGAACTTATTGTTGTTCTCCAAAATATAAAAAGCATGCTTGTTTCTTTGGTGCAGATGTTCCCATATCTTGTTACTGTCTTTCCCTAGGCCCATGCTCTCTCTCGTCCTTGAGGGTTTGGTCAATGTTGCCTCTTCATCCTTGTCCTCCATCTTCACCCTTCAAGATTAACCCTACTGTGTTTCATTTTCTAGGTGCCTTCCTCTTCCTTGGCAGTTCTCCAATTGCTGGCTAGCTTCAATCTCTCTAGATTATTTTATTGCTTGCCTTGGCATGGGCGCCCTCTTGATCTGCTCTATTCAACTTTTAGTTACTAACTGCCTTTTTTGACTGATGTCTCTTTAGTACCTAGGTTCTGCTTTCTTGATCTCAACTTGTTTTTAGCTTTTTATTTATTTATTTATTTTGGTACTGATGACAACTTCCGTACTAAGATTTGAAAACATGACCCTTTACAGATCTTCAAGTCACTCACAGCAATAGAGCTAGAGCTCATTGTTTCTCTCAACCGTTATCACAATTTCTTGTTACAAGTTCATCTTCATTTTCCGTTTTTCATATTATATATATATAAATATATATATATATATATATTGGTGACCTAATACTCCAATGGCAATAGAGGTGTTGTAAGCTCTAATATTTGAACTCAAACGCGAAGGTTTTTAGTTTTTCTTTTGAGGGAGGCACTGACTCAGAGGTTTGTGGACATTCATCTGCGCATGGGCCTTCAAAAGGGAGCGGCTAACGCAACCCCCAAAGGGTTAAGTTGCCCCCTATTTTTTTTAATTAAAAAAATTATTATGTAAAATTACCAAAAAGGGCTTAACCCTTACCCATCCCCTCTCCCGCACCCCTCCCCCGGCAACTCTCTCCGGCAGCCCCTACCGGCGACGGCGATGACCCCCTCTTCCCTCTTCTCCTCTCTTGGTAAGGCTGCACCCCCTCTTCTCCTTCCTCCTCCTCCCTTTTCTCTTCCATTTCTTTTTTCCTTCCAGAACTCCCCTCCCGTCGGCGGAAAAATGGAGGCGTCACCAGGAAAAATGGAAGCCCTTGACGGAAAACACACAGATCTGACCAGCAAGGGGTGGAAAAAGAAAGAAAGAAAGAAAGAAGAAGAGAGGAGTCGCCGGAGCTCCTCGCTGGCAGATCTGAGAAAAAAAAAAAAAAAAAGAGGAGAAGAAGAAAGGAGTCGCCGGAGCTGCTCACTGCCAGATCTGAGATTAAAAAAAAGGAGGAGAAGAAGAGAGGAGTCGCCGGAGCTCCTCATTGCCAGATCTGAGAAAAAAAAAAAAAAAAAAAAAGAGGAGAAGAAGAGAGGAGTCGCCGGAGCTCCTTACTGCCGTCGAACTGGTGCGGCTCCCTCTCACCGCCGGGGAACCTTTGGCGCCAAAGGGTGCGGCTCCCTCTCACCTCCGTCGCCGTCGTCGGTCGTCACTGCCATGGTGTGGGGTGAGTGAGAGGGGTGGGTGAGAAGAAGGGGTAATGAGGTCTTTGAGAGGGGTGGGTATATATTTTTGGGGGGTGGGGATAACAAAAGAGGGCAACTGAACCCTTTGAGGGGTTGCAATAGCCGTTCCCCCTTCAAAATTCTCTCCCTATAGTGCGGCATTGTTGTTCAAGCCCACACCTAGGACTCAGCAAACCTTCAGTCCAAGCTTTTTCTGGTTCCCAACTCAATGAATTTGGTTGGCCGCCTGTGAAGGATATTTCACTGTGACTGTTTCTGGAATCCCATTTCTTTATTATCAGAAGTCCCATTGTCGCTGTGCAGCAAGAGCTTCTACTTTGGATGTAAACTCTCAGTTGGAAGTAGATAAAGGTTTTCTCTAAGTCTTTAATTTGCACCCTGTTTCTTTAAGTCCATGCTTAACCTTGAATAGTGAGTTGGTTCAGGGGCGGAATTATGTGGAGACTAAGGGGGGCCATGGCCCCTACAAGATTTTTTTTAAAAAAATTGACACTTGATCTAATAGGATTCAATTTTTCAACAAACTTGTACAAGTGTCCACCCACCTCATTGAATCAAACTAATATTATAATTTTACTAAAAAAATCCCTCAACTTATGTGAGAGATAACTTTTCATGTTAGGTGTTTTCATCAAATCATCAACTAACTTTTTCTATTCTGACATTGCTCTGCCCATAAAATAAAATAAAGAAGTTCCAACACTGCTTTTTGGGTACGTTATTGACTATGAGGATTTGTCTGAATGAGTACTTGAGCTCTAGTTTAGATTTTTTGAGATTTTTTTACCATTTTTTATCAATATTTTGTGAAGATTATTCTATATCTATTTTTTTTTTCTTGTTTTGTTGTGTAAATACTTTTAAACAAAAGCACACCAAAATTTCACATATTTCTTAATCTCGATCTTAAAGGTTGAATCATATCTTTGGATTTCTTTTCCTCACCTTTTAGTCCAAATTCTCATTTTTTTTTTTTCCCTAGATCATTCAAATTGGATTTCTATTTTATGTTTTTGTTTAAACAATTTCATTAATACTAAGATACCCACTTCCCTAAACTTGCAAATGTGTTGCATTTGTATTTTTTTTTTTTTCCCTAACTATTAGTATTCTCTATGATTTTTCAAGAGTTATGAGTTCATGTAATGAAAGGGTTTTGTTTTTGTGGCTTTTTTTTTTTTTTCCCAATATTTATATAGTAGAGATTTTTTTTTCCCCCACTTTAAGTTGGCCACCCCAACTCGCCGTCATTGGTTCCGCCCCCAATGGTCAAGCCATTTATGCTTTGCTTTAGCTTGCTTTTAATTCCTTTCTTTTTCTTACTATTTCTCTCTTTCAGAAGAATGGTCCATATGTTGGGTTTTGGAATCAACTTGATTCCTTGGACCTTTCCTTCCCTCTTTAGTAGACATTTTATAAAGTTCCATAGTCGCCTGGGTATACTCTCATTTAATTTGGAAGTTATGACCACCTGACTGTCCATCCATGGGCAGAATTATGTGAAGACCAAGGGGGGCCATGGCCCCTACAAGATTTTTTTTAAAAAAAATTGACACTTGAGCTAATAGGATTCAATTTTTCAACAAACTTGTACAAGTGCCCACCTACCTCATTGAATCAAACTAATATTATGATTTTACTAAAAAATCCCTTAACTTATGCAAGAGATAACTTTTCATGTTAGGTGTTTTCATCAAATCATCAACTAACTTTTTCTATTCTAACACTGCTCTACCCATAAAATAAAATAAAGAAGTCCCAACACTGTTTTTTGGGTACGTTATTGACTATGAGGATTTGTCTGAATGGGCACTTGAGCTCTAGTTTAGATCTTTTGAGATTTTTTTACCATTTTTTATCAATATTTTGTGAAGATTATTCTGTATCTAAACTTTCTTTTTTTTTTTTTTTTTTCCTGGTTTTGTTGTGTAAATACTTTTAAACAAAAACACACCCAAATTTCACATATTTCTTAATCTCGATCTTAAAAGTTGAATCATATCTTTGGATTTTTTTTCCTCACCTTTTAGTACAAATTCTCTTTCCTTTTTTTTTTCCTAGATCATTCAAATTGGATTTCTATTTTATGTTTTTGTTTAAACAATTTCATTAATACTAAGATACCCACTTCCCTAAACTTGCAAATGTGTTGCATTTGTATTTTTTTTTTCCCTAACTGTTAGTGTTTTCTATGATTTTTCAAGAGTTATGACTTCATGTAATGAAAGGGTTTTGTTTTGTTTTGTTTTTTCCTTCCCAATATTTTTATAGTAGAGATTTTTTTTCCCCCCCTTTTAGTTGGCCACCCAACTCGCAGTTCTTGGTTCCGCCCCTGAGTTGGTTGACTTCTATAATTTTAGATATAGTTATCAGACCCAGACAGACAGCAACCCAACCCAGGCAAGAGAGGGGGTCAATCGGTCACTGGTCCAATCCTTGGGTCAATCAGTTAGACCGGTTGATGATGAAAGTATATTATTTTGAATATAATTAGTTACAATATAGGTATATGGAGAAATTGAGTGGTGATATATTTAGAGAGTAAATAACATAAAGGGATTCCTGCTTTGTTGGTTAAGTGCGTGTTTTTTCTTTAGGGTTCATAACTCCAGCCTTGGGGCAGAAACTTTTGTGTATATTGTAAATAAAAGTTAAACCAGTCAGACCAGTCCGGTTCAACCAAAATTAGTCCAGCTTCGAACGGTTTTAACAGGGTTAATTTGGTTCATATGCATAAACGGTCTTGTATTAGAACCGAACAGGCCAAGGCCCAGGTCACCAGTTCACTGGTTGGGCTTATCTGTCGAGGACTTGCATACCTCTAGGCTCAAAAGAACATCTTGGTTTAATTTGATGATTTCCTCCTCCTGAAGAGCCAGCCTCCAGTCAAGACCTTTGATAAATCCTTCTCCCTGTTCACTAGGTGTTGATCACTGCATGTGGTTGATTGTCAGGATATGTCTCTACACGTAAGAATGCGAAGAGACTGCACGTTACAATGATGGGAGTGAAGAACCAACCCAGACAGGGTCTGGTCCACTGGTCCGGTTGATAACTATGGCCCCAGTACTCAAGAGAGTTACAGTGGCAGTAAAATGGTCTCTCATATTTGAAACTCAAAACATGTAGGTTCATTAGTTTCTATTTTGGTGGAGGTGCCAATTCTTTAAGAGGTTCATGGCTTTTATCTCCCCATGGGTCTCCAGACTTTTATCCCTATAATGCAGGATTGTTGTTAGAGCCCACATCTTGGATGGGGAAAAAGGGAGACATAAAAGATGGGCAATTGGGGGATGCACCACAAGAGTGGCATTTAAGGGTGCAAGGTGGATTCGACTTCCAATTCCAAGGGGAAGCTTAATTGTCAAGGGACTATGCCTCAAGAAGCAGAGGTCTTAAATTCGACTCTTGCTAAACCCGTTGGGGCCATCCACACAAGATTTCATGGTTCTCATGGACCTTGGACTTATTTAGTTCATAGGGATGGATGTCATCATCCTTAAAATTCTCTCCTCTTCACTCTTAATTGGGTAATCTCGTCCTGTTGTAACGTTAGCCCCTTTAAGACACATGGAAGTGGTTTTGAGGTCTCACTTATCCAGCATCTAGGATGGTTGTAGGTGATAGTGAGACATTTCACCATGTTGCCTGCAAATGTCACAGGGATCAATATTCACATTCATGTGGGCCGTTCAGAATTTTTGCTATTTTTTACTATTATTCTAAACTTACGTGGCAAGAGATCTGCACGGCTTGTTTCGTGGTGGTGTGCTTCCCGTCCACTCGAATATTGTACTCTTTTGCCATTCTATTTTGGATTCGTGCTATGAGCTGTGCTATTAAGCCATGCTCTTGGTCATATCAAAGAGTCGTGCCCTTGGTCATGCCAAGGAACTATTTTTTGGGGTCGCACCACCAGCCAGGCTCTTTTGTAGATAATCAGTTGGTTATTCAAAGCTGGTCTGAACTAATGTTTCGCTATGTCCATCCTATTAAGCTTAGACCTATTTGTGTTGTTCAAGCCTTCATTATTAGACTCTTGTCGTTTCTTCATTAATGCTTGAATTACTGCATGCTACTTTATTCTCCCATGTTACTGTTATTGCTACAGCCATCACATCAAACATCTAACAACTGCAATTATAATTCTCATAATTGCTTTGTTTGTTGAGTTAACCCTAAAGGGTTGTATTTCCAGAAATACCCTTGTTTTTGTGCCACGTGACATCGTGGGGATTTTTATCACCCATATACCCTACGATTAATTCTTTACCTTCAACCTTATGCTTGTAAACCAAGCTTTATCCTTAGGCCCGCATATAACATGCAGCTTCCAAGACGCCCTTTCAAACAACCTTCTTGAAAAGTATGAATAATGAGCAAACAAAAGTAGTCTCACAAAACAACCACCTAAGTGAGTTAAGTATATGGGGAAGTCTAAAAACGTATGCTAACGGGTTTAGCGCTCAAGCTCATACTCTAGATGGAAAAAACTCATCAATTTAAGTGTGTCTCTATAGGTTCTCTATTTTCTCTTTCTTTTTTCTTTCTTTTTTTAAGGTAAATATCCAAAATATCCCTCATCAGAAAAATTATTTTGTAAGAGAAATTATATTTAAAATCCTACAAAATAATTTTTCTATCAGAAAAACCCAAATAGGGTTAAACTATATATAAAAAAACCCAAGAACTTATCTTCCATCAAACTCTGTTTGAGTGATGAATTTTCTTGATTAAAATACCCTTATTACATTTTTTATTAAAATATAAAAATAATTATTCAAAATTTGTATTACCATTTGTTTATTTAATAAATTGATTATTTGTCATTTATCACCAAAAAAAAAAATGTGTGGAAAGAAAACGAACAAATAAACAATTATAAAAAAAGTATATCAGTTCAAAAACTGTATAATTTAAACAAAGTTAGATGAAAATTAAAATGTTAAGTTTTTTGGATATACTATAACTTTATTTAGATTTTTTAAATAGAAAAATTAGTCTATGAGGTTTTTTGTATAGAATTCTTTTTTATTTTTTTATTTTAGGAATATTTTAGATATTTACGCTTTTTTAATCATACTTTATTGCCTCTTTCTTCCCCTACTTTATCACACGCATTTTTCCTTCGAGAAGATTGAATAAGGAGCGGTTTTAGAGGCATGTGCCGGGTTTCAAAAGAAAGGACAACGTTTAGTTTGGGAATGGCTTTGGATCCCGTGTCATTCGAATGGTCAAGGTAAGTCGTTTGAATGGTAGAGTGATTGGCCACAAACCCAAGGCTCAGCCTATGTATCGTTCCACTATTTCCTACGGGTGCTCTCAAAGTCCAATATCCCAAAACTAAACGCACCTTTTGTTTTCTTTGGTTTTTTTTTTTTTGGGGGGGGGGGGGGGGGGTGGGGCAGGGTAACATATGATCGATTTAGAAATTCATTACATCAATTTTTAACAATTGTAAAGCTTGAACACTACACTTAAACAATAGGACCGGAGGTTAGGTATCATTAGACCACAATGTCATTTGGCTAAACACTACACTTAAACAATAGGAACCACATATTACACCTGCACACACATAGGGCCACCATCAATAAAAACATAACTTCCATCGCTGGTCTCTAAGTTATTTACCATGGCTAAGTGAGACTTGGGCATATGAAGATGACTCAAAATACAACCTTGGCCTTAACTCTTGTCAACAGAATTTTTTTATTGGATAAGTTTGTCAACAGAATTCGCCAACACTAGACCCTTGGTCCTAACACAGTGAAACCTTAGAAGTAAGATAACGTGAGAGAGTGAAAATGGAATTGAAATCTCAAGTAATGTCTAGGAAAATGACGAATGAGTTTTTTAGTTCAATTTTTTTTTTTATTACCATTTATAACAATAATTGTGAACGATAAATCAGCATCCAAGACATTAAATGAGGCAAAGCAATTCTTCTTTGTAAATATCGTTGGCTAACATATGAATTTAATTTGATTATATTAAACCATTTGATCAATTTGATTATTCTAATGAAAATTTTCAAATTCCAAGCATCTAACTTAAAATTTATTTTTTCCAAATCAAGAAAATTGTTGAAATTATTAAATTAACTGGAAATGATTATAATTGAAATGATATTTTAAGAATGACTAAAGTGACAACAAGCTATGTAGTTAGGGGTTAATATATACTTTTTAGATGGGCCAATGCAGAAAAATTAAATTTTGAAGGACTTCATCTAATATAATATGTAAGAGAAGCTATCCAATCTTATTTTAAAGGAATTCTTTAGATTTTTTTTCTTTTTTTTTTGGTTTTGGTTTTGTTTTTGTTTGGAGGTGGTTGGCAAACTCGTTCTCTGTGTACTGTTGAGAAATGTTTCGTTTTCCAACCTAAATGAATCCTTTTGGTTTTGCTTTTTCTTAAAGCCCATTTCAAGTTTGTTGGTGACTTGGAAATCTATATATAATCGTGTTCTTGGTAATTTGCCTAAATCAATAATTGGTTAAAAAAGCAGAGTGCTGAAGTGATATATGATCATTGGTCAATTTAGTTTTGCAGTGCAAGATATGTATAGGTGGAGCCTTAGAGGTATCCCACAGAACTACTTAAGGGAGACCTGCGCGGAAAGTCATGATTTCGACGCAACCTAGTGTTGTTTTGGTGTTTTTCCTAGAAAATTAATCATTACACAGAGGTTAGAAGGTTTGAGTTTCAGAGAATTGGAATTAGATGAAAATGGCATCCAATCCTCGGATTAATGCCAATAAAGCACCACCCAAGCTAGGTAGTGTATTCAAAATTGATTTATGTTGCCCATCTTGGAAACTTCAATTCGAAATTCGTTCGAAGTCTTTGCATGCATTGATCAAAGAAGAAGGATCACAGTATTGTAGCTTTGACATTTATTTGGAGGTTTGGGGCTATAATTTTGAGCCATTTTTTATCCCCTTAGGCACCCATATATTGATTTATTAATTAATAATCTTATATATAGGACGGAGTGTTAATCATTTCACTTAAAATAAAAATCAATTGGTCCTATATATTGATTTGTTAATCATCTTGTAGGATTGAATGCTAACTATTTCACCTAAACTCAATTGGCATCAGGGAGAGACGTCCTTAAATTTTTAAGGGCAGCATAATAATCAAGTACCATGATTTGAGTGGTCGCAACGGGTCTGGTGCTGACTCTAATCCTGCAAACTTTGTAGTCTAGGCCAATGATCACCCCGGCCCTCACCACATGTCGTGCAAACCTTATCGTCTAGGCCAATGATCACCCCAGCCCTCACCACATGTCGTGCAAACCTTACAGTCTAGGCCAATGATCACCCCTTCAACACATGGAGTCCCTTCTCAAGATTTTGAACTAGTGACTTTGCTCTGATACCAATTGTAGAACCGAGTGCTAACCATTTTACCTAAAACCAGTTAGCATCAAAGAGAGAGGCACCCTCAAATCTTTAAAAAAACTACTTAGCAACCAAACACTACGATTCGAATGGTCGAAACTGACATGATGTTGATCCTAACCCTACAAACCCTACAGTACGTTTAGACCAACACATTTACTTTGGGAGTTTATTTAAATAAATTGATGGTCCAAACGTGAGCTCCACACACACACACACACACACACACACACACACACACACACACACACACACACACACACACACACACACACACACACACACACACACACACACACACACACACACACACACACACACACACACACACCCCCTACAGTACGTTTAGACCAACACATTTACTTTGGGAGTTTATTTAAATAAATTGATGGTCCAAACGTGAGCTCCATCCACACACACCCTACAGTACGTTTAGACCAACACATTTACTTTGGGAGTTTATTTAAATAAATTGATGGTCCAAACGTGAGCTCCATCCACACACACACACACACACACACACACATATATATATATATTGTTTTTTTTGTTTTAATAATAAGCATTGCATAATTTTGCTAAGTATTCATCTAAACCTTTGGTAAATTTCACACACACACACACACACATATATATATATTGTTTTTTTTGTTTTAATAATAAGCATTGCATAATTTTGCTAAGTATTCATCTAAACCTTTGGTAAATTTTAGTATTAATGGAACCCCAAATCAAATTGGGGCGAAATCTTTATTAAATATACGATGGAAAATTTTCAAATATTCATATCATATTTGGGAAAATTTTTTATGCAAAATTAAAAATGAGAAGAAGAAGAAGAAGAAGAAAGAAAGAAATTAAGAAAGAGGACAGTTTTAATATCTTTTATGAATTTGGTTAAAACTTCAACATACAATTTATTTCAATAAGTAATTAAAAAGATATTATGAAGTCTGGATTATGGAATTTTAAGTGAAAATTCAACAATATATTCCTACAACGTTGGATTTGAAATTAAAAGATATTTGAATGCAAATTCACAAATTTAAAAATTAAAAATGAGAGTTTTGTTTCATGCAGACTCAAATCCAACTTTTTCTTTGTTATGATGAAAATTGGATTAATTTTGACATAGTCTTTAACGTTTTCTTAATTTCGTGTATCCATGTTGTGTATTCCTATGAGGGTTTTAGAAATAAAAATCTCCTGGTTGTGCCCCCACCCCTTTTTTTTTTCCTGACCTACATTTACAATGGAGGCTTAAAGCCCTAAAACCAAGGATGCGATTAACATTTTTGTTTGAAGTCGCCACCTACATATAACATATATAGAAAGACATATGCACACACAATGTATGATTGTTGCTTGTATGTAGAGGTGGACTCTACAGGTAGATAAATAAATTTGAAAATGCCATTTTATCAAATTTAAGGGTTCCACTTCATTAAATTCAATACATTTCAAATGTTCTAAAAAAATTTGAGGGGCCATGAATATGTGTGGTCCTAAAACCACGTGTTATTTTTTATCATTTTAGTTTTGTTGGTACAAGGGAGAAACAAAAAAGACCAAACAAAAGGAAGAGATGGAAGCCATATTAGTGAAAAGTATGAAATTCAGGGCTAGGGCCTTGGGGTTCCCTAACTCCACGAAATTGTGCTGTTGAGATTCGCCCATGCATCTTAGCAAGGCGGTGTCAAACACACTGCAGGTAACCTTTTCTGATGCTTCTTTATATATTTATGAGTAATAATTATGGTACACTTCCAACATCCCACATATATCCAACCATTATCCTTGAGAATCGATTCTTAGATTCTTCAATGACGGTTTGGTGGGGCCGCCAGTGCACACAGGTTCGATCTGTTTTGTAAAAGCTTGGCGGTATTTTGATGGACATACCCACGTTGCCTCCCTTGCAAACTCCAGCTTCCAATACCTGTTCAAGGGCTAGCTTGGCACAGCCACCAACATCATTAAATTTAAAAAACAAAAAATAAAACCCACAGGGAGAAAGGCCCAGTGAACCATTATGGGCAAGCTTAAAAAATAGTTTTGGCACATTTTTTAATGTCTTTTTTATTTGGTGGGGGGAGGGCTGTGGTTGCTAGCTAATAAAGGAAGGAAGACAGAAAAAACCACGACAACAAACAGGACAGAGCGGACAAACAACGAGCCTCCCCACACGCATGCAATATTGCAGACCTTCTGCCGCTCTATTCTCCTTTCATACCCTTTTTCTTCCTTCATTTCATATTGCTCATCCTCATTTCTATTTGGATAACCTACAAGAAACTCCCACATGTTTAACTATTTTTTACCTAACCTCTAAAAAAAAAATGATTGTAATGTCTTTTTAAATAGTTTATAAATTTAGTAATTAGTGTCAATATTAATCGTCATTCATGGAATTAATGATGTTAATTTTTCATCTAATTCCATCAACAGTAATTAATAGTAGAATTAATTGTTAAATTTGTACGTTTCCAGGGGCGATGCAATCGTTTTTTTCTTATAAAGGTTTTCTTATAATTTACCATTTCCATTGTGTGCTGTTTCAAAATTGTTATCCTAGTAAAAGTAGAGTCCATGATTTCATTTTGATCAATTTCCTAAAATACCACTACCCATTAATAACAAAAAAAAAAAAAAGAAAGTTGAAAAACTTATATGTAATTGTGATACAACTAATGTGGTGTTCACAAGCCAATGAGAGTAACTCAAAATGGGATTGTCAGTCTTTTTTTACCCCACGATCTCACTTTACTTTGCTCCCATTAGCTTGTGACACTATGTAGTCATGTCATAGTTACAAGGAAGACTCACTATTAATTACTCGATATTGACAAAAGAGGTAGGCTATTGCCACCCCATAAAGTACTCTAACCCCCCACTTAGTTTACACTTTTTAAGGTTTTATGAAAAATATGAAATGATTTTATGAAAACTAGTCGTGGTGTCCACTAGAAAATATCACTATGAACAACTTTGTAAAAGAAATTTTTTCTAAAATATGTCGTTTAAGTAGATTTTTTTTTTACCATTTTCAATTTTTATTTCATTTTTACAAAATATATATTCCATGAAAAATGGCTAAAAACTCTATTTAAACAATAAATTTTGGAAAAAAAATTTTCTACAAAATTGTTCAAAATGATATTTTCTAATGGATCACGTGATTAGTTTTCGTAGAATCTTTTATTTCTTTCATAAAAAATTTAACAGGTATAAACTTGATGAAAGATTTAGAGTACTTTATGTGGTGACAATACCCTAGCCTGTGAGGGCCTTGACAAAATAAATTAAATTAATGTTTTGTATTATATTTGAACGCAAAATTGAAATATCATAATTTATATATGGGTGTGAAGGCATTTAAGAGGGCTTTCAAAAAATGTATTTTTTCAAATAGAATAGTCAATGTAACCTCCTTTTGTACTTCTTCTTAGTTTATGAATTGCTTAAAAAAAAAGAAAGAAAAAGGTCAATGTGAAACGGAGGCCTCAGTTCTTGGTTTACTGCTTTCTTTGAAATTCGACCTTTTAGGAGTGTGCATTTAATCCATTTGTATCCATTGACTTGTTTTGGTAATCTAATTTTAACCACAATGATAAAGGGTATTACTTTATCGTGAGTATGTAATTTATATCTTAGGTTAAGTGATATTTTGGAAAATCAATTAAAACTGAATATTAACTTTTGTACGAAGATGCCAATTATCCTTGGTCTGGTGGCATGTCCCATACTAATAAAAGTATGGGATTTATAGAAATTTTGGTTTTGACTTTACGTGGATGTGGATGTGGGAGTGGGTGTTTATTCTCCCATCATTTGAAAAAAAAAAACTTTTGTACCAAGGACAAACATTTTGGAATAACTACCCTAAATGGAGTATCAAATAATGAGTCCCACCAAGTGTCTAATCCCTCCCTAAAAGACATTATCAAAAAGTTTAAGTCATTTAAATGGTTTTGACCATGCAATCGAAACTTTTTTTTTTTTTTTTTTTTTTCCCGTGAGACATTATCAAAAGTTTCATCACTGTTCAACTAACATTATTCCTTCTATTTCATATTAATTGTTTTTCTTTCTATTTTGAGTTGTTTCAAAATTATTTTCCTAGCAAAATAAATAAAAGATCAAGATTTTATTTTAATCAATTTTCCAAAATAACCATATCCATGGACCTCTTTTTTTTTTTTTTTTTTATGACTCCAAAGAGTTCAGATTTATGACTCAATTATTTTTTGATCTATTACCCACTAGACTACGCTAATAAATATGAATAAGTGGGACAAATGACCGGCGCTTTAAAAATTAAAAGTACCAAGAGTTGAAATGAGTAACTTACGTTTTCTTAGTTTAAGTGCAGTTGAGAAGCTTTTTGCTTTGGTTGTTGATCAACAGAATGACCATAATCTAAGTCAGCCCAAGGTTTTTTCTGTGAATGGCATGCATATGGAAAGCTTGTAGGGTGCCCCTCCTTCTAGAATTGCTCCATCATTGATTAGGAGACTCTTGTATGGAGCCTGTGGGGGCCAGAATAATGGCCAGAATTAAATGAGCCAATGAAACGAGACGCTGCTTGGAATGACATTCAGCTAACTAGCCGTTGCCACGTTACGTCGCCCATTTCTTAACCATTACGCACAACGAACTGCTCCACTCCTGCTTCTGTGTATACCTCATTATCTCCGTCATCCTCTATACATGGCTCTATATCCAACAGAGTATCAGGTAGGGCATTTACAATGGTATTTACTTATTTCACGTTAGGAAATTATATTAAAATACATTAACTAAGATTGAAACGATCAATAAATAGAAACCAAGGATTGCCTGAGGATCCGAACTGTCACTTGCAGAGTTGTCAGAAAATCTTTAATCAGCCACGGGTCCACATACTTCTATTTATTTACAGAGTATTTTTTTTAAGACAATAAACTTTGGATACTTCCAACGGTTTTAAAAGATTCAATTTCCATTCAGGCCGTTCTGAGTTTTTTGGGCCTTGACAAATTTTTAAAATAGAGTCTTTCATACGTTTTTTTTTTTTTTTTTTCTTTAGTACCAACATAAAATTAGTTTGCACATTCCATTTATTTTAATTTTTTGAGGTTTTAAAAAAATATAAAAGGTTTTTAAGAAAATTGACCACGAAATCCACTAAAAAACATCATTTTGAATAATTTGTAAAAGAAAGTCTTTTCAAAATCTTTCGTTTAAATAGATTTTTTAGCTAAAAATTAAATGATCAAAAAATCTACTTAAACAATAGATTTTGGAAAAAAATTTCTTTGGTAAAGTTGTTCAAAATGATATTTTCTAGTAGATTACATAACAAATTTTCATAAAAATCTTTTATATTTTTTATAAAACATTGATAAATAAAAATTAACGGGGTGTGCAAATCAAATTAAGGGGTTGCAATAACCATTCTCTTTGGAAAAAAGGAAAAAAAATTAAGCCTACTATAAGGGATGGTTCCAAAATGAGGCCCTAATTTTTTAGCCAAAATGAGGGGCCCAAGGCGGCCGCCTTGCTCGCCTACCCTCAGAACTGGCCTTGTCCCCATTTTTTATATATGCTTATTTTTTTAGCTCCTAGATTACTCAAGTAACCCACTCAAGCAGAGAATCCTCTCACTCAAAGTTCTAAGATTGCATTTGGTTTAAAAGAAAGAAGTAAAAAACAGAAAATATAAATAATAATGAGAATAGAATGAAAATAATCATTTCATTCCAATATTTAGTAAGGTAGCATTTAGTATGATAGAATGGAAATGGAAATAGAATGGTGATTTCGTTACTAACAAAATTTGGAATGTTTAGTTGACCTTAAAAAAATGCTTGTGGGGTTATTCCCTCATTGGAAGGAATAGTTGTTCGTTTCCAAATAAAAAATGAATGATCATTCTCACCTTTTAAGAAAATCATAAAAGGTGAGTCCCATCTCATTCCATTTCCACACTATTCCTACTCTTTACAATACATTGTAATGGAATGACCATTTTCATTCTATTCCCATCCCTATTTTCATTCTTTTCTCTTTCCATTCCATTAATACAAACCAAACGTAGCCTAAGTGAGTGGGAATGACAATTTCTATGGAAATTTCCATCAAAGACTTTAAAATTACTAGTAATTGTAAACATGCATTGCACATGGTTTTAATGATATGTTTTTTTCAAGAAATTTGCTTAACAACAAAGCATGAGGAGAGTAGAATAGAAATCATAACATACATATTATTATATTAGTAGCTTGAATCCGAACCCATCTTTCGAAAGAAAACACAAGACAAAATGTGAATCATATAATCCTTCAACAACACTATGAAACAAGAATTATAATGCATCAAACCTTATCAGAAAGAGTTATATCTAGTAGGATTTTTAATAATTTATATCGATAAGTGTAGTTTGTATAAACACAAATTATTTAACATGAAAATCATATTAAAAAGATCGTACCATGACGAGCAAAATGAAAGAGAGAAATTTTACAGTTCAATCATATCATACCAAGCCAAATTTTAATATTTTATTAACGGAAAATAGCAAAAAAAAATTTTAAAAAAAATTTGGAAAGACGAATATTAAAAGATAGCATACTTCAACCACAAAAATAAAATTAAAAAAGAAAAGAAAAGAAATATAAGGGTTACTTTTTTCCATGGATGAGTTGGATGAATATGTAAGTTGATTGTTAGAGAATAATATTGCATAAGGAAAAAACAAAAGAAAAAAGAAAAAAATTGTCAAAAAGTTATTTACCCACACACGTGATGTCGTCATGAAGAGCAATTGACATGAGTTCGATCATCTATATAGATAGCCAAAAAAAAAACATGGATGCTATAGGATAACAAAGAATTTGTAGTTAGGACTAATTATAATTCTCTTGAAACTTGGAGTAGCATATCTATCCCCAATTACATGGAATATTGGTTCACAGCTAAAGGATTAATTACTACAAGGCTTTAAAAAAATAAAAATAAAAAAATTTTGGTGGTTAGGCAGTTAGTCTAATGACAAACTGAGCCTTGATAAGCATCTCAAGAAGCATAGATTGAGTATTTAAAAGCCCATGAAAGCGTCAATCACTTTTGGGGTTGCTTCCAAGGCTTGGTAATTGCCTGGTGCGTGCAAGGACGGAGAGATTGCACGCACCCAAAGATTTAGTACGTCGAGACATTGGCTCAAAGCCTCGGATATCCTTGTTATGACAAAAAAAAAAATAAAATTTACATATACTAAATCCCTAGTGGCAATTCCAATCTATCGCAAACATTTTAATAAGCAATATATTAATTTCACTTAGAAAAATGTCGTGGCAGTAAAGAACTGTCTCTATGATTTTTATTTTTTGTAAAATACCATTTAGCGTAAAAATGAAAAACATAGCAACGGGTACTATCTGCCACAATTTTTTCAACAAAAAAAAGAAGGAAAAAAAAATTCTGAAACGTTGCTAGATTTTCTAAAAGGACAATATTTTCAAGCTCTAAATAAATCGAACTTAGTGAAGGTTTATAAACATCACATTATTTAAAACAAACATAATGTTTTTTCTTTGCAATGATACCAAAATTGATGTAGGACAAGAAAGTAACAAAGTAGAGAAAAGAAACCTGGAGAGGATTTGGAATCGGCATCAAACCTAAAAACTGAATCCTAAGAATCGACACTTAAAAGTGTTTGGAATCAACACCAAACAAGGTTTTCAAAACCACAATTTTAATTCCTGATAAGATCCTCAAAACACTCAAAGTTCAGAGTCTTTTATAGACTCCAACAGCAATATAAGTCAAATAAAATAACATTTAAAAAAAACAAAGGGTCTGTCGCCCCTCAAATCTAGCATTAGGGCCTTAGGGTAGGCTGCTCTGCTGCGGCTCCGTGTCTTCCTGTTGCCCTCATTTTGTAGAGCCCCTGTTTTGTGGACTTTACATGTGCTGTTGGCATCATCATATCCATTGAACTATTTTTTTTTTTTTTTCTTTCAATTTTTTATGCTATCACTCTGAAAATTCAGATCTATGACTCAATTATTTTTGGATCTCAAATCAAGTCATCACCCACTTAACTGCGCTAATAAATATGAATAATTATGATAAATAATCTGCTCTTTAAAAGTACGAAGAGTTGGAACAAGTAACTTACATTTTCTTAATTTAAGGGAGGCTGAGAAGCTTTTTGCTTTCCTTGTTGATTAACAGAATGACCACAATCTAAGTCAGTCCAAGGTTTTTTCTGTGAATATGGAAAACTTGTAGGGTGGCCCTCCTTCTAGAATTGCTCCTTCATTGATTAGAAGACTCATTTTGTCAATGGCATGACATTCACCTAACTAGTCGTTGCCACGTTACGTCGCCCATTTCTTAACCATTACGCACAACGAACTGCTCCACTCCTGCTTCTGTGTATACCCCATTACCTCCGCCATCCTCACTATGCATGGCTCTATATATAACAGAGTATCAGGTAGGGCATGTGTAATGGTATTTACTATTTTGTGAAAAAGTTAGGAAATTATATTAAAATACATTAATTAAGATTGAAACGATCAATAAATAGAGGCGGACTTTTCTTTTTAAAAACCAAGGATTACCTGAGGATCCGAACTGTCACTTGCAGAGTTGTCAGAAAATCTTTAATCAGTCACGGGTCCACGTATTTTTATTTATTTACGGAGTATTTTTTTTTTTTTTTAAGACAGTAAATTTTGAAATTCCTTTCCAAAGTTCGGAAGAAAACACAAGACAAAATGTGAATCATATAATCCTTCAACAACACTATGAAACAAGAATTATAATGCATCAAACCTTATCATAAAGAGTTATATCTAGTAGGATTTTTAATAATTTATATCGATAAGTGTAGTTTGGATAAACACAAATTATTTAACATGAAAATCATATTAAAAAAGATCGTACCATGATGAGCAAAGTGAAAGAGAGAAAATTTACAGTTCAATCGTACCATGCCAAATTTTAATATTTTATTAATGGAAAACAGCAGACATTTTTTTAAAAAAAAAATTGGAAAGAGGAATATTAAAAGATAGCAAACTTCAACCACAAAGTTAAAATTAAAAAAGAAAAGAAAAGAATTATAGGGGTTACCTTTTTCCATGGATGAGCTGGATGAATAGGTTATGTCCCACAAAATAAATAAATAAAGGGAGATGAATGTATAAGTTGAATGTTAGAGAATAATATTGCATAAGGAAAAAACAAAAAGAAAAAAGAAAAAAATTGTCAAAATGTTATTTACCCACACACGTGATGTCATCATGAAGAGCAATTGACATGAACTCGATCATCTATAGATAGCCAAAGAAAACATGGATGCAATAGGATAACTAAGAATTTGTAGTTAGGACTAATTATAATTCTCTTGAAACTTGGAGTGGCATATCTATCCCCAATTACATAGAATATTGGTTCGCAGCTAAAGGATTAATTACAATAAGGCTTTAAAAATATTTTTAAAAAAATTGGTGGTTAATTAGGTGGTTAGCCTAATGACAAATTGAACATTTATAAACATCTCAAGAAGCATAGGTGGAGTGTTCAAAAGCCCATGAAAGCGTCAATTACTTTTGGGGTTGTTTCCATGGCCTGATAATTGCCTAGTGCGTGCAAGGATGGGGGGACTGCACGCACCCAAAGATTTAGTATGTTAAGACATCGGCCCAAAGCCTCTGATATCTTTGTTATGAACCAAAAAAAAAAAAAAAAAAAAAAAAGCTACATATACGGAAGCCCTAGTGGCAATTCCAATCCGTCACAAACATTTTAATAAACAATATATTAATTTCACTTCAAATAGAAAAATGTTGTGGTAGTAAAGAGCCGTCTCTATGATTTTTATTTTTTGTAAAATACCATTTAGCGTAAAAATGAAAAACATAGCAACAGGTACGGTGTGCCACAATTTTTTAAACAAAAAAAATTTTGAAACATTGCTAGATTTTCTAAAAAAACCAATATTTTCAAGCTCTAAATGAATCAAACTTAGTAAAGGTTTATAAACATCACATTATTTAAAACAAACATAATTTTTTTTCTTTGCAATGGTAGTCAAGTGATAAAAATGAAAGAAAAATAGATAGAGATAAAATAGTGACAAAAACATAACAAGGTTGTTATCCGGCCACTCACTAATTATCATGGAATATGTAGAAAAGATATTTCTCAAGAGGATCCAAAAATTTATCATTAATGCCTTTTGTATTTAAGATCAGATTTAAGTTCCCTCATTATAAAATAGAGATACAACAAATAAAAGTTTTAGATTTTTTTTTTTAAATACTCTAAATGTGCACAGGAAAAAATTGGGTAATATATCATTTTTTTTGGGGGGGGGGGGGGGGGGGGGTTAATAGAAAATGGCTAAAATAATTATAACAAGCTGATTTGTAGAGGAAATGATGTATGGCTTTTCTTAACGTGTGCCTTTAGGACATATGTTAAGTTACAATTAATGACTTAAATATTGTATTGAAATGATGAAAATGCATTGTAAATGATGAAAATTGTTTGAAAAAAATGTGAAAATACTTGAAAAACTATAAAAACATATTTTTTTATGCAATGATTAAGTTATTAATTGTAACTTAACCTTTGCCCTTAGGCACCGGCTAAGAAAACCCATGATGTATTTGACGGGGAACACTTTTTGATAGGCTTCTAAGGCTATTCTGATGGTGAATAATATGAAGTTCAATTTCTTTGTCCAAAACATGAAAGAAGGCATACAATGATCGTGGCCCAGGGATAGTCGTTTTCATCAGTGTGCATGGACGGTGCAAAGTGGGAAAGGACGTGAGACTATATAGATCCAAATGGCCCCCCGGTAGACACTAGCTTTTACTTTTACAAGTTTGAAATTCTCATGAGTAGATAACTTGAAATGCAACTACTTGAGCAATGCTACAAAGAGGACGCCCTCATGTCCATGCCCCACGCCATAGAAAATTTAAATAAAATAAAATTAAAAATAAAAAAAAGTGAAAATGTGAGGACTATTACAATGTTGGACTTGGACAGAGTATTTGAATTTAAGTCCAAATTCATAAAATAAAAAAAAATACCATTCATACTTTGTTACACATGGAACTCAATTTTCTTTTGCTTATGATAAAGTTGGATTAATTTTTGCTTTTTGCATGTATTCATGTAATGAGAGAGGATAAAAACTTGTGACTGCAAAACTCCCAAGTGGTCCATATTTTCTTCTTTTTTTCTTTCTATTTTCTGTTGTTTTTGACCTTCGATAGAGCCTCAATGCTCTAAAACAACGTGTCATTATCAAAAATTGTTTTCGAACATTTATATATATATAATATATTGGATAAATGGGCCAAGAGGCTTCGTAATTGATTGGGAAAGCCGCATGTGAGGGTAATGTAATGTCTAATTTATTGGGCACGTACTTTGAAAGCTATTTTTTTAAATGTGCTCTAAGGAAAAAAAATAAGAAATTTTGGAACACTTTCCTTTTAAATGATTATGTCTTCTAAAGCAAAAGAAAGGAACCGATAGTATCATGTTCATGTTTCTAGAAGCTGCTTTTGAAAAAAAATGAAAATTCAGAAATTTTATTTAAAAAACGTTTTCAAAACTTTTTTTCCTTATTTTATGTTTCTGTGTAACGGAGGTTGGTGCAGTTTTGGTGGTTGTTGTAATTTTCATTTTTTTCGTTGAGTTAGATATCCTGTGTAATTTTCTTTTTAGCTTCCCCTTTATTGAGAATAATTTGCCCATTATTACGTAGAATGATAATTAGGTGAGCACGGGTGAGGATCCCCTATTTGGGGTTTGGATTGTTTGACTAATCTAATGGTTGAAAAAAAAAACCAAGCACACATATAAAATGAGGGCTGACTCTTTTAAAGTCGTTGGATGCATCAAAGTATCCGAGTATCCAACAGAGGATCCTTACTTGGTGAGCACGTATTAATATCACTGATACCAATATCTATATTAGGAGTTGTACTTTATTCATTAATGGGTTATGGGATATGTTAGGTCAATACACGAGATACAATTCTAAATATATGATATTAATATAAGTTATATCAACACGTGTTAACCTGCATGTTATTATGCAATTATTTCTTTGCTATCAATAAAGTGTTTCGATGCTTTGACACTCAAGAAAAAAAAAATAATAATAATAATAATCCAAAGCCAAGTAAACTCATTAAATCTAAAAGTGATTGTGCAGAAAATTGGGGAATCGATTGCACCATTTTTATTAGGGTGGCAAGCTGCAACGTGGGGCATCATCTGCGTGGTCTTTTCCGCAGACTAAAAATGGAGAGACAGAAAAACCTAATGGGAGAACACATGGTAAGCTTGTAAGTGTGCCCTCTTCCTAGCATTGTTCATTCATTCATTGCGAAGGGTGAGATTATAAAACAGACCGTGTGGGACCCATGCTGAATAATGCCCGTTTAACTGCCAGAGCTGGACGACCCAATCAAACAAAACGAAACGCATGACATTCAGAAAACTAGCTGTCGCCACGTCACGTTGCCCATTTCTTAACATTTAAGTACAAATGTTTCACTCATCCTCATGAGTACGTTCTCCTGCAAGACGTATCACGTAGGGCATGCACCCTTCACCCTTTTGTGTATTTTCCCCTAGGCATCGCAGGTGGCTAGGACCATCCTTTCTTATTTGGATTTAGTAATAATTTCAAAAAAACATATCACTATACTATTTTAATTGTACCCTTTTATTATCAATGATTAAGTTTTACTCGTAGGTTAGCTTAAGGCATGCACCCCCCACCTCTTTGTGTATTTCCCCCTAGGCTTGGCAGGTGGCTAGGACCATCTTTTTTATTTGGATATAATACTTTTTTAAAAAATATCGTCATACTATTTTAATTGTACCTTTTTTATTATCAATGATTAAGTTTTACTCGTAAGGTTAGTTTAGCCTTAAGAGTGTAATATTTTAAATTCTTGATTTGAATCTCAGTCTTAATTGATATTTACGAGAGGTTCAGATATCTGAGGTTTACTTTAATTCTATGAAAGACTAATGAGACGGAGTTGAGCCGTCAAGAGATTTACGTCATTAAAAAAAAAAAAAAAAGTTAATGTTTTAATTTGTTCAAAAAAATTTATTTGTTCTTGTTATTGTCTATTTTTGTTTTGTTTTGTTTTTTCTTTTTTGGAGTGGGGGTGGAGAGGGTAGTTGAAGAACATTACTAGAAGACGACTTCATATGATTCTTTAATTTATAGGATGAGCTAAAAAAAAAAAAAAAAAAAATGCCAACCCTAGTGGAATAAATTTTTAGCTCCGCCACTAAGAAAATCAATGAACGATTTGGATTAGAAGTATCAATCTAGCTCGATCCCACATTTGCCTAAGGGCACCTTCATAGTATTCTTACTCAGTTTTAGTATTAAAATCAATAAGATAGCAGTTTATTTATTTCCTTTTCATTAAAGCACCAAGAAACAATTATATAGGGGTAAATATCTAGAAATTTCAACAGTCTTGTATATTTTTCCTTGTTTGTTTGTTAGTTTTAAATAAATGATTTAAAGGTGCATTATTAAAGCTTGGAATAAGTTTTGAACATTTTTTACCTTTACCGAACAAATCTTCTTATGATTATATTTTGGGACCTGTTACTAGTGATCTCAAAGTCCTCCCTTCGAGTCTTCTCAAATTTTGTCTTTTTCCCAAGCATAGATAACATTCGATTTGATGGGAAAGAGACGAGGTTCCATAATACCTGTCTCTATATTTAGAAGAAATCTTTTTTCAAAAAGACATGAAAGGATAACTACTCATCCAAAATCTGGGTAAGCTGATGTATTTATGGGTGTAAATGAGCTCTTCCATCTCTCCATTACCCTTAGAGGTTGTGTTGGCTTAAATTTATATTTCTCATGCCAGGGTGCAAGATAAAGTGTGTTTTATTTATTTATTTGTTAATTATTATTATTTGTAAAAAAGCGTGAGTAGGGGCATTGTGCTATGGTTCTGTGAAATGGGAATAGGGAATTAAAAGTTCTGGAAAGCCTTTTTTTTAAAAAAAATTACTTTTTAGTAATCACTTTTAAATTTAATACCAAAAAAAGGATATTTATTACAAATTGACTGTAAATATGCTTTAAAATGACTATTGTCTTCCTCTTTTTGGCATTATGTTGAGACATAGTCATCAAATGGCAATATCTCTCCCAAAAAAGAAAAACCTTGATTGAGCCAGTGAAGGCATGTGCCCCCAAATCCACCCCGCCTCTGCCAGTTAGTAGTGTTATGTCCGTGTTTCTTCTCAATCAACAAAAAGAAAAAAGGAAAAAATAATAAGTTACTTTTGTGTAAAATTTTTAAATGGAGGTTTTGAATACTAAGTACCAATAAGGTAACAATACTTTTATTGAATTATTTTTTTTGAGAGAGTAGCGATGATAGCAATATTGCTACACCATATTTGGTAAATTCTAATTCTAATATTAAAATAATGACACATGAGTATGTGATATTATTAAATTAGATGATTTAAACTTTTTATTTCTTGTCGAAATATAATATTTATAAAAATAAATGTTCCATTAATTTTTCTTAAAATTTTAACGTGCAAAACTATTAATTTAGTTATCGATTTTATAAAGAATAGATGTTAATGTTTGAATGGATTGTTTAAAACTATTGGTAATAAAATTGTTATCCCATTATTTATGTTTTTGAAAAGCCCAATCAAATGTAACCATTTGAGCATGACATTTCATCAAGTTTTTATTTTTCAATATTAAAAATACACTCCTTCTCATTTATTGAAATACAATTACAAGGTGTCTCTCAAAATTAAATAATAAGATTGCTATCATTTAGTAAAAAATGCATATGAGAAATTTTAATTTTTAACTAATTTCTTTTAAACCTATTTATTTAAGAGCAATTCCCTAATTATAATAAAGATAGAGTCATAAATGGTATGATAACTTACTAATTTCGTAATATTTTCTTCAAAACTCACTTGTTAAGTGAGTTATCTTAAATTCAAACTTACGAAAAAGACATTAACACTTATTTATTAGTATTTAAAAATTAGAATTAAAAATTAAGATAAATTCAATCAATTATAAAATAAATAAATAAAAAATAAAAATAGTATCATTGAGATTTGAGAGTAAGGGTGAGAGTAATAGAGGTATCAATCACTCACCCATACATGCACCCACAAAAAGGGGGAAAAAAAATCCAATTAAGATGTCAAAATCGGGAGTCCGATTTCGTACCATAAAAAAATCCAATGCCCCTAACCGAAACTTATTTGAAATTAAATTAATGAAAATTCCAGCTTACATTCAGAGGGCACCACGTTCCTACAACAGTGGCAACAAGATTAGAGAATTGCAATTACAAGGTCCTCTAAGTAATTTGATTCTTCCTCATATCACCCGATAATCCACTAAAATTACTTAATTACCCAACCTTGTGTGTACAAAAGCAGCCAGTGTATCCACCTGCATATACACATGACAGTACCCTAATATTCCCCAGAGAATTTTACAGACTGTAACAAGCCAACTCGGGTTTCTAATGGGTTTAATGGAAAGACGACCTTCCAGGAGACCATGTTAGCTTTGTTTCCCCCCCCTTCTCTCTCTACTTTCTTCCTCCTCGTTTTCTGAAGAACCAAACAGGGACAAATTTTTCCATGAAAACCACTTGATAGCCAAAAAGTAAAGAAACTAAAGAGGATTGGTTTTCAAAAAACCACCAAAAGCAATGATACCTTATCTATACGTCACCACCATCGTTTTTTCAATCATATTCCTACCCACCGGAAAACCAGATCTGACATCTGACAGGACCGCCCTGTTAGCCCTCCGCTCCGCCGTGGGCGGTCGCTCCCTCCTCTGGAACCTCTCCGCAACCGACCCATGTGGATGGGCCGGCGTCCACTGCGAGGCCAACCGAGTCACCGAGTTGCGCCTCCCCGGCGTGGGCCTCTCCGGCCAACTCCCCGTTGGCACATTCGGGAACCTCACACAACTCCACACACTCTCACTCCGCTTCAACGCCCTCTCCGGCCAACTCCCGGCCGACCTCGGCGCCGTCACCAGTCTTCGGAACCTCTACTTGCAGGACAACTCGTTCTCCGGCGAGATACCGGCGTTCTTGTTCAATCTCAGTAACCTTGTCCGCTTGAATTTGGCCAGGAACAATTTCTCCGGCGAGATCTCTCCCGGGTTTAACAATCTCACCCGTTTGGCTACACTCTTCTTGGAGAGCAACCAGCTAACCGGGTCGATCCCGGACCTGAATTCGCCGGCGCTTGTGCAGCTCAACGTTTCGTTCAATAATCTAAGTGGGTCAGTCCCGACGAGGTTTGCGACGATGCCGGCGAGCGCCTTTTTAGGGAATTCGCTGTGCGGTGGACCTCTTCAGTCCTGCTTTGACAACGGAAGTAAGAGTAAGAAGAAATTATCCGGAGGAGCGATTGCCGGAATTGCAATCGGGGCGGTGCTCGGATTTCTTGCACTACTTGTTATATTGATCCTTTTGTGTCGGAAGAAGAGTAGTGGGAAAACACGGTCGGCGGATATCGGGCAGGTGAAGCAGAGCGAGGTGGAAATTATAGGCGAGAAATCGATAGGAGGGGATAGTTTGAGCGGTGATCATGGCGTTGGTGCGGTTGCTGCGGCGGCGGGGAAGAGTGGGGGGAGTGGTAGGAGTTTGGTGTTTTTTGGGAATGCGGGAGCGAGGAATTTCGATTTGGAGGATTTGTTGAGAGCTTCGGCGGAGGTATTGGGGAAGGGGACGTTTGGGACGGCGTATAAGGCGGTTTTGGAAATGGGGATAGTTGTGGCAGTGAAGAGGTTGAGGGACGTGACTGTACCGGAGAAGGAATTTAGGGAGAAGATCGAAGTGGTTGGAACGATGGATCATGAGAATTTGGTACCACTGAGGGCTTACTATTATAGCAGGGATGAGAAGCTTCTTGTTCATGATTACATGCCCATGGGGAGCTTATCTGCACTTCTGCATGGTCAGCATTTCTTTCTTTGCTTCTTTTACCTTGTTTGCATTGTTTCTTGTTTTTAGAATTGTTGTTATAATTGTTCTTCTTTCTTTTCTGGTCATTTGGGGTTCCTTATTAATTCTCCATCATGATATCTTCTTATAATAATCATTAAGGTGTGTTTGGATGAGAGATTTGCAGGAGGGAATTGGGTTAAGATGGGATTTTGATGCCAAATTACAACGGCAACAGTAGCGGCAGATGAGGTTAAAATCCCATCTTAGCCCAAATCCCTCCTGTAAATCCCTCATCCAAATGAGTGTTTCTATTCTCTATTGGTGTATTTTTCTGAAAGATATTATCGAAATCCAATTTTGCCCATGATCGTAAGTTTCTGCCACTAAATTGCTATATCCATCAACTGCATTATATCTCATGGTTTACGAACAGAGGTGGTGAATCCATTGAGAGTGTGGTCAAGGGGCAATCTTCGGAAGGAAATGGGCAACTGTATTGACAGCCAATTTGTTTTGCCTTTTTTGGTCATGTGATTTAAGTTTCAAGTTTTCTGATTTCTTTAGACTAAGATTGATACTGGTTTTATGGAAAATTAATGACATTTCCTGGCATGGTAGCATTTTAATTTATCACTTACAGTATGTTTATGCCCGTGGGATACTAGGTGAGGAAACCTTAAAGATACCACATAAAGTTTTTAGTGGATCATGTATTACATACTGTTTTGGCTCATAAGCCTTCATTTGGAAAATATATGGAAACATAGAAATTCATACCTGATTCCTGGATACCAGAATTGTGAGTCCCATTTGCATCAAAACAGACACAAATGTTTCAGGGGCTCTGCCCCTGATTCCCTGCTGTTGGGTGGGGGCTAACAAAATTAGCATCCAGTCCCAGAATCCTGTAGCTATAACATGTCGGGCTCTCTGTTTTCTCATTGTATTTACTTCAGAGGTTGGATATATGAGTATTAATTCATGACTAGTAGAGAACAGATGCCAAATTTTTTTCCTAGTTAATTTTTAATTATCTATAATTTAGTTTTCTAACCGGATGGAATCTAACTTGGAGTTTTCATTTTTTCACTGAAAATCATAATGAATGTATCAATGGTTGAAATTCTTTTGAATTTCCATAGGGAATTGTTTGTTGTCTACACAGAATTGCAATGTTGCATGCATTTTATATAGAATTGTATTTGCTTTGTTTTCAGATTAGTTTGTGCCTCAATGTCTACTATTTGAAATACTTCTATTCAGATGATGGCAATTTCCATTAAATTTTTTCATCCTCCAATCCCTACCCTCTCTCTCTCTCTCAAAAAAAAAAAAAAAAGAAAAAAAGGAAAAAAAAAGCTCCTCTTCCTCTCCTCTCCCCAAAACTGGTGTTTGGGAGGTAAAACTTTGAGTCATCTCTTGGTCAACCATGTTGAGATCCGAGACAAGGCCAGAATAATAAATAAACAGTACCCTTGCTTGATTGTCTCTCTCTTTAACATCATCTCATTTTTCCTTTTCCAGGAAACAGAGGGGCTGGTAGGACTCCACTAAATTGGGAAACTAGGTCTGGCATTGCCCTTGGAGCTGCCCGTGGGATTGCATACCTTCACTCGCGGGGCCCCACAACCTCCCATGGAAACATCAAGTCATCAAATATTCTCCTCACTCGATCCTATGAAGCCCATGTCTCTGACTTTGGCCTCTCTCAGCTTGTGGGACCCACCTCCACTCCCAACCGCATTGCCGGCTACCGTGCACCAGAGGTGACAGATGCTCGCAAAGTCTCCCAGAAAGCCGATGTCTACAGCTTTGGAGTATTGCTCTTGGAACTGCTGACTGGGAAGGCTCCCACCCATGCGCTGTTAAATGAGGAAGGAGTAGATCTTCCAAGATGGGTTCAATCTGTCGTTCGAGAGGAGTGGACTGCTGAGGTGTTTGACCTTGAACTCCTTAGGTACCAAAATGTTGAGGAGGAGATGGTTCAGCTCCTACAACTTGCCATTGACTGTACGGTTCAGTACCCTGATAATCGCCCTTCGATGGCTGAGGTGACTAGCCGAATCGAGGAGCTTTGCCGTTCTAGCTTACAGCATGAGCATGACCCACACCATGATGTATTAAATGATGTAGACGATGGGTCTTCCCAGCAGGCTTACTCAGTTGGCTCGGGTGCACCACTATCTTCAGTAGCGGACTGAAGAAAGATCAGCAATATTTCATTGTTGTGCTCTTTATAGGATGCTTAATCTGTTGCTTTGATTGTTTGTTTATTCTTGAGGCTCATTTTCTTTCATTAAGATTCAACTGTGCATGTTCTCTTTCTTTCTTTTTTTTACCCCCCTTATTTTTACACCCTTAATCATAGCAGCACTCTTCATTTTTCCCCCTGTAATTTTCCTTATTATGTTACATGCGGTGGGGGATTCAATGTCATTTTTCTCTCGTGTCATTTTAATTGTGAATAACTGACAATATATTTGTTTTTGTTGGGTGGATGGCCCTGTAATCACTTTTGCCATTTTCTTCTCACTTTTTCTTTTGAAGCAACTTGGAGTTGTTGAAACCGAGGTAATTTGATTTGATTTCACGAGTAGGATAGGGTTTTTTTTGCTTCACTGGCTTTCGATTTCTATTTCAGCCTTTTGGGTGGATCTAAGTTTCTTATAGCAGGTTAGATTGAGATGCCATACTATCAGTAACAGTGAAATGTTAGGTAAATGATGAAATGTGTTAGGTTCATTTTATTGTCAACTACTGCTCAACTACTACCTATATATCTATATATGTAACACGTGTTGATATAACTTATATCAATACCCAAATCGAGAGTTGTATCTTATGCATTAGTGAATTACTGGGTACATTAGGCTAATGCACGGAGTACAACTTCTAATGCATGGTAATGATAATAACTTATATTAACATGTGTTGACTTAATGGGGACTATATATATACATATACATCATCATCATTATTATTATTATTATACTCTCGATGATGATTTAGGTTGGACATCACGTGTGTATAAAGGCTTAGCTGCTTCTTCCTCACTGAGGGAGTATATTTGTATTTTTGTGGTGAGTTGTTGGAACTCATTTTACTGAAAACGACCAGTAGTCTCTTTGAAGGAATACAAGATACAAAATGACCAATTGAGGCATTTTTGAAGGAAAACAAGAGAAGAGGTAAGAAGTGGCCACCTGAGGGTCTCTTTAAAAGAAACACATTAAAAACGGAGATGTATCATTTGATGCCTCTTTGAAAGAATGCATAATTTTCTTTCTTAATATTATGTCAAAGACCATTTTGGACGTGGGTAAAGTGACCATGTGAAAGCCATTTTGAAAGTACATAAAGAAAGTGACCATTTGTGTTCATTTGGTAAAAAAAAAAGGTTTGAGTGACCATTGGGAGCCCACTTCTCGAGAAATCTTTTCTTTCCCTTAGCGACAAACTAATATTTCCTAATGGAGAAATCTTTTCTTTCCCTTAGCGACAAACTAATATTTTCTAATGGAAAATGCCTTTTAAACATCAGGGGGAAGGATGGCCCTTTTTCCATTTCTTCCCTGTCCTTGTAAATCCGTTTTCTCCGATTGGTGCCTTGTAGCGGTAAAGAAGGAACTGCCCCATGTCAAGAGAAAAAGGGGATCGTGTCCTACCATATGCGAGGTTTTACTTGGCTGATTATATATACCCAAAATCACCTTTCCATTGTTAAACACAGTTTCTTATTGTGTTCAATATCTTCCCCCAAAAAGTTGTGTGTTCTTCGTTTTTTTGGGGTTTGGCTTCATAATTCCCTAATATCCTCCCATATTCCAAACCATAGTTGGAACAGTTCTTTTAACAATTTTAAGGCAAAAGAGGCTAGTTCCTGGTTCATTGCTTGACCGGTCCTGACTTGTGTTATCAAGAGTAGAATCCAAAAAATTGAGAAGGAAAGACAAGATTATAATGTGAAAGCATGGTAGAAGTTTCAACACAGAGTGTGTCTGACTGTCTATATATATATATATATATATATATATATATGTAATCAATAAGGCTGTGAATGAGGGTGAGAATGGAATAGCCGTTCCATTCTTAATATATTTTGGAATGTTTGGTTGGCTATAAGGAAAAAAATGAGTAATTCCTCTCTAAACTGATAGGAAAAACTATTCTCACCTCTTACCCTCTATTTGGTTTGTGGAATCTACCAAGGAAAAAAAAGAAAAGGGAAAAAAAATGAGGAGGAAAGAAAATGAAAGGAAAAGATGAAATCATATCAAGCCAAAATTATTCCAATTCTTCTTATTCTTCTAATTTTTCATTACAACCAAATAAAGAAAAGTACAATTCTTTATTTTTTTTTTTTTCCATGATAAAATCTTTAAACCAAATAGGGCCTTAAGGAATAAAATCACGAAAATGGGTCTGGCCTGATTTCTCTCATTTCATTTCCAACCCTTATCAAATATTAAAAATTCTCATTCCATTCCATTTCATTTCATTTCATTAGCACAAACGAAACGCAGCCTAAGAAAACTACTGTGATGGTAATTTACAAGAGAACCATGGCGCGGGCAATTTACAAGCAACCTAGTTTTTTAGTGCCAAGAAAGAAGGACCACTCAGCAGAAACCTTTTCTGGGTGGAATGTCCTGTAGTGTTTTATTTTTATTATTACTATTTTTTGGGGGATGGCAAAGGAGAATTATATTAATAGAATTATTTGAATCTACAAGTGGATTGTCCTGTAGTTACTTTTGCTTCTTTCGATAAATATGAAGGTTTTGTTTTTGCTTCCAATGCAGCTTAGGTTTGTTGAAACTGAGATGTTTTGAGTGGGTTTCAAAAGCAGGATGTTAACATAGGTTGGATTTACATCTTATCCATGTTAGGCAAGATATTTGGTCCATTTCCATCCTTGACCAAGGAAACAGCTGCTAGCAACACCGAAATGTATGTGCTACCTTTCTGTCTTCCAACTCTTGTGTGTGCATCTCTAAGCATCAATCATTTCCTAATAATTGTCCTCATTTTTAATAAACTGCTGACTATGATGGAAAATTGCATTGTTGGTTGGTCCCTAACATCAGGGAATCTTTGAGATTAATTATAAGACATAATACGTAGGTTCCTAAGCCTTTAACTAATTCAGCTATATCCTCTTGGAGAAATTTTCAAAGAATCGTCTTTAATTCTTTTCTGCAATCTTATATATCAATGATTTCCAAAAATAATATCGATACATGTTACGATCTAGTTGTTTCTTCTTATTACTTAATCGTAGGTCTAAATGGCAATGACGGAGGATCGTAGGGAACCTTCATAAGTAAAATGGGCATGACAATAGGTCAAGGAGGGGTCTGGACTCAAGGAAAAAAGGGTGTGGAAATAGGTATTCCCACCATGAAAAATCTGTACTACCATACAAAAAGGAGTGTGCCACATGGCGTGTTTTTTAAGCCTTTTCTCACATGCTGAGAGCATGCCCTGTGGCATGTCTCTCAAGCCATTAAACCGGTTTTACTTAATAATCTGACTAAAAAAAGGAAAAAAAAACACAAAAAAAGGACAAAAAGAAAAACCCTTACTTCTAGTGGTTGGACTTCATAATTGACAAAGGGGAAAAAAAATTAGAGGGATTTTTTTTTTGGTCTTTGACCCAGTGTATCCTCAAAATTGACAACCAAGGGAGTAATCATTGTCGTGATAGTTGGGCAACGATAAATCGTCGGCCAAGAGATTTTTTCCAAATTACTGGGAGTCGAACTCGGGATCTTTCACTTCTACTTGAGACAGCTACTTTGGGCTAAGTGCACAACCACTAAACCAACCCAGTAGGTTAAAAATTAGAGCGATTTGGCCATCAGTCCAGCAAATAAGACCTATTTAGCAAATAGTCACATTTTTTTTTTTTCAACTCATTTAGTCCATTTTACTATATTCTAACGAAAATACCCTCACCGTTATCTTTTTCTCCACCCTTCTCCTCCTATCCTACGGCCATAAGAGAACTAGATGGTAACGACCTCTAGCGACGACGATGGGCTAGATCTGAAGCTCGCTGGTGTCGACCTCCAACGACAACCATCAGATCTGAAAATTTTTTCTCTCTCCAATGCTGAACCAGATCTGAAAATCATCATATCTGAACTCTCATTGGCGACCATAACTCTTTCTCCCTCCCTCCCTCCCTCCCTCTATCTCTCTCTTTCTTGCTCTCTCTCTCTCTCTCTCTCTCTCTTCCAAATCTAAAACTCACCAGGAGCTTCTTCTTCTCTAGTGATTTCTTTTGTCGCTGGCAACAACCATTGTCACCGCTGGCCGCATCCCCAATGACTAGGACGCCTATGATCTATGTGCATTATCCTGATGCAACGTTCCATGCAGAGGGAGACTAGAAACTTCTTCATCCAAAACATCGTCTAGAGTCACTAGACCCTCTATTGGCTGGAACTCGTCTTCAGAAGTTTTATTACCACCATTCTCATGCTTTTCTTCTAAGCCTATATCCTGATTATTTTCAGTTGGGTCCATATAGTTTCTGCCGAGAGAAAACATGCTGAACAATCCTAGCTTTGCGAAACTTGGGAACATCTTTGCAAAAAGCTAACCAGATGCCCTTGTCGCACACCTGCATGCCCAAGTGAAGAATAAGAAATTATATGCCATGGCAACACCACCATCAAATACATCACCAATCCTAGACTGTACAAACCACAACTCTCAAAGTCTCATTGTTCAAACTTTGACGGCCATGGCTTCCTTTTTTTTTTTTTCCCCTTGTACATCACTTGAGAAAATCCAATTGATGCAAAGCCAATCAGTACTACTAGTAAAGCTAAGACCAAAATCCTTGGCCTTTCTTCTACCTTACAATGGATGTCAATTAGACACTATTTTTTATGTCAATTCCCTAATGTAAAATTTTCATTTATAAATAAAAATTAAGAGAAGGGTGGAGTGCTGGCTGTTGGATTTAGACCCAAAAAAAAAAAAACAAAAATTGTGTTGGGTGAGAAAACATGATAAACCATGGAAATCATATTCTCTAGGTTCAGCCATGAAAGATTACTTGCTTTGTGAAATGTTCGGATATAGAGGAGAAGAAAGAGAAGAAGAAAAAGTTTAATATGAGCCTTCGTAAAATTTTACAATTTTACGAAGTGATCTAATAAACTGCAAAATTTTATAGTTTTACGAAGTATTATATTGGATCATGCCAGGTAGTAAAATTTTATAGTTTCAATTTTTTTAATTCTGACCTAATTATAGATCTTATTTCAAAGCTATTGATGAGTTGGTTTTAAAAGCATAATTTTTTCAAAAAAGGGATATGTATATTGCAAGTTATAAGTTTTTAAAAGTTGGAACACTAAAAAACTAAGTTAATTACATAGGGTGCCCTTTATAACAAAAAAGTGAGTGCCTTTAGTAATAATAAGGGTAAACCAGGGATTTTACCAAAAAAAAAAAGGGTGACTAATTGCTAAATAAGTTTCACCCCATTGACTAATTGAGTTAAAAAAACTCTTGCTTAACTAATTGTCAATATTTTATCTAATTAACGATTAATCGCCAATTTTTCCAAAAAATTAATTATGATAAGAAAATTACCAATCACGTGATCAAAGAAAGAAAAAAAAAAAAAACTAATTCTAGCAATTTGACTCCAAATCTTCAAAGGGTGAAAAAAAAGAAGTAATTAAAGTCAGAAAATCACCAAATCACCAATCACAAATGGATTTATTCAGCACAAACTACTTGTAGAAGATTGTAGGGAATCTGGTTGAACCTTGGCCAAGTTCGGTAGAAAAAGCGATGCTCAACTGGAAGGCATCGAACTCTAAACCAATTACAAATCAAGTTAAAAATCGAGTCTATCATAAGACTTTGATGTGATGGCTCCCAAACAGGAATTAGCTCATTGGTTTGGGAAATTAGCGAAAAAAGTGAGATTTTGCCACTTCCACTGTAAGGACCCTAATGTAATTTTAATAGGCTGATCGATCGAGGGGCCGAGTTGTAAGAACCCAAGGTTTGATTCATGAGAATATTGGGTTGGATTGTGTTAAGGTATGGTTTGGTGAGCTATGTACCTCTTTGTTGTGCATGTTGGGTGTTATAGTTGACTATAACCCTTTATAGTTGACTATAATAAACAGAATACCTCTTTCTGTGCATGTTTGGTGTTATAGTCGACTATAACAACTTATAGTCGACTATAACAAACAGAATGTCACAGTATTGTTTATTGGGGAGTTATAGTCGACTATAACTCAACTATAGCTTATTATAGTCGACTATAATTAACACACGGGATTTCTGCTGAAAGACAAGATTTTTATAGGGCGAAAAGACCATTCTACCCCTCCCTTATATTTCCTTTAAAACCCTACTTCTAGAGGGTTCTCACCCATTCTTCTTAGCCGAGAGAGAGAGAGAGAGAGAAGAAGAGAAGGAGAAGGGCGCGGGGGCTTGACGGTGGCTCGCCGGACCACGACGGCCTCGATCCGACGCCGGTGAGCTTGGATCTAGTGTATTTTGGCCCAATCTACGCACGTATGGTTGTGGATTTGGATTTCTTCACTCTATTTCTGAGGTAGGGGCATTTTCTCATCTTAAACCATTGATGCTTGGGGGTTTTGGGTTTAAATCATGTAAAAATACATGTATTTGGCATTCTTTGCATAAATATCATGCATGTGAGCATATTTTATGAGTTTTTATAAATTTTGGAAAATCTAGGGTTTTGTATTATACCCTATTTGTATTTGGTTATATGTATGTTATATTTCAAACCCTTATATGATTTAGGGTACAATGGGTTGGTTTTGATAACTTATTGGGTTAAATGCTTTCAATCAAATATTGGGGGTCACTTTTATATGAATGTTCTGAAACCATTATTTTGAAAAATGGTTGGAAAATGATTACCATGATTTATGGAGTTATTTCATATGGTTTTCAAAGAACAAACCTATTATGTGGTTTTTGGAAAATTTATATATAATTTTCTGGATTATGTGAGAATTATGGAATTGATAAATGAATAGACAAGTGGTGATGATATGGATGTGATAATAAGGGGTACTTTCCGGTCTTAATGACCGTAGTGTTCCCGAAATGAGGTTACTTTCTGGATCCATGTAGGATTATCCTCTTGAGGTTACTTTCTGGTCCAAGTAGGACCATAGTGTTTCCTCATGATGGGGTTACTTTCTGGACCAAGGAAGGATCCATAGTGTTTCCCTTTATTTTCCGCGCGCGAGGGCCCCGCATGACCTGTGGAGGATTTATCAGTTTGAAAGACTGATGTTATGGATTGCTAGATATGGCGGATGATGGTTATTGGCTTATAAGGCCGTCATATGATATCAGAAAATGATGGTTAAATTCATTTGTAAAATGATGATTTTGATAACAAATAACTTGAATTATTTCTTAACTCTTTAAAAAGAAAAAGGGGTGTTGGTATTTAATGATTTAACTTCCGCAGTTATTTCTTTATACTTGTATCAGTTTTATTCACTGAAAAATTATATTGCAAACTAATCAATGGTTTTGCAGGGCTTAGGAAAAGTATATAAATTATGGTTTTTTTTTTAAACCTTGGGTTATTTTGAGAAATGTTTCCTACTGAGCGTATAGCTCATACCCCCATAGTTTTTCTTGCAGGTCATATTTTCAAAATAAAGCTTGACCTGGGGTTTGGGAAGCACATCAGCATGCTTGCATTCATATAGAGGATTATTGTATTTTATTTCAGCTTTGAGCCTAGGCATGTATTAATTCTAATTCATGGCCTGTAATAAAAAGATAAGTAGTGGACGTAGATGTGGATGAGACCCATGTGATTACGATACAGCCTGTAAATTTATTTATTTTTGGGAATATTGTGTGGATGGCTGGAAATGCTTATAAATGTGTTTTCTACAAGTTTTATGATCAGTTGATAATTTGGTATGTCCTATTTACAAACGGGACCATGCCGGATTTTCTAAAAATGTTTTCAAAAGAATTGTTTTTATTAAACATCCACCAAAAATTGGCTTTAAAATTGATTTTCTTACTATATACTAACGGTCCCTATTTTGGGTCGTTACATCCACCTTCCCATATAATGTAACAGCCCAAAGAAGCAAATCAATTGACAATAGTCATAATAAGGAAACATGCATGTGTCAAAAATATCTCAATGGGTTGTTTGTTTGTTACTCCACCTTCCTATATATGGGATTTGGATTTGGTGCCGTAAACAAAGGATTGATGACACGTAGCAGAGACGTGAGACATGACACCGGAGATCATAAACCTGCGAGGTATCACCACCATCAAAATAGGTGGTAGCAGCAGAGTCCCAAACCTGTTTGGTTGTGGGAAAGCGAATAAAATTGCCAATTAATGCCGGATCCATAGAGTTGATTAGCTAGCCTTTGACAATGGCATTGTCAGTGCGCTATTTATGGAAGGACGGGTCAGTTAGAGATGGCGAGGTTAGTTTGCTATTGATGTATCCCAACTTGTTTTTGCCGGAGATGTACATCTCGACAACTTGGGACCATAGGGCATAGTTGGAACAATCCAACTTGATGCCAATCGGCAGAGCCGCAAGTTCAGAAGTCACGGTAGGAGCCTAGGCTTTGGATAGAGCTTCGGCAATCGTGGCGATGAATAATTCAGAGAGGAGTGTATTTTGGTGAGTAGGAGATTCCTTCGTTTGGATTGGAGTTACGGTGTCTGCCATAGGAGAAGGGGTTGGGTGGAAAGATGCTAAAAACTAGTGATGGACGGGAACCGAGAGCCAGATCGTGAGTGGCTTTGATACCATGTCAAACTGACTTTCATTGTATATTTGGTCTTCTAAATTTATAGGGATATTGTGTACATATATAGTAAGATCTAATAAGCTATCCTTAGCTATACAGATCTAACGACTAGAATCATGGGTAACAGTTATGCTATCCCTATAATTTCTTGATTTGATTCTTATGTGACAACTCATGCCAACACGGGACGCACCCCGCTTGTCGTTGTGGGGAGACCCTCTACTCTACTTCCATCGCAAACACGGTCAGATCTGGTGAGATGATGATGGGATGGTGTGGATTAGTGAAGATGAGCTTGCTAGTAAGATTTCACAGCGGTGGTATTTTCATTGTTGTAGATTGAAAGATTCATAAAGCTTCTGGAGTTTTCTTTTGATTTTTTTCCTAAACTTTTTTTTTCTTTTTGGTTTTGGGATGGTGTACCAATTGTTTGGGATGTTTTTCTTGTGCTGGGATGGTTGCGATCGTAAAAATGATCTTCGCTAAAAAAAATAGAGTTGGTCAGAGATGGTTAGTCGGAAATGCCATTTTTTTAACAAAAAAAACCAAGTTCCGAACCAGACTAGACCGAGTTTCTCGGTCCGATCCCAATCTAGTCCAAGGCTTAAATCGGTTCGGTTCTGGTACAAAATTTGAGATCCCAAATTAGTTCGGTCCGGTCTAGATATATTCTTGGCTTGGACCGGCCGGGACTGATTTGCACCCCTATTTGGAACTTCATGAATTGGCAATCCAATAAAAGATTGTCCTTTCCTCCTATGAGACAGTAAACATGAAACAAAGAATGGATATTTAATGTTATTAGTTATAACTGAATTCACCTATGTCTCTATTAAGTCTTATTAATCAGCAATTCAGTGTTACCTCTTAGGAGACTCAGTTGCTTCTATATCCATTTTAGTTATCAACACAATAAAGTCAGTCCTTCTGGAAAGCTTATGACAACAAATTTCAAAGCCAAAATTAACTTTTTTTAAAAAAAAAAAACTTTCATTCAAACAAAACATATAAGAAACACCCCGCAAAAAAAAGGAAAAAAAAAAAAAACTAATCAATGCAAACTATGAGACTAATTACGTAAAACAATGTCATTCCAATATGTCAGTCAAGAAAATAAAAAAGAAGCTGGAAACAAAAGGGGGAGGGGGTGATTTTGTCCTAGGTAGGTTTTTGAAGATGCCTGCTGCAAAAGAAAAAACAAAAATTGAAATCTTCTTACCAGATTTTACAAGGTCGCTGGTGGTCTCACTTAGTAGCATTAAGGAGAGAGATAGTGAAAAGAGAGCCCAGCACCTTCTGTGAAGCAGAGAAAACAATAAATGCAATATTTATTAAATAATAATAATAATTTTTTAAAAAAAAAACAGAGGATTGAAATATTACCGGTGTTAACCGTTGACATCTCTAACCTTATCTCGCCGAGAGGACAACAGAAGGGAATGGAAAGAAACAGAGAGAGTGAGAGATTGCATATCAGAAAGGGCGTTTTTGTTTCTAATGGTAGTTGTAATGTGGAGAAGTGTATTGGAGAAGCTTCTCACGGTTTTCAAGGTAAGCTTTTTGAACTTTGTAAATTGTGGCAACTTATTATTTTTTTCTTTTTTAATGTCTGTTTGGCCTTTTCAATTAGGACCGTTAGATTTCATCCATCGGCTCTCATTTAAGTATCCCGGAAAAGTGCCTAATGGGATATCCCTGATAAGAACAAACCTGATATACATGTTTTATATATATATATATATATATATATATTTGTTTCAAAGCACCAACTCAGCGAAAAGAGTTTTAAGCAAAATGCGGGCGCGATCCTCTCTACCAATCATGGAACTAAAACGAGATGTAGCATTTAAAATGTCTTCAAATCATATGTCAATGGTATATTTGTCCTTGAGTAATTATGTGGACTTATAGCTCTAATTGTTTTTTACTTAGACTTAATCCTCCATAAGTTAGCAAATTTGAACTTCTCCCCAAATACCTCTTTATTTTATACTTCAAAGTTTTATGAAAAATATATATATAATTTTGAATAACTTTGTAGAAGAAACATTTTTCAAAATTTGTTATTTAAGTAGACTTTTTAGCCATTTATGAGACATAGACTATAAATGGCAAAAAAATCCACTTAAACGACAAATTTTGGAAAAACTTTATTCAAAAAATTTGTTCAAAATGATGTTTTCTAAGGGACCATGTGATTAGTTTTTATGAAAACCTTTCACATTTTTCATAAAACTTAAAGTGTAAAATAAATGAGGGATGAAAAACAAGTCTTAGATGCCAATAGAGGCTCTCATTCCTAGCATGTACTCGGGGTGGGTGGGATCTAATTGGGCTGGTGTTACACGGGTTGAGTGGCTTGACCTCTTTCTTTTTTACTAGTTAGTGCACACGTGCGTTGTACGTGAGTTTTTTTGAGTTAAATTATTTTTTTCAATAATGATAATAATTTTTTAAATTTAATAATTTTATCATGCCTTTGCATAACATTGAAGCACTTTGATCACTCAATCCTTTACTTCTTTTGATATGATTACTATTTTTGTTCATTATCTTTCTCAAATCATAGTGCTTAAAATTATCTTTGAAACTTTATTATACATAAGTTTTTTGAAAGTTTTGTGAAACTTTCAATGTTGAAACAAAAGGCTCTCTCTTTCACTCTTTGTCTCTTTCTCCAATCAAAACATATCTACGCTATAGTTGAAAGATTTAATAGCAAATTATTTGTATATTAGTCTTACAAAAATCAAAATCAAGACTTTCGCGACTTTGCAAACCTTACGGACATGCCATCTTTTTTTTTTTTTTTTTTTTTAATGATGTAATATAATTTACACCCCTTCCGTAGATTCATGTCACAGAAGCTAACTCAAGTTCTTAATAAGGCCTACACTACCACTTTTAAAAAAATATAGTATTTATGGGATTGGGAGGTTCTCATTTTATTTATGAGTAAAGTAGTATTTGATATATATATGTATTGAAAAAAACATAGGAGAAAACAGATACTTCACGCGGGATCGAAACCAAAACTTACACAAATCCAGAACTTTTATTAGTCTTTGATTAAAATAATAATATTCCTAATATGTAAACGTTTAGGATTTTTTATTTTATTTTTTTAAATTTGGTATTTATGGGATTAGGATGTTCTCATTTTATTTATGAGTAAATTAATTTTTGATGATTTTTTTAATTTGGGAAACGATAGGAGAACACACATAACTTATGTAGGGTCTGAAATTAAAGATTTCTACAAACCTTAAAGCGATAGATTAATAAACTCAAGGACCATTGATTTTTCATTAAAAAATAATACTCCATCTATCCTATAAATATAGGCTATGTTCGACAAAACACGGAGTTTGAGAAAATGTAAAAATTATATGTGTTATTCAAAACTAATAATAAAAAATAATCAAAAAATTATATGTGCGATTCAAAACTTTACTTATGCAATTCAAGTTTTTTTTTTTTTTTTTTTTTTTTTTTTTTTTTTTTTATTGGCCTCTTAATCTGGGTTTTCATTTGTTTTTGTTTAAGCATTCGTCTTTTTATTTTCATTCAACTGATTCGTTTTTTATTATCTTCTTTTTTCTTACTAATTTTGCAATTCAAATAGAGACTTAAAAATCCAATCATGTAAAGCAGGTAGAGATTTAAATGTTTATGCAGGCAGAGATTTAAATGTTTAAACATAATTTGTATATTTGAGTCAAGTTTATTGAAAACTACATACCAGACAAAGCACCAGAAAAAAGAATACACAATGAAAGCGCATAGAAAATGTAGAAGAAAGAAGCAGTAGTTGTTCTTTCCTGTGTTAGGGTTTTATGATTTTTATAATGTGTTTTTATTTGTATTTGTATGTTAACATTGTTAGGGTTTTACGAATTGTAGTTTCCGTTTTCTTAGGATTCTTATTTGGGTTTGGTTTTATTTAATTATTATACGAATTATAGTTTCCTTAGAATTCTTATTAAGGTATGTTTTTTTATATTGCTATATTTCCTATATATGCAGAAGGGTAGTTGTGTATTTAAAAATTAAAATGAGGGTATATTAGTCAATAAAAAGTTTTTCTCACATTCATCTTTTTATAGGTAGTATAGATTTTTTTACCTACCTTAATGAATACAAATAAATTATTGCATATGCCCACAAATCTCAATCATGTAAAAACAACACTAAAGCATTCCAAACACATGTATATAACTGAGTATATAAGCAACCATGTTAAAATTCATTATTCAATACATATAAAAAAATCCTTTAAAAAATTATATATTATATAGGTCAGTTTCGAGTTGCTCGATCCTTTGTGCAAACCCAACTCAAATCAAGATTGGGTTAGGATTTTCCAACCCAATGTATAAAAAACTATTACCTTGAACCGGGTTGCGTTCTAGTTGGGAGAGCTCAGCCCACCCTAGTTGCAGCCCTAAGTGCAACTGTGCAAGTTGGACCAACATTAGCTTGGCTCAATTAGCCAGAGCTAAGCTTAGTAGCCCAAACTCTGCTTGAACCTATTCTCAATTTTAAAGTTCTTTACAGATCTGCTTGAGCTGTGCTCGAGGTTAGCCCATATATGGCTTGAACTTGATCTCACTTTGAAGTCATTTAGGGTTTACCCTATATTTGCCCTGTATTTCGCTATATTGGTTATCATCAGGCTGAATTTTGGATAGCCTGAGTAGGCAGAAATATTTTTACAATCCGTTCGTTTGGTAACCTTACTTTGACTTCTTATTTTATAAGGTTAGTATGACTTGAAATTACTAAAATGCGTTTAAAGTTTTTAGTTCAAATAAAATATTTGAAAAATAAAATAATAAATTTTAATTTTTAATCTTTTTAAATACACACTACCTATCAATTTCTCAATCATAACTACTATGAACTATTATAGAAAACAGTGGATAATATTAAAAGAGACCCACTATTATTAATTTTCTATTATAACGATTTTAAATTATAGATCGTGCGATCATGAAATAAAAATAACAAAATAAAGTAAGCTGCACGTGCATAACACTTTGCTATTCCTAATATTTCAGAGTATCTAACATTCCAAAGAAATTGAGGTAGTCACTTCATTTTTAAAAGTAAATATCAAAATTTTCTAGTCAATACCTTTTCATCACCACCACCTCGTTATCACCACATCACTACCAATACTGCTATAACTACCACCACCTCATCATCACCGTCACATCATCATCACTACCACCACTATCACATCGTCATCACCATTGTCACCGGCCACCACCACCACCACCACCACCTTCACCTTCCCTCGCAACACCATTGTCACCTCAATGCCACCACTCATTATCATTATTTTTAATGTGGTTACCAAACACACCTTTTTGTTTTAAACATTTTAAAATAGGTAACAATCTTTATATATATATATATATATATATGTATATATCTATATCATCTATATCTATATATAGATATATATATATATATATATATATATATATATATATATATAGGGTTAGGATCCGTTAATACAAAATTTGACATAAGTTTTTATAACTCTATCTGTGAAGCATATTTTGGGAAATCCACCGTTGGATTAGATAGTCTCCCTATGTATACTATGCATGCCAAAAATCAAGTTGATCCGAAATTAAGAATCGCTTCATCCATAAATGTAAGATTTTTGTTAATAAGAAATATAAGTTTTTGGATCGGATGGCAAATGATATTAGATCAACCTGATTTTTTATATGCATGGTCTACATAGGGAGACTATCTAATCTAACGGTGGGTTTCTATATCAGCACCTAATGCAAGGGTTGCACCTTTTGCATTGATCCAATGTACCTCATATCTTACTACTGCACAAGGTACAACTCCTAATACGGGTGTTGATATAAGTTATATCAACATGTGCTTACCTGATCATCATCATTATCTATATATAGGGGAGGGTTTTGTTGATTCCTATTGTAAAACTTTTTACATTTACACTCATTAATATCTTTCCGTAGAAACTATATTTCGCTAATCCAACTGTTGGATTACATATTCTTGTTATTTACATTATGCATGCCAAATTTCAAGTTAATCAGAGATTAAGAGCTATGTCATCCATTAAGTACTCAAAATTAAAGTTTTATTTACTAAAATAAATGTAATTTTATGGATCAAACACTTCTCAATATTCGATTAACTTGAAATTTGGCATGCATGACGTGCATAATAGAAATATGTAATCCAATAGTTGAATTGGCAAAATATGATTTCTATAAAAAGATATTAAGGGGTGTAAGAGTAAAAAGTTTTACACTAGGTAAAAAGTTTTACACTGGGTAAAAACCTTTTTACTCTTACACCCTTCAATAACTTTTTGAGGGATCGATATTTTTAAAACCAACCGTTGGATTGGATATTATTCTCATAGAGATCATGCACACCAAATTTCACATTGATTGGATACTCATAAGCATCTTATCTATAAATTCACTTTTCTTTTTGCAAATAAAACTATAATTTAAGCCGGTTTATTGATAGAATAGTTTCTAATCTCCAATCAATGTGAAATTTGGGGTGCATAATCTTCATGAGAGCACTATTCCAATCCAAGAGTTGGTTTTGAAAAATATTTATCCTACACAAAGTTATTGAGGGGTATAAGAGTAAAAGGTTTTACCCTGAGTATAAACAGATCCCTCCCTTATATATATACATATAGAGTCTCATTCTTATGAGGTTAACCAAACCTAACTTTATGTTTGGTTACCTTCTAAAACTTTATCTCTGATTTTTATTTTTCAAAATCATTTGTTGGATTAGATCTATTTCATGTGAAGGTCATGCATACAAAAAATCAAGTTGATCCGAGATTAAGAACTGCTTTATTCATAAATGTCTAAAATGGGCGATTGTCATTGGTTAAAAAAAATGTAATTTTTGGATCAAATAGTAATCAATCTCGGATCAACTAGATTTTTGGTATACATCACCTACATGATAAGGTTATCTAATCCAATAGTTGGTTTCGTAAAATATGAATCACATGAATAGTTTTGAAGAGTGACCTAACGTAAAATTAGATTAGGTTAACCTTATAAAAAAGGGAGTTTATATGTAAAGATTTAAAATTGTTTAGATAGTGGTTTGACAAAAATAAATTCTAAATAATTACTTTATTTATATTCTTGTTAGTAGTGAATAGATATTAGTTTTATTTTCTATGTATTAATTTAATCTTGAATCTTAGTATATTTTTCATTTTTGAATGGTAAATTTTTTATTTATTTATGCTTTGGCCCCCCTCAAGCTGAAATCCTGATTCTGTCCCTGTGTTTAGTGAAGAAAGGAACAAATAGTGGCATTTTTTTTTGTCATTTTAAAGATTTGATGTGATATTTTAGCTTTAGAAGGTACAAAATAAGCAAAAATGAGATTATTGTATGAGATTGAGGATTATTTATTTAAAAAACCTAGGTAGCAAAAATTAGAAGAATTTTCAAAATATCTACTGCATCCAGATAACTGCATATAAATCAACTTTAAAGAGGCTGCACCTCTCAAGAACTAAATTTTAAGAGGATGAATAGACCCATAATAGCCATGGATTTGTCATTCTCAAGAAAAGAGGAAAGATGGGTTGGGCTTGATGTTGATTTAAGGCCTTTGTTGAGTTTGGGGCAGCCTAATTAGGAAAGTGCTTGCTCTTTCAGGGTTGTGAATCGCCATGCGCAAGATATATCAATTACTCTCTAGAATATAGTTGGTTTTGACACCTTTGGAATGGAAGGTTTCAAAGTTTGACTCCCCAATGGTTCAGTTCTCCTGGGCATTGAGTGAGTGGTAACCTTACCAGTGTCCAATGATTAGACGGATACCCAAAAAACAAATAAATAATACGTAAATGGGAAGAAACCAAGCGTGATACCATCATGAGAAGTGTTTTTTTTGTTTTTTTTTTTTGGGTAAGTAAATCATGAGTAGTTTACCAAAGCAGGGGCAAGCAAGCATTCCTGTACAATGCTTTATTTGTCTAAGTCCATGGTCCCATGGTTTAGGGGTGCAATATGGTTCGGATAGACCTGAGGACCTGGTGTGATTCGATCAATTCAGTCCCATTCCAGTCTGGTCCAGTCCAAATAGTAATCAGTTCGATTTCGGTTTGGTCTAAATAGTAATGGTCCGGTTCCAACTTAAGGGGTTTTAGAACCGGACTCAGACTGAATTCCCGAATTCCGAAATATATATATATATATATATATATATAATGAATAGTAATACTTCTTCAATAATTTCTTACCTTCTACCAAAAAAGCACAACAAAAAAGAAAAAAGAAAAAAGAGAACTGGACCCTTTTTTCCAGTCCGATTCCGAGTTAGATTTTGAAGGACCAAATTAGTCCGATCCGGTCCAGATTTTTCCCCGACCTGACTGAGTTGCAGTCCTATCCCATACAAACTATTTCAGGCCGGGCTAAATTTTGGGCTTAGCTAGGACCATTTAGCTCAGCCAGAACGCAACTTCTGGCCTAAAATATGAACCCAAGCTCAGCACAGTCAATCAAAATGTCAACCTGCATGACGTTTGGGTTAAGGGAACGGCTATTGCAACCCCCATTCTTATTACCCCACCCCTTATCCTTTATGTTTGTAAGGTTTTATACAAAATATAAAAAGTTTTTATGAAAACCGTTTGTGATGTCCACTAAAAAACATTATTTTGAACAACTTTGTAGAAGAAGTTTTTCCTAAATCTATCGTTTAAATATACTTTTTAGTCATTTATAGCATTTATTTAATTTTTTGCCAAAAAGTCTATCTAAACGATAGATTTTGGAAAAACAATTTTCTGCAAAGTTGTTCAAAATGATGTTTTCTAGTGGACCAAGCTATCGGTTTTTGCAAAAACCTTTTATATTTTTCATAAAATCTTAAAAACCAAAAGAAAAGGGGTGGGCTTATAAGAATGGGGGGTTGCAATAGCCGTTCCCTTGGGTTAAACATCCCACTTTAGGCAAGATTGGTCCAATTTTCAGCCCAAACCTAATCCTGAGCTCAGATTTGGGCCAACAATTAAACATTTAAACATGCGGAAAAAGATATTTGCCAATTGCCATTAATAGCCAATGTCTAAGAAGAAAACAAAAAAAGGAAGAAGGAAAAAACACCTTCATCATGGGCATGCTATTTTCCTTGGGCCTACAGAGTGCCCATTTCAATCCACCCTCTATTCTATTTCTCTGTGACTAATGTTGCAAATTGATTTTCTGTTTGATTATTGACGTAGGGATTAAAATATTGCTTGATTAGCGGAGTACGGTATCTTCTTCTATAGAAAGCACATGTATAGGTGAAGTAATACATAATATTTTTATGTCAAGGCCTAGAAATATCTAAAACAATGAGGGCCTGTTTGTATGTCCCCATAGATCGAAATGGAATTGTTTTCATTGTGTCTAGCATATAATTTTATGGAGCAAGCTGTCATTGTGAATGGGATCGTTCAAGAAAATGCAACCATCCTCGCAAATGATTATAAAAGAAATATGAAACAAAAATCATTTCTTGAATCATAAACTTTGATCATATTCCATCAAATATTGATATGACTCTAAGTACTGGTATAATTTGTTGACGCCCAGCTGTACGTTCAATGTTCTACAAAAGATCATTTATATTCCGCGACTCATCCTTGATCCTATTTTATAGAGTTTGGCTTTGAGTCTTGTCTATTTTGCTATAGTAAAGGGTTGTATATATGGAGGTTTAGTAAAATATACCTTTCGATACTTACGTCTCAAGAAGTGGAAAGTACTCATTTCAATTCGTTATACTCCTAAGGGGATCCAACTAAGTTTTTTCGCCCAATTATGGGTTCAAATGGACAATACTGACATCCCTTGAAGTCGAAAAAAGGTTAGATCTAAAGTTTGGACACCTCAAGGTTATAGCCGAAGAAAAAAGAAAGAAAGAAAGAGAGAAAGAAGGAAAGAAAAAGGACAAGAAAAAAAATGAAGTAATCGTAGCTAGGTCAATATGTGAAGGATATTTAATGATAGAATGTCCCAACCTACATAAATAACATTCTTATGTAATCGACCTATGCAAAAAAATCCATATCTTACATTAATTACTATTCAATCCAAAACGGATATCTTTCAATCATAATTGATTTTTAATATACATGAACTACTCATATCACAATTCATTTATGAAGCACGACAAAAGTCCGCGCGCCTTGGAGTTTCATCTAAATCAGCATTTTGCAATCATTGTATCATAGTTCTTTCTCTCACGCACTCGAAATTGGTCGGCGATTCTACTCCAAAGCATAGCAGTGGTGACTGCCACGCGCCTCAAGAGGTGTAGGGGAAAGATGGATGCCCTGTCGGTGATCACACATTTTGCCGACGAAATTAGAGTATTTGAAGTGGCCACCAACCTAATGCTCTGCTTTTTAAACATTCTCCGTTTCTTTATATTATACATGACAAAATATTCGGCTCTCATTTTGGGCAATATAGAAAACACCATGAAAACATGTGGTGTTCGTGATCTGTCACAACATTCCGATGAAGTCACATTTTCTTAAGTTTGGAAAATTACATGCTAGCCCAAATTTTATTTTTGGTATTATACCCCTAAATAGTAAGCCATCATATTTTGTGATAATGTGAAAATGTGATTAAACAAAATATAATGGGTTATCTGGGGGTACCTTACCCCAAGTGATATTCATCACATTTTGTGATAATGTAGTAACATTTTGTGGTAACATGGTAAAATTATGTACCAAAAAGGTGTGGAGTAGGGAAAGGTAGGTAAATGACTCAAATAAATCATGTAGTAATTTGCTTGCGTGCTTACTGCCAATGGCCTTTGGGTCTAATGGCATCTCTTATCTCAATAGAAGTATGGGATTTGTAAAAATCTTGATTTCGACTTTATATAGGTGTGTATTCTCTTATCACACACACACACACATACAAAATTGATTGTTTACCTATGCAAATATATAAATTACCGTTGCACCCTGTTGGAATTTAAATAATTGTGGTTTGTGACTTGTGAGGTAGAATCAGAGCTAGTAGGAATACTGTACTGATAAAAGTTACAAATCATTTTGTGCTAAAATGGAGTTGTAAGGGTGATGAATGATAATTGAAAGCAAGGAACGATGGTTGGGATAATAGTCTTAATTAAAGGAGTAAATTGTCAGCATTGGTCGTGTTTTTGTTTGAATTCAAATTGTATTAGGCTGCTTTTGGTTATAAATTAGGAATAGCCGGATGCTGTTGATGAAAATTTGTAGATTTTGTAATTTTTTTCTTCTTTCAATTTCAATTAAAAAATAAATTCAATAAAATTGAACACAAATATTATTATGAACTGTAAATTGAATCGATAAAATTTAATGCAAGAAATATATACTTAAAATAAAATGAAATTGAGAGTTGGTATATATAGGATTCTAACTATGAAAGTTATGGATCGATGGTGCCTCCAATATACATCCTCATAAAGCTTTTACAAGTTACAACTAGGTACATCTCCTCTATGGGTATGGGTACGTCCATTGAAAGATTTATATGAATCCGCCCATGATCAATAATTTATAAAAAAAAAAATTTAAAATAAGAACTACTTTAAGGTGGAAAAACTTTGGAAGAAGAGAGAATGATGTAGTCTAATGTCTTGTTTGGTCTTGTTTGCATGTTCAAGTCAAAGTTAAACAATTTAACAAATTTTATATAGTATGAAAGACATAAATCTATCACATTCAATTATTTTATTATTTATTATAGAGTATTTATTATTTTTACAATTGATAGAAGTTAGTAAGTTACCCTTAATTAACCTAAACCCCCCTATATTAATGAATGGCTATCAATGCTAGTACATGAGGTTGAACCCGAGATCACTCACATAACAAATAAGACAAATGTTACTGGGCTACCATGCCATTGGCCATCACAACGAATTAGAATATTAAAAAAAAGTAGGAATCATACACTATAATTGATATTATATGATTAATTCTTAGAAATTCATGAAATGTCACTATTTTAAATTTCAAGTTTCACTTGTGATGATGACCATATTTTTTATTTTTTATTTTTTATTTTTGAATTTGTCAATTTAAGATAATGGATTTTTCCATTACCAAGCTATGCGATTTAACTCGGATGATGTGGATAGTCCGTAACTAATCAGTTTCGTATCTATACCCTATTATAAAACCCAGTTTGCTGATGTGGCATAACTCTTTGTACTTCCCCTTACATTCTCTTCTAAGATTCATTATGCTCTCTCCTTAATTATAGCCTTACTATTGAGCTTACTTGGCATAATATCATTGGTAACAATCATAAAATCATTAATTCGATTTTAAAATTTAAAAATCAAATCACACCAATTAACCATACCATAACTCCTGCAAACTCTTTCCATGTCACAATCATTGGCTTTTCCATAAACTCTCCTACAAACTATTTCCATACTTCTCATTCATTCCATATCTCCCAATTCCCTTCAAACTCATCTCTTTTCCACTACGCATTTCCATGTTTTCCCAGTGACAGTACGATCATCTCTTCCCAACGGCTGTGTGACGGTCTCTTCCAATGGTGGTGCGACAGTGGTACATGTTCTTTTTTTTTTCTCAGTTTCTGTCCTTTTTCTCCTCTCTAATCTTTTTTTTGGGGGGGGGGGGGGGGGGGGGGGGGGGAAGGAGGGGGTTAAATGGGGGTTAAACTGTCCTTAAATCCGTTGAGATATGTATAGACTTTTAAGGCCGGGGACTAAAATCGCACGGTGATTTTTAAGGACACCTTAAACTTCATACCTTTCAAGGCCATAGCGTACTAATCGAAGTCTCTGCCATCCTTTGTTTTAAACTTCAAGTTATTTTCACTTTGAAAGGGATGCCCATACCCAATCAATCTTCATTAAAATCTCACTTTTTTGTTTTCATTTGTTACATAAACACAAAACCCACCCCCCCCCCCCCCCCCCCCTTTTTTTTTTTTTTTTTTTTCCCTAAGATACCCAATAACGGTATGGTTGTTCCTTCTTCCACAGGTTAACTTTCTTGAACACATGCCAAATTTGGGAACAAGGTTTTTTAGTTTTTTTTTTTTTAATTCTTTTGGGATTTTACTTTTATTTTTAGTATTTTTTTGGTGAACAACCGGAACTTCATTGATAAATAAATATAGATACAACCCAAATCTAAGGACACCAAATATAACATAACGGACCAACACGATCCAAAAAATAAACCCTAAGCCAATATATTTTTATAGAGTTTCTTCAAACTTTTAAAAATGCCCAAAGTTATAAAGTAAATAAATAGCGAAAAGTCCACTATTTAGGACTTATGGAGGCATAAGTCCACACATAAGACTTATACAGCCTAAAGTCCACATTGAACATTTTCAGACTAGAATACCCTTCAACTGTGTCAACACCACTACCTTATCTTCCAATGTATTCCATCACACGTCTGTTTCATCTCCCTCACCCTCTACCACTTAGAGCTGGATTGGGTCGACCTCGCATGCACATCGAGATGGGTTCTACTTCTACAGTAAGGCCTTCCACTCCATTCCAACACCATCATGATTCTCAACTCCTAAAAGCATATTTATGGGACTCTAAAGCATCTGACCAAGAGTGGTGGGCTCTAAGCGGGTGGAGTTCTTCAATCCAGATCTAGAAGTTTCATAAGGTTGCAACTTTTTAATTCCAATGGTGAATAAATCTGGATCTAAAACACATGGGTGTTTTCAGTATGGACTTCTTATTGTTCTTCAATCCAGATCTAAAAGCTTCATAAGGTTGCATCTCTTTTATTTCAATGGTGAATAAATCTGGATCTAGAACACATGGGTATCTTCAGTCATATGAATCTAGATCTAGAACACATGAGTGTCTTAAGTCATATGGACTTCTTCTTCTTCTTCTTCTTTTTTCCTCCTATATATTTTTGGTATAGTGTACAGTTTTAGCCACATGAACTTCCTTACATATTCTGCTAGAATTGGATTTAGAAAAAGCACTCCTCTCCCTAAAGATTCTGGAAAGCTTATTTTATTTTAGAATCCAACTCTTTAAATTTAGGTAGATTTCCAAATCTCTTCATATCCAATCCAAACAGGGTAATTGGATTTGAGGGCTCCCCTTTTGTTTTTTTTCCCTTAATAACCAATAGATTTGAAAAATTAGGGACAAAATATTATCATATTGTACTTATTGTAGTGTACGTTTATGATGGTTCAAATAAACTAAATTTTCATATTTGCTTGTTGGGTGGCTTGGTGTACTTAAAATGGTTATACATAACTGTTTCAAAACAATTACATGTAATTCTTTCAAAAACACAATTATATTTACTAACAACCATTTAAAAGCTTACACAAAAATATTTTAATTTAATAGTTTTTAGTTTCAAATTCATACATTTTAACTGATTTTATGAGTTACTCTTAGTAAATTTAATTGTTTTGTATGATAATTGAACCACACAATATAGTTATATGTAACTCTTTCAAAATTGTTACATGTAGTCAATGTAACTGTTTTTTTGTGGGTTCAATTGCTCACACAAAATACTTAAAGTTGTTAAATAGAACATATTAAATCAATTAAATTTATGTGTTTGAAACTAAGAACACTTAAACTTATATATGTTATGATTAAATTTAATTATTTTGTAACTAAAATATGAAAGTAGTTACATGTAATTGCTTATATGTGTCCAATTTCCCCCTTCTACCTCATTGACCGTAAAAGATTGTAAAACACTAACAACCTTTACTTTTAATTTACATGTTGGTTTTCAATAAAATTTATATCTTTACCATCTATTTGTCGAGACTTTTGAAATAATACCCATGATGAATATGAAAAAGTATATTAAAATAAAACAATTACATGATCTATGTTGTGACTAGAGGTACAACTATATATAATTGTTCAGATAAAAAGTTACATTTCGAATATTTATGTAATATGTTTTGATATCATATGAAATAGTTAAATCTAAGTGTTTGAAACTAAATTTAACTTATTACAACAATTAAATTTAAGTGATTGTGATTAAATTTAGCACTTTGAAGTAGGTTTTGTAAAAGAGTTACATGTAATTTTTTTTAATTTTTAAAAAAGCAAATAAATTTTGATTATTTATGTAATCTGCCTTCAATATCTTATGAAAACAGTTAACTCTAAGTATTTAAGGCTAAATTTAACTTATTAAATTAATTAAATTCAACTTATTGTAATTTAATTAACTATTTGAAATAGGTTTTATAAAATAGTTACATGTAACTGTTTTAGAACAGTTTCAAAGAGCTACATGCAATTGTTTTTGTGTAGGTTCAATTGCTTATACAAATTGGTTAAATTTATTAAATGTAAAATATTGTGTCAATTAAATTTATGTGTTTGAAACTAAAAAGACTTAAATTTAAAAAATGGGTAAAATGCAAAAAACCCCCCTCTATTATTACCCATTTTGCAAGATACCCCCCTCTAAAAAAAAACCTAACAAAAAACCCCCCCATATTGTGTAGGGTTGAAAAATGTCCCCTTCCATCAATATTCCGTTGGTTAACTTAACAGCAAAAGATCACGTGAGTTGCACATGATGGGGGCAAAATACTTTTATGACTATTATACCCTTCATCACACTGAAAAGACTATATCACCCCTCTTTACCACAATGAAAAGACGAACAAACCCTCCCCTATTTCTTCTTTTTAAGTTCTGATGCATGATATGGGGGATCAGATTTGATCTCCTCCATCGCTATAGTTCCTCTATCCTCCATCGTATCATTGCTCGTCTATACTCCATCCTCTTTCACACCACAGCCAGATGGCACAACTACATTGCAATCACAGTCATCGTCCATCCTCTATCCTCCATCGCACCCAGCGCACCAGTGATCCTCCATCATCCATTGCACCCATTGCAAGTCGTGCTATTCCATCCTCCATAACACAGCTAGATCGCAACCCCCCATTACGCTCCCTCGCGTTCCCTCGCACTACAACTAGATCGCACCCCCACATCACACAACATCTCGTGCTTCCTCACACAGCTTCTATCGTACAGCTAGCACATGGGTTTCTTGCACAACTTGTACATGGGTTTTAATGCATAGCAGCAATGAGTTTAACGATGGCATCATCTGCTAATTCAAGGCATTTTGGTCAACAACCATCGTTTTATCGATGATTTAGGAATTGCTATTGTGGAATCGAATCTCCATTGACCACAGCTTGGACAAGGGACAACCCGGGCCGAAGATTCTATGGATGTGCGAAATTTCGAACAAGTCATTGTGAATTTTTCCATTGGCACGACGAAGAGTTTTCGGCTTATGCAAAAGAGGTCTCATGGATGTTGTATAAAGAAAACAAGGAATTTAGGAGGCAACTTAAAATGTTCCAACAAGAGGTAAGTGCATAAAATAATAAGATGCCTGGGTTGAATGACATTGCAAAAACAATTGAACTGCAAAACCAAGTTATACAATTACAAAGACACCTGTTAGAGGTTAAGGAACATGTTAACAAAGATGAATTGAAGAAGAATATGAAATGCTCCATGTTTATGGCTTCTCTGTTAGTTATTGTCAGTATTGTAACTCTAGTACTTATAAATTTAGGGTGAAAAGTTCTGTTATCTGATGAAGAATTTTATGTATGCTCAGAATTTCCCATAATTTTAGCTGAAATGAGGGCTTTAGGGCCAATGTTTGTACATTACATTTTGTTATGAGATGGATCTGAGCTTCTTCTGCACTAATTTTTTTTTGTTCTTCTTGCTATCCAATCACAGCAGCCTTAAGAGTTAAATGGTTGCAGTTCGCCAATAGGTCTTAAGGAGATAATGGCTTCAAAGTGATTTTTTATTTAGTGATAACTGAACTTAATTAGTTGAGGAACCTAAGCATGTAAATTATTAACATAAAAAACATTCGTAAATTCTTTGAAGATCAAAGTCTAGAGTAAAGTATATTTTTACCTGTTCTCTTCCACTGAACTAAACTAGATTGCACCCATTCTAAAAAGCATTTTTCCTCTCTTGGCATATAATGTGGTCCGTAGAAGAGGGCATATTTTTAACAAACAATCAAACATTTATTAATTTTGCTTTACCTATTGACCTTTGGAGTAATAGTAGAAGTCCTTATTTGGTGCAATAGTAGAAGTCATTATTTGGTGCATATGTTCAAATTCCAAGAATGGACAATTTGGGACAATTTGGGATGAACACTAGGCATGATGTGGTTGGTTCATCTCAAAAAGTGCCAAAATTCCTTGCCTTGATGCTTGTTATTAAGGAACTTGTTAGCATTCTTCAAAAACACAATTCCATGCTTTGATGCTACAAGTGCCAATTTGTGTAAGCTGTTGTTTAAATTCCAGATATATGAATTTTTTAACTTGCTGAAGAGACATACTAATGAGAGCAAGGAGAACAAATGGGATATCACAAAACATAAGCCATAAGCCAAACGAAACTGTAAGCCAATAATCTTGTAAAGCTATAGCAAGGCATACCATCCCATGGGTATAAACATGGGATATCACAAGTCTGTTGGCTATTCATATAGTAGTACAAAATATTATATAAGCTCACAAGCTCAGCAAAACATATTGTCTATTGCTATTGTTTTTATAGTTTCATAACAAGCTTAGCAAGTTAACCCATCAAGCTCAACAAGCTCAACAAAATATATTGTATCTTCATATTGTTTGCAAAACTGCCTCTACCTGCACATTGCCTTTCACAATCACTTTTTGCCTGCAATGATCACAAGTATCTTAGTATCCTAAAAAATATAACCTTAGGAAAGAATTTTTCATGTAGATTCTAGTATACTACATTAGGGAAAACAAATGGCTCAATAAACAATTCAGGTAAATGTTGTAAAGGTCCCAGTCCAATTTGAAAGGTTCATGAACCACATATCCATGCATTCTGATGGATGGACATTTTGTTTACGATAAAACTTGTAGCATGGAGAATTACCTCTTTCTTTCTTTTTTTCTCTTAACTAAGTACTGTCACACCCCATTTTTGTCACCTTAGCTAGGACATATCATTTCATGTAGGATTTTGAGTCCTTTTCGAGTCTAGTCTTTTGCATTGAGTTCCTATGGTATTGAATATCATGTGTATGAATTTTGAAATGATTTGGAGTTCATTTCGATAGTCAATAAGAACTTTTGCGACTTTAAGGGCATAATCGTCTTTTAAGCCGTATATTTTTCATTCGACCTTGAAATGAATCCCGAGTCATTCCCTCGAGTTTATATGAGTACATAGAGTCTATATATAGGTTCAATTTCATGAACTGATGGTTTAAGATCAATTCGGCTCATAGTGGTTCGGGTTGGCTTAAAGATCTTTTCTTGGTTTACACAAATTGACTCATAAGACCCAACCAATTTTCTCTCATTTAACTTCAATTCGGCTTTATTTACATCCTAGGTATGTTTAGAAAGATCGAATTTCGATTGGGAAAGCATTTGGTTCGACCTTGTGTACAAACCCAGCTTAGCGATGATGAGGCACCATGGTTAACCACCTTTGTAAAACCTAACCATGCACCCATGGTTAAGGATTTTTGTCTTAAAATGCTTAAAAATGTGTTCTCCTTCGAACACGGTCGTTTTGGCTTTTATTTCGTCAAAATCGAACTTAATTTGAATATTTTAGGACTTCTAAAGCAAGTAGGGGTCAAAACCGGAGCAAAATGAGAGAGCCCTCGGGTAACCGTCCGGGGCTGGACGGTCAACCGTCCAAGCCCAGAAGGCTAACCGTCCAAGCCTAGATGGTCACCCGAGAGACTCCGTCTTCAAGTGAAATTTTGACTCTTCTCTCTCTCTTTTGACGGTTTCCTCCGCCATTGCAACTTGTTTTCTCTTAGGAGTGTGTAAGTTTGAGTTGTTTGAGTGCCAAGAGAGTCTCTAATAGCCCTAGGATCATTGTTTAATGAATTAATCTTAGCCATTGGTTTAGGGGGTCAGTTCTCTATATAAAGGACATGATATTCAGCACATAAGGGGAGGTTAATGGCACTTTACACTTAGAGAGAGAGGGAGCTACGAGTTTGGAGAGCTAGAAGGACATCAAAAGGAGGATCTTCAACCCCAAGCAAGCAAGAGAACAAGAATTTTGAAGACAAGGAAGGTTCTAGAAGAGGTAAGCACTCTTCTTGAATGTTGAACATGGGCTTTCTCCTGCTCCTTCTCCTTCTTCTTCTATGATAGTCCTAGTGCATAATATAACTCCACATGTTAGGATAGTTCAATGTTTTTAGGATGTATTATGAATGATTTTGAGATGATTTATGGCTTTATATGCTTGATAATCCCTGGTTTACTAAGGTTTTGAAAGCATTATCTTTTTTATCCTCCTAAATCATGCATAGTTCACATGTTTAGGTTGCTGTGATAATTGTCGTGAGTTGATGATCCTGTTAGTTAATATATATGATACAAATGATATTCATGATGATTTAAGCATGTGTTAGAGTCTTTTCATAGGTTTTTATGCATAGTTGTGAGGTTAGGGTTTCGATAACCCTAAAATCACACAAGTTTCATACAGCATGCTTAGCTTAACTCTGTGAGTAGTTTCTCATCATAGTCATTCTATATATGCTGCATATAGTTGAATCATGCTAGGTTTGCATTCATGTAGTGGAGTTTATAGGGTTTTTGAGATATTATCCTTTTCTAAGGATAATTATCCTTTTCGTTAAGTAAGGTTTTGCATGAGAGCTTTCTGTGATGTGCTTAAGCATGAAATCACTTCTATTGTGTTCTAATATATATATTTTACGTAGGATATGATGATTGCACGTCCCCATAGTGACTTTTTTACGTGAAATTGTCTTAGGATAGTTTTGCTTAAGAAAGCTCACTGTAGGAAGGCCTATTTTCATATTTTACATAAAATATCATCTTTTTGGTTGGAATAGACTTTGCTGTCATGTTTATTGATATTATTGGGTCTCTTATGATTGTTAGTGTGTCTTTGGTAAGTTTTTTATGCATATTAGTCAGGTTATTGCATGTAGGATTGAGTTAGGGTCCTTAGTTATTCATTATTCTTGTTGTTTGCATGATAAATGGATAATTTTAGGCCTTGTCATGGTTCTGTCCAGATTAGTATATCGTTCTTCTTGCATGGTTTTGTACGCTTGTAAGGGTGCAAACAGGTACAATGCTTGTCCTATTGCAAATAGGGCTGCTATTGCTTGAAATTGCTAATGCTTGGAGCTTTTGCGCTCAGATAAGTAAGGTATGAAGTGCCCTAATTCACTTTTCCTTACTTTCTTTTCTCTTCTCCCTCATAGGGTTATTTCTTAATACGAACACATGGTAACTATCAAGAGTTTCTTTCATTAATAAAATTCTAGTTTCCTATCAAAGTTTCCATCTTGTGGAAGTTTTCAATTGTGGATTATTCAATACATTCTTCAAATAAGGAAACCTAGGGTTTTTACCATAGGTTTGTATTAGGTTGCAACCCAATTCTTTTCGAACTACGTGGACTTTGATCCATGTATTTCGCTGCATGGTACGTAGGCGCTCCTCGTGAGGCTCAAGTCCGTTCTAGGATCCAAGTATCCTAGGCCTTTTCTTTTCTTTTCTTCTTTTTCTGTTTTATCTTATTTGTTTGATTATGGATGAGATGATTGGATGGAATATATGTTATGCATGCTGCCTTGTGATGATATATGACGATATTTGAGTGAAAAAAATCTTAAATTAGCTCAATCAAATTAAGAGACCAACTTGGGCGATGTGGGTGCCTATGGGCTTTGTCCAGAACCTTCCTACGTCGTAACTTAGCCCCCGAATCCAATTTTCTGGTTTTAAAGACTTTGCCTTTCCTTTAATGGAGTCATGTGGTTTTGAAAATAAAACATTTTTGTAGTTTTCTTCTTTTCCCTAAAAAATGAGGTGGCGACTCCTTTTCGTTTGTTGTCTTTTAAACTTCTGTACTTTTTGCCAAACTCCTTGTGGGCACCGCGTTTTTCCGTGGGTTCACAAGTACCATCAAAGATATACATTTTATTATACACAATTGCACAATTGTTAGCAAATGATCCATCTAAAGTCTAAACATGGAGGTTCATCATGGCACCCTTACTTGCCAAAGATGAGTGGGATTTACAAAGTCTTTCAAGTGGAAGTGGACCCAGGATACCATTCGTTAACCCAAGCAATTCTTATGGGAAGAATGACCTTTTAAGGACCACTAACTTAGAAGAAGAACTGCGTAAATCTCCAATACTGTCATCTGTACCTCAGCCAGAAGTAGAGCTAGTGCTAACTGCACAAAAACTAATAAAAATTTAATACAATAGTTTAACTGCAACTTGTTTCTTAAAGTTGCTTCCAAAAACAAGTTTCTTGATCAAACCAGTCCACTAGATCACACACACCACCCCCCCCAATATGTAGAAAATTTAACGTCAGTTGTATATTATTTTTTCACTAAAATCTGGCAAACATTATTCAGTTTTAACTCTAAAAGCTTGGACATGAGATATAGACAGTTTAGTTATTCTAGAAATTTCATCGCATGTAAGTAAATACATAGAAAAAGCTATCATATCTTGATTATTTAATGCCAAAACTAGGATTCACGCAGATGAAACATCTCGTAAAGGCATTTTCTAGTGCCACTACCTTCACTTTTTCATGTACACTACAAATGTCATGTTTTACTAGTATGAATGGATGACTATTCTAAGCAGCCTTCCCTTTTCCATTTTTCCCTTTGTTCTTTTTCTTCTTCTCAATAGGATCAGAAATTCACAATTTATAGAACCCTAGACCCTTTCCCAACCCTTTTATTGATGTTGGCTTGATACTCGAACCTGAGACCTAGATGCCACCCTCCCTATCCATGAAAGCTAACCCATCCACCCACTATAACATGAAAATATCAACTATCCAACTCCAATCAAACAAGATAGACAACCAAATGGCATTGAAGAAATGAAGAGTTAAAAAACAGCTCGAATATTCTTTTTGAAAACAAAATAACTAGAAAAGGCATCCTGGAATGATCCATAGTATATAGTATCTAACCAAAATGTGTTTTAACCTATAAAATCAAATGAGATGAAACAATGTTATGTAGCAATCATTCATGGGCATCCTTCATACTCATCTATGATCTATTAGAAAAGATGAGAGGTCCTTGTATTCCTTTAAAGGCATGTATGGGAGGGCCATATAGTCAATAAACAAGAGCATTCATGTCTCTTGTATGCCACCCATTACCCTCAAATTTTTGTTTTAAATTCTAATTTTTCTTCTCTTTAGCTGATGATAACTGGTACTTTGAGCCATGTTTGTGGGGAGGGGGGGGGTAAATAGAACAAAATGGTCCCATAGGGGACCATGACAACACAGGTCTATTAATTTAAAGACAAATTGAATAACTTGAGCAACTACAAAGCTCGATAAAATCACAACTGTGCAAGCAGCACAATTGGTATGATGAAAGTAAAATATAGAGTGAACAAACCATAAAGACAGGGAAAGTACCACTTTTGCCACAAGGGGAAAAAAAAAAAATATCATGTGACAAAATAGGTTCCAGAAAAGGATAAAAGAAACTTACATTTTGCCTATACACTTCACTAAACAGCCTTCACATGACATACCACACTTGACGGACAACAGTCTGCATTCAAAACTTTTCAAAAGAAATAAAGAAGTCAGTTATATCACCCAAAAGAATGAAAAGAGAAAATAATTTTGAAGTAGGTATTAAATAAATAAGTATAAATGTCGGGTGATATATGCTGATAGCATGTTACCATTGATGTGAATATTGAGTTGGAGGTCCATTGGGGGCAGATTGCATAGTTTGTTGTGTTTGAGAGGCACTAGCACTTCCATCTGTCTGAAATTGGAAAAAAAATTAAGAAGAAAAAGAAACACATGGAATAAATAAGTAATCTAAAAAAAATAATACATAAAAAATATATGATTTTACTTGACTAGAACTCCTAAACCACTTGATAGTATGCACATTTGGGGTTTCAGATGCATTCCTTCCTAAACCTCTTGCCCTATCAGCTGCCATCGCATTTGAAGGCGCATCACCTGCTATTGCCCTTGACCAAACAGCTGCTCCCATTTTAGTACTTAAGCCATCAGTCTTCCCCCTTCCCACAAGCCTCTCCCGACCAGTGGAACCTCTTCCCACAGCCCTCCCCCTTCCAATAGACCCTCTTCCCATAGCACTTCCCCTGCCAGATGACCCTCGACCCACAGTAATCCCCCTTCTAGTGGCACCTCTGCCCACAAACCACCCTTTTCTAGTTGCACTTCTTCTCACAGCCCTCCCCCTTCTAATTGAACCTATAGCAATACTATTACTTCCATCCATACCCATATCATCTCTTGGATGCCTACGATCCCTTCCCCTTGCTTTATCAGATGCACCCATTCCTCCAACATTTAGTGGAGGCCTACCACCTCTACGACTCCTCTCAACCAATTCCATATGAGGATTGTTGCATGTCGATATGTTGTGTCCATATTGTTTGCAATTGTTGCATCTTAAGGTAATCCCATGTCTTCTAACTTTAGTTCTATTGTTTGGCTCATCAGGTGCCCTGCTTCTTGCCTTTCTAGGCCTTCCAGGTTGGATCCTATATAGGGGGTGCAATGGGATTGCTTCCAGTTGCCTCCCGCTGACTAGAATCAGGTATAGGATATATCATATTGGAATATGACCTCTGATATGTCTCAATATGATAACAAGGGTCAACATAATTCTGAGGTCTCATAATGAACTTAAAAATGCAAGCAATAGCATGAATGCAAGGAATTCTAGTAACATCCCACTTTCTTCACAAGCAAGTTCGTCTATGCAAATTAACAATATATATGCGTGAGAAACAATCAACTTCATACATCTGTTCACCAATTGTGTCACAATACAAGTATAGGAATCTTCGATCAACTTCTCTAACTTATCATGAATCTTAGGACACAACAGCCCTTTAGCCCTCAATATCATTTGTCTTTTTGTTTGAATCTGCTGACATCAACATCTTTCTAATTATCTCCAACATTGTAATGATTGGTTTGTCTCTTGCTTTTAATATGTACTTGTTTCAAGATTCAGAAGGATTGTTGCATAGCATTTCACATTTCGATCTTGTGCGAAATGTGATCTAGACCATAAACTAGCAGAAACAGCCCTTAACCAGTTATGTGCACCTTGGTCCAACTTCCTAATGTTCTCGATGTGTTGTTCAAACTTATGGACTGTGTAAGCTATTGCAGCCATCCAAATCTCATCCTTAAATATTCTTTCTTTGTATTGCCCTCTTGAAGTTGGAATACATATGCCTCACACAGCACCAATGGTCAGCCCCTGGAAGTAGCTCATCAAATGTCCCAACTAAACCCTATGCATAAATAAACAAATAAATATCAAATATGGAGGGAAAAAAAACATTGCCATAATGTTGCATAGAATTTGTTAGTAAACATACTACCTTTTTCTATCAGAAATGAATGTGTAGCCATAGGTCCTCTAATCCACCAATTGCTTGCAATAAGTTGGTCATAAACCATGTCCATGTTTTGTTTGTCTCCGCTTCTACAACAGCCATAGCAATTGGGAAAATTCCATTGTTTCCATCCCTCGCAACAGCACTTAACATTTGTCCACCAATAGATCCTTTTAAGTGGCAGCCATCTAAGCCTATAAAAGACCTACACCCACCCAAAAATCCAATGATCATTGCAATAGTATGAGATAAACAACCTCATAAAATGGGCTGGCTAGTTTGGGTGGGTAGATTCTGCTTTCATTTATATAATACTGCTTGGATTCTTTCTTCTGATTTGATTGCAATAGTCCCATAGCTTGTTGAATTGCAAATCATGATCCCCTTCAATTTCTAATAGGCCCTCTTCTTTGCCCTATAAAGTTTGTGTTTCGAAACATCAAGCATCAACTTCCCTCACAACTGTATTCTGGAATGCTTCTAAACTCCAATTAGGATCATCTTTGAATCTATCTATATACTTCTTTGCTAGCCAACCTGCTTTAACTTGGTTATTCTTACGCAACCTACTACAATTGTGCTCTAGATGCTTCAAAGTCTTCATCTGGAATTTATGTTTTCCCTTAACTCAAGATGCATATACCCTTCACCCACAATTATCTCTACACTTAACAGTAATTCTATCACCATCATTCTTTATGAAGAACAAATCATATCCCTTACGAATAGCCACCTCTCTCACAAGATCCCTAAAATCTTGAGCTGTTACAAATGTTGTACCTAACACCAATTTAGGTTTCAACATGTCTCTTTCCCTACAAAACTCAGGATACCTCACTGGTTTTCAATCTACCTTCATCATCTAAGGAGCTATTAAGACTAATAAGATCATCAAAATTAGCATATTCTGATATAACTTCATCCCCACTTACAACCGTATCTTCTTGCATTTCTTCTGGTATCACATTGGCATTCATACCAATGTTAATATTTGCCTCTATATCCTCTTCCATTACAAAATCAGAATCATCTAAATTATCTTCTTCTAGGTCGCCAAATGTTCCATCACTACTATTACTATCACTATAATCTGTGGCATCTTCATCACATTCCCATTTATCACCTACCTATTCCCCTTCATCACCTACCCTTTTATCACCTACCCCTTCATCAACCACTTCTTCCGCAACTACCACTTCTGGAGAACCAACACTTTCACCCATCTCCATGTGCTCTACAAACATTTTAACCAAACAAAATCTTCTATGACAATCAAACATGCCTATCAAGGAGTAATCATCATAGCATAATACCAACCTATCATCCATACTGTCACGACCCAAATTAATTAAGTCGTGATCAATAATAATAAAACAAGCTTTATTTAATAAACCCTTTGATAAAATGTGGATGACACGTGTCAAAACCTCAACCATTTTAAAAGATTTCCCGGCATGACCCATCCGTAGATGGGACATACCATCATAAAACCTGTTATAAAATTCATTCCATAAAAATTTCTTGTCATCTATACAAGTAGTATCATCCCATGCTTTGCGTTCCACATATACTCACATCCATAAATAGTTAAAATTACAACCTTAATTACATTTACATTGGCCATTGGCCCAAATATAAATTAATGAAATACATTCATTTATCTTTGAATTGTGCATTTTATAAAATTCATTATAATCATCTAGGTAGATTATACATCTCCCAAATAGCTAGTAGTTCCTTGTAAATTATCCTGCTAATTATCTAAAAAGCATTTAAAATGATAGGCGTGAGTTCGACAACTCAGTAGATACAATTTAACATAGTAAACTAAAACAATGATATAAATAAAATCCTATTATATCATTAAAATCAAAATATACTAAGCAAGTATATCAAAAAGAATCCAAATCAAGTTATAATACTTAAATTAAAGTAAATAGTGCATACTACCCAATGCATGTGACTCATGTCCAATTTACATTAATTCCATCAATAACTGACCACTCCCACAGGAGTCTTCGCACAGAAATGGAGGATTTAAACCCAACCTCCAAGAGCATAACACTGCACCCTCGCAATCTCACAAGGATAGAAAGTAGCCTCTTCTTCGGGAACACAAGAGTTCCTACCTAGCACCGAAAAGTACCCGGATTTGTGAGTACAATTGTCATCCCTACTTAGGACCGCAAGCAACCCAGGACTAAAGGAAAGAAAACACCGCTAAGTCCCTTGACTACTAGTAGTCCAATTCTAGTAACCCTTTTATGTAATACTTTTACCTAGTATTCATTAAGTCCATTTAATGCATGATTATGCCCAATATGCAATTAACCATAAAAATGATTTTTAACCAAAATCATTTCCAAAATATACTACATAAACCATAGTGAAAAATAATCATATAATTATACCAAATAATGATAACAACATAAATACCCACTTATGATCACAACCTTAAAATCATAAGCTAAAAGTATCAATTACCCATATAAAAATACTCATAAAATCCATACCTCTATACTCCATGGAATGTATAAAATTAACCAAGCTCATTAATAAACATAATTTCCATTTTATGTTATCAAATAGCCAAAGTTCCATTTCGAGATTTATTTCACAAATCATTTATATACTATATTCTAGATCCAAGAATACCAAATACTATGATATTATATACCATATTATCATGTCCATAGTTCAAACCTATGTAAATTGCACCTACCTCCATGAAATGTGTAGAAAATGCAACCTTAAGTGTTATGGGTGTGAAATCCAAGCCCTAGGATGCACATGCAAGCTCCTAATCCAAGCTTTAGCTCCAAAATGCCATGAATGATGATGGCAATGGAGGTCGCAACTCGAAATCACCACCAAAACTCTCTAATATGCATGAACAAACCCAAAAATGTAAGAATGAGATGATAATCCAAAATAAATTACAAACCCTAGCTCTAAAATGTGAGAAAATACCTCTAAAAATGCAAAAGGAGTTGATGAAGATGAAAATCCATTCCAAAACCCATGAAATCTAAGCTTAAGCCACCATGAACAAGCTCCAAGTTCCACCAAGAAGTTGGAGAAGATGAATCCAACCATAATAATGCATTCCCAAGTATCAAAGTGAGGTGAGAGAGAAGAAAAACCCACACATACAAGAGAAAAATGCACTTTTCTCTCTCCAAACAAGCCTTGTTTCCCTCCTCTATCTTTCTCCTTCTCTTTCTAGCTCTTTATGTCCAAAAAGACCAGATCTGGTCTTTTAGAGTCATGGTAGAAGAGTATAAGGGTAGTAGAAGGGCACATGTGTCATTTTGCATGTTAAAAACCCATTTCAGCAAAGCCTGATCGATCAGGGTTGATAGTCCGATTGATCGGGGTTGACAATACCCGATAGCTATTTCTAGAGGGGTACCAATCAATTAGCCCATACCTCAATCGACCGTTACCCTCACGGTTTGTAAGTTTTTGTCAGCATTCAGCAAAACTCACCCGAACGCTTCCAAATCACCCAGAACCTTCCCAAACCCATTAAAATGACTTTTAAACATAAAATAAACATGCCCATGCATATAAAAATCAATATCATGCCATGCCCATACATGAATACAAACTGACAAAATCTAATAATACGCATACTAACAAAGTATTAAACCCTTAATACTTTACTTAAAAATTACGGATGTTACACATGCCCTTCATTGGTACACAATAATGCAGTTTGAAGTTATTGGGATTATGATATCCAATTTTTCCCAAATCTGTTAGTATATCCTTCCAATTCATGCAGTCAAGGTCAACATTATCTATATAGTCAATTTTCCCACCATAGTATATTTTGTGAGGATTATGTCGGAAATAACCCCCATGATGAATCTCAATAGTGTAGTACTTGGTGGACATCTGTGCAAATATAAAACATTAGTATGAACAAAATAGACATTTAACAAAGCATATATTCTGCACATTTATATTTTTGGTCCACTAATGCTCCCTTAAAGGAGGCATAAAGAATTTTATATAATATTATGGTCCCCAGTTGCTCCCCACTACGAATAGAGAAATAAGATAATCAATTGGGATTACATATACCACATATAAAACTGACTTGTTTGTTGGTGGACCACACTTATATGCTATGTCGATTTGGGACCACATATACCACTGACATCTATGCAATAATTCGATTTCAACAAAGAAAACCTATAAAAGCCATGCAAAAATCACATCACAAACCAAACCCCGAACCCCCATGCACAAACAAAGCACTAATTTTATATACATTTACAAAAACCCTAAATTTATAAATAACCCAAACCCTAATTTCATATTCATCAAATATCACACAAATTCATGCATCCACTCACAAATAACTTTACAAATTTGCAAAAAGGGATGAGAAATTTTACCCTTTTACGTGAAGCCTCAGTCGTGTGCTTCGTACGCCTGTGGTGATAAGGAAGATGGATGATGCGATGCCATATGACGATGATAATGACGATGACGTGTGATGATGATAACTACTGGTGATGATGGACGGTGACCAGTGGCGATGGATGGACGACGATCGGCGATGGCCGTGCTGTATGAGTGGGAGTGCTATGTGAGTGAGAGTGACGCTATGCGAGATAATGGAGACCCTAAACACAGGTTTGAAGGAGATAAACTTATGTTGCTTAAGTAGTAAATAAAGGGTAAAAAGGACATTTCATATATATTTAAAAAATCAATTTAAAATTTACAAAAACTAATATTTTAATATTTTTTAGTACAAGAGTAAAATAGTCTTTTAACCTTGCTGTTAACAACATACCCCCTTGGCACAATATGGGGAGTTTTTTGTTGGGTTTTTTTTTTAGAGGGGGGTATCTTGCAAAATGGGTAATAATAGAGGGGGTTTTTTGCATTTTACCCTTAAAATTTGTGATTAAATTTAAGTGTTTGGTGACAAGACTAAAAACGTTTTGAAAACAGTTACATGTAACAACTTTTGACAATTGCCCAAAATCAAACATGGTTTTATGGATCATTGTAAAAATCTTTATGCTAGAAGTTTTATCAGGTTGAATAGAGGAACCAGAACTAATTAGGATTGTTTTTTAAAAATATTTTTTTTTAATTTTTAATTTTTTATTTATAGAATTGGATCTTTATTGGAAGGGAACAAAAGATGGCAGGTGCCTTTGATAATGTAATTTCCACTGTTGGATTTCCATGTGAGTCCAACTTACTAATCACACAGATTAATATTTTCACAATTCTCTAGGCTGTTTTGAGAAGCAAATAGTATTGATAGTGGTTCTAGAAGGATGGTTTGCTTGCTTGGTTGTGACATCAGTAGAGGAAGCAGCAACTATCTAAACTCACCATCCCTAACCACATAGGGGGTCAACTTGTAGTGAAGCTTTCTGACAATGGTATCATCTAACACTCTTCTCCATCTTCACTGATTAAAAACCCTCCTTCTATTACTACTAACGATGATAACAACACATGAATCACATAGGAGTAGCAGATGATTGTACCATCCCACACCTGTATCTTCTTCATTTGCACCAAAGTTGGCCTTTTCGATCACTGTTATTGCAGCTTCAAAACAGTACCTCAGGCAAAGATAGTTCAGGGCCCTTTTTTATTTTTGTTCAGTGTGCAGAAAGAGATGGGGAAGAGGGTATTTTGGTCAAAACATATGTTATATGGACTTAAGGCTATTTAAAATTTGTGCGTGGACTTTTGGCTTTACAAGTCCTATTTCATGGACTTGTCACCTAAGTCCCCATAAATTAATTGGGGTGGTGATAAATTGTTCTTCACCTCTTTTTGCACTCAATTCATTTGAGTTTTCATCCCTTATCTGTCTATGCCGCACATTGCGCAGGTTTCTACTCTTATCTATATATATATATATATATATATATATAGATAACCAGTTTTGATATGCTAATGTAAATTATATTAGTATCATGCATTAATGAAAGAAAGTTGTACCCTATACATTGATAGATTATGAGATACATTCTCCTACTACAAGAAATACAATCCCTAATATATAACAATTAAATTGAATAAAATTCACAATACATGATATTGATATAACTATAGAACGATATCCGTATATATTTCCTTTCTTAGGCCAAATTACTTGTCTTTTCCTTTGGGAGCTTGTTTGTACGGTGTTCTCCCAATTCAATGCAACTGATAAGACGTGCAATTGGAAATTGCGGAAGCAATCCGAGCATCCTTCATGATAACCTTTCCTTAAAGGGAAAACATGAACTTAAATTTAAGGGGAAATATCCAAAACCTCACTAAATAATAAAACCATTTCTAAAAACCTTATTAAATATTTTTCATATCCATCTAATCCAAATAAAAAACAATCATATCCATTAACTCCATTCAATTAACCTTTTGTTTACTGATACTAAAAAATTTATAAAAAAAAAAAAAAAGGTGATCCAACTAAAAGACCCTTATTTGATATTAAAATGTTTAATGAAAAAAAAACCTATTTAACTAAATTTCTACTTTTATTTATTTAGTGTAATTAGAATAAAATTAACTATTATTAATTAATTCTTCTCCAATGTACATGTGGGAGGGGGGAAGAAAGAGAGCGAGTGAGAGATTTGGGAAAATAAGGGGTGAAAGGGAAAATTTTCTTAAATATGCAGTTTTCTTCATTAAACATATTAATTTAATGTGAAAAAAAAGGGTATTTTAGTCAGATCACCTTTTTTTTTTTTTAATATCAGTAAACAAAATGTTTACTGACTGGAGTTAATGAATATAATTGTTTTATATTTGGATTAGATGGATATGAAAAATATTTAATGGGGTTTTTAGATAGAGTGAGGTTATTGCCACCACATAAAGTACTCAAAGCCCCCCATTAATTTACACTTTTTGAGGTTTTATGAAAAATATAAAAGGTTTTTACGAAAACTAATAGCATTATTCACTAGAAAAATATTATTTTGAACAATTTTGTATAATAAATTTTTTCCAAAATTTATCATTTAAGTAGACTTTTTGGCAATTTAAAATCTCTATTTCATTTTCCATGAAAAATTGCGAAAAAGTCTACTTAAATGACAGATTTTAGAAAAACTCTCTTTTACAAAGTTGTCCAAAATGATATTTTCTAGTAAACTATGTGATTAGTTTTCATAAATTTTTTTTTATTTATATTTTTCATAAAACCTTAAAAATGTAAATTAAATGGGAGATTTAGAGTATTTTATGTGGTGGCAATAGCCTAATCCTTTTAGATATGATTTTACTTTTTAGGGAAGTTTTTGATATTTTTCCTAAATTTAAAGCAGGGACCTAGAGAAAGATGTTTTGAAAGCTAATCCCTCCAATTTTTTTTTTTTTTTTCTTTTTACTCTTCTTTTTGTGGGCTTCTCTATAATGGATACCTTAGGGTGGGCGCCATGCCAAAACCTTCAATTTACTGAGAAAGACATCAATCTATATCCACATTATTTCTATCGGTGGGTTAACCAGAAAATCTTTTGAATTCTTTTTTTACCCTTCTACAAAAGCCAAACTAACGGTGGCATTTTGCTTTCCTTTTTCTTCGTTGTTTGCTGTCCTTTGGGGGCCATGTTCTGAGTTTCATGTACATCTTTAATTTTTTTGGAATATATATTTACTCACTTATCCAAAAAAAACACACTCTCTCTCTCTCTCTCTCTCTCTCTATACATTGTGACTACATTGATGTTTTCATGTCTATGTTGATAATGAGACTATTTTTATATCATTTAGACTGTGTATTCTCCTTCTTTGGTATTAAATATTATAATTTGAGGAAGATGCTAAGCAATGAAAAGCTTGAAAAAAAAAAAAAAAAAAAAAAAAAAAAAAAAGACCTATAACTTCGTAAAAAAATATCAATAATTAAAAAGCAGGCCACCTAAGAGAATAGGAGTCATCATCATGAACTATGTTAAGAAATCTAAAATATGAACAATTCATCCGTGGACATTTTCACTCAATTTTCTTTATTACCTTTTAAAAATAATTATCATTAACTTAAAAAATATGCCTAAACCGGCCTATTTTTAGGTGACCCTGGTACTAACCTGGACCAGTTAAACCGGTTTTCATGTAGAGCCCGTACCCCTAAAAATCTAAGATAGCGATGCTGTGGGGTTTTGAACAATGGCAAATGCTAATAAAATAAGCCAATCTATCATTAGTCCACATTGTTATTAATGGAATAAAAAATAGCTTTACATATTATTTTAACATTTATTTAACGCATACATCCTTAATAGAAATAAAATATATTTAAAATAATACATAATAAATATTAAGCGGTCTGAGCACTAACCCAATGATTGAACTAATGTCCCGTTTACCCACCCTTCTTCGTTGGGTCAATGATCGATTCAGGTTTAATAACTATGCCTAAAAATCCACCCCTAAAGCAACCTAATAATTTTATTGTTGATCGACATGATGAATTCAAAACAAAGAGATGAAAGTGGTGAGCTTTTTTAAAGGAAAAGTAATCAAAGATTGAAACTTTTGCCAGAATTCAAAGTTATTCGAAGTAGAAATTTTATTGGTAATTAAGGCCCGCAAACTAATTAGGCATTTGATTGTAAGATAACAAAGTAAAAGAGATTTTTTAACATGTATTCTAAGGCCATATGATAAAATACATTTAATTAAACAATCAATACATAAAAAAAATGTGAAAAAAATAAGTTTAGACAAATAAATTTGGACAATAAAATGTGAAGCAAAGAAGTTTGGACAATAAAATTGAACAATCAATACATTGGTAGCCTGTTCCAAATATTAGACAATACAATACATGATACAAGTAGTGGCATATTTTGCGCACTGAACTAAGCTAGATAGACCCTTTTTTTTTTTTTTTTTTTTTTTTTTTTTTTTTGTAATTGTCATTAATAGTGGTTTGGGATGGGGGATATTTTCTAGGCTGTACAAGACCTGAACCAATGGCATGCAATTATTTCAGATGTCCCTAGCTGTCCCCTCACCTCTCCTTCCTCTCCTGCAAACATGCATATGGGTCCACTCTCGTTTCAATAATTGATGGTAACCCACTTGTCCTACCAATAATTGATTGGGAGTAAACCATGCATGTGGTGTCCCAATTATAATTGGGATTAAAACAAAAGAATGTATGGTAAAAAATGATCCATATGATCGATCAATTTGGATGGGGTTGGTCAGTGATAGCGAAAAACCATCTACCCCATATCCCATATCAACGGCAACATCGTATTCAGTGTTGGGGTTGCTATTGGTTGCAATTATGCTATGTTTGTAAAATTTTTATTAAATTTTTTTTTTTTTTTACAAATTCCATCTAAAAATTTTTTATCCAATCATAGCGTTATAGATTAGTTCATGAGACTACATAAATTTGATATTTAAATATGATTATTTTACCTTTTCGTAATGATTTATCTGACATAGATCATGTTATATTCCTTGTTGGATAACTTATTTTCTTTACTCAAGTATTATTTATTTAGTTTATTTCTCAAGTATGAAGATATAAGAATCTAATATTGTACTCAATAGTTGATATATATATATATACTAGATATGGGCATACGTGCGTTGCACATGAATATTATTTAAATAAAAAAATTTATAAATTATATATATATATATATATATATATATATATATATATATATATATATTGAACATGAAAATCTAATTATTTGTTACTTTTGTGTTAATTTAACTTATTAGAATAAACGCTCAACACAATAGATCAAAATTCTTTTAATTGTTAGGAGTTATGGAAGGAATAAGAAATTAGCTAGAACACATACATAGTAGTGGAGGCTGTATAGAATTTATGAAGTGAACATAAATTGTGTTATCTTTTTTCCTTATTTTTTGCTAGAAAATAAACATTCTTAATTGGTTAAATATAGGAGGCAAATAAATATTTAAAATTTAAAATAAGGATATAATGGTCAATCAAAAGTGTTTCTAAAGTATAAACTTTTATAGGTAATATAAATATAATATAATTTAATATGTGATACAAGAGCATCTTTGAGGGAGGTAGCAAAAAAAAAAAAAAAAAGTAACAAATCTGTCTTTTGCTACCTTACGTGGGCTGTGGCAATTTGCTACTTCAATTTGAGATGTGCATTCCAAAGGGAAGTATCAAACATAATTATTTTATTTTTATTTTCTATATTTTATATTTTTGATGCTTTTAAATTTTATTTAATTTATTTTTTTAATAAGTGAAATTGATCCCTCATAATATAGTTTTTCTTACTTTTTCTAAAAAAAGATTCTCAATTTTATTTTTATATGGTATCATCATTTACATTTTTTTTTTTTGTTCACTTAGAGATTGAAAAGAGAGTGGAGATCGAGATTTTCAATTTATTTTTTTCCTCATTTCTTTTATTTTTTTTCCTTTTTCTTTTTCCCCCTCCCTTCCCATCAACAAACAAATTTAAGCAAAATAATAATAATAATAATTATCATATACATATATGACCCATTCCAACAATTTCCACGTTATAATTAAAACACATTCAAGGGTTTTCCTAGTCTACCCAAAATCCTCAAAAACAACCACCCCTAACCACAAACAAATTCAACATTATATGAATTATCACCAAATTTCAAGAAATACATAATAAAAGTATAAAACACTCACGCAACAGCCCTTGAGATCCAGTATCGTCTCCATGATGTGGATATTTGGTTTGTGACTGCGCTGGGAAGTAGGTGTGCCTCTAACAGGCCATTCTCGTTTGCTAGAGAATGAGAGGAAGAGGGAGATACGAAGTCAACGTGTTTTAGGATTATATGTATAGTATTAAATGGAGTATTTGATTTAAGGTTTCCTTTGAATTCCTATTTGTGTTTTATATATTAAGGTATGTGTTTTAGAATTATAGTTTCCATATTGCTATATTTCCTATATATGTAGAAGGGTGGGTAGTTGTGTATTTAAAAATTAAAATAAGGGTATATTAGTCAATCAAAAGTTTTTCTTACATTCATCTTTTTATAGGTAGTATATATTATATATATATATATATATATATATATATATATATATATATATAAAAGATGATGATCAGGTAAGCACGTGCTGATATAACTTATATCAACACCTACATTGGGAGTTGAAACTTGGGCATGAATGGGATATGAGGTACAATTCCTAATGCATGATGCTGATATAACTTATATCAACATGTACTGATGGGTGTATATATATATATATATATATATATTACCTATAAAAGACTAAATCTTAGAAAAACTTTTGAACGACCAATATACCCTTATTTAAAAAAAAAAATACTTATCTACCTTTCCTTTAATTGAAACGCATAGTAAACGTTCTTATCATTTGATAACAAATGAAAGTTAGATTTTAACTCAAACTCTTAACAAATTAAAGTTAAATTCTTACCCAAATTCTTTAAAAAAATATATATACTTTTGAATTTTAAACTTTATCTTTTATGAAAAAAAATATAAAATCTTTATATATTTATTATTTTGTATAACTAATATTATTTAAAAATATTCATATGCAAATCACGTGTGTTATATCTAGTGTATATATATATATATATATAGATATGCCATGTCATTATTTGCAAGCATACATAATTGGATATCGTTGCATTCATGGTTGATAATCAATCTACAAATGAGGGCCATTGATATTGGTGGTCTTCATTAAGGTCCCTTGCCACAAATCGATCAGAACGGAACCCTGGCTCATAATATTAGTCCCTATTTCTTTATTTGTTTAGTTTGTTTCAAAATCTATGTACTTGTAAAAACTTCGACGAATCAATTTTGAATATTTTCAGAAAATAATAATCATATTTTGTGATAACTCTTCGTCATTGGTATGTAAATAATAACATAGATGGTAAAGAATCATGGTATAAGATATATTCAGAGATTTCAAATTTGAACCTTTACTAATTATACATGAGTTTACAAGTGATTTGTGCATTGCTGTAACTAAGGTCATGAGATACCTCTCATTTGAGGAAAAAAATCGCTAGAATAATAAGACAAAGGAAGTATAAGCCAAAAGTCATTAATTGCCCATTTGGAATGTGTCAATACCTGGATCGTTAGACACTATTTAGACAAAGGAAGTATAAGCCAAAAGTCATTAATTGCCCATTTGGAATGTGTCAATACCTGGATCGTTAGACACTATTTTGGAGTGCCATAGAAGAAAGATAGTTAAGTTTTGACTGACATCCAAAATGATATGATAATTTCCTTCTTTTATTTTTTTATTTTTTTGTTATTACTAGCATCCCACGGCAAATGCGGTGTCCTACGCTATCTTATAAGCCCATTCTAGAAATCATTCGCATCTGATGTGAAATATTAATATCTTATCTTGGCGTTGAACATTCTTTTTTAGAGAGGTACCTTTAGACTCAAATCTTAGAGAGACAAAGCTCTTGAAACCAACTAGTGTACGCGTTGAGTCAAAGAGGATAATAACTCAAGGTAGGGGTTGGGCTGCACATCTAATATTGGTATCAAAGCCACAGTTATATTTGCGCGGAGGTGGGGATGTTAGGACAATGTTGAACACTCTCCTTAGAGAGTGTTTTTTGAGCTCAATGCCCAATAGGACAATCCTATGAGGTCAACTAATGTGATGGGCCAAAATAGATAATACCTAGAGATAGGTGTTAAACCGCACATCTAACAATTACCTTGGAGGGGATTTACCCTTATCCATAACCGAACCCCATTTGGATACCACTAGACTACAAAGATGGTGGTCTCTGTATGGTTATTTTACATTCAATTTGGATTAGCCCTATCTTTGCTCTTGTTCTTGCTGCATCCATTCAATGAAATGAGATAATATATTGAGTGCATTAAAATTTGTTTTGATATGGTGATCTCATTCGTATAATATTAATAACTCGATCTTTCGAACAAAAAATAAAAAACGACATTTTGGAATGGTAACTGTATAAGCTTTTGATTGCTCTACCCCAATGGATAGTTTTGCCCAACTCAACCAGCTGCTTACGACCCATATACTAGGAATGGATGACCGAAGCAAAAACAATTTTAGTAGAAACAGCAATTGCATATTTACTATAACATTTATTTATTAAAGCAAAATACAAAAAATATTTGATAAGTCTCATATATATACTAGTTAATGTGACAATGAACATATGAAAAAAAATAATAATAATAAATAAATGAAAGAAAGAAAGAAAGCACACCAACAGAGAGGCTTGGTCATTTTTGTTGTGAACTCGAAAAAGACTAATGGAATTCACAATGGTTAGAGAAGGAATATAATATCAGGATCATGCATTAGGGGTGTGTATATATGTATAGTTATGTTTTCATCAGCACGTGTTGATATAAGTTATATTAGAATCATGCATTAGGGGTTGTACCCCTTGCATTGGTCCAATGTACCTCATATCCTACCAATTTATAAGGTATGATTCCCAATATGAGTGCTGGTATAAATTATATCAGCTTGTACTTATATACTTAATCATTATCCTATATATATGGATATGGTTCCGTTGATATCTAGTATAAAACTTTTTATATTTATATCCAGTAATATATTTCTATACACCTATTAATATTTTTTTATAAAAATCATTTTTCGCCAATCGAACCGTTGGATTATATCTTCTTCGACGATTACTCGGGCGAGAATCACCGACGTTTTTTGAATGCGAGCGTGGGGCTTGGGTCCTCCTCAACAAGTTGTTGGTAACCGGACGAGCAGGTCAACATATGCTTTTGCTCTTTTATAGGAGTACTTTTGCTGCCTGTATTCGACATTTCAAACTCTGCAACTAGAACGAGTTTTAGTTTAGTTTGCTGCAAACGAGGAATTTCCTCTTTTGATAGAACGAGGCTCTCTGGTTTATCAAAGATAAAAAAACCAAGCTTTAAGATATTTTTGTTTTCTTTTCTATATAGCTTCAATAATCTTAATTGGATCTAGTGGTTAAAATTGTTTTTTTGTTTTCCCCTCTATTAACTGGAGTCGATCTGAAATGGAGAGAGATTTTCTGGGATTGAAATGGAAAGACCCCAGAATGCTGTTGAAAGAGAAAAATAAGGATAGAAGCAAAGATTCAGGTATGTTTCCATATATCATATATGTTTGGTATTTTCTTTTTAATTATTTTTCTGTGTCTTTCTGTTCAAATTAATTGGCTTCAAGAACTCACATTTTCCTCAGACAGTACCGACCAACACAAATATGGATTATAATTATTAATAATGCTTTTATTATTATTATTATTATTATTATTACGAATTGCATGTATTTGGCATTCACAGATATCTCTGGATCTCTTTCTCTCTCTCTCTCTCTCTCTCTCTCTCTGTCTGCATGCATGAATGTCGGTGTGCGCTTTAGTTATCCCGACTCTCTCTCTCTCTCTCTAAATGATAGTTTCACAGATCTCTTTCTCTCTCGATCTCATGCACAACGCTAGTGTGGGCATGCATGGGTGTGTGCCTAATTTTGTGATGATCTTGCAAATCTCTAGCTTTAGCGAGCTCCATGTCTTAACAATTTCTGGGATCTATACAGCAAAATTTGTGAAATCACCACCACTTTTTGTCTTATTGATTTAATACGTTAACTATGACGTTTAAAAGATGTTAGTTACCATAGAAATATAAAGTGGGAATGAATAATATGATACAGAGGACTTTAACAAGCCAAAATATTATGACTGTACAACACTAGTGTTTTCATTTGGGAGGGTTCAGATAAGGTGCCTTTATTTGCCGCATATATAAACAGATTTTATTGAGGTATAACTGTTCTGCCCTTTTGGCATTAATCACAGTTGTACGTGGTGCCAATCAGTAAGTTGGACTTTGTTTTTTATGATTAAAATATATAAGGAGTATACATTTTTTAATTTAAAAAAACGTACTTGCATACCACTGTTTACTAATTGGATAATGCCATTGGACCTCTCTTTAGAAAGGTTGTTAAGAAAGGCCCAAAGACATTTCTCTTTAGGCCCAAAGACATTTCTCTTATGGAAATTACTCTGCATAATTATAATAATTACTTTATCAAGAAGCAAATGCTTTTGATAAGTCATTACTTTATCAAGAAGCAAATGCTTTTGATAAGCATAGGGTGATACTGGTTTGTCAATCCGCTTAGAAGTAGTTTTTTTTTCCTTTTTTTTTTTTTTTTTAATATATCAGCAAGAGGAAAATTTTATTAGATTGATAAATAGAGATCACACCCTACAAACCAATAAAAAGAGAGAAGATCACCCCCACCAATACAAGCTAGCAGAGCAAGAAGCACACCCAGACAACCCCCTAGAACAAGGATCATGCAACAAGAAGACACCAGCCCCCCACCTAGGGATGTAAATGGGATAGGTTTTTTCGGGGCCCGCCCGTCCTACTTCTAGTGGGAAGGGTTTGGGTTACTCTTTAATAGGGTAGGGTTGGGTTTGGGATTTTTTTAAAAACCAGTTAAAATTTGGAGCAGGGTTGAGATTTTCATTAAAAACCCGTCTCGAACTCACCCCGATTGTCTACTCACTTTTACTATTATACCTCTTTTAATACATAATGATACATTTATGTCATTTATAATATATAAAGACTTCTAATTTGTTAGGTTACTTTTTGCTTTTGTTAGGATTCTATTTCTTTTTCTTGTCCCTTTGTTTTATTCTGTTTTGTCGTGAGTTGTGACACTTTTATTGAAAGAAATTCTTGTTATTAAGTAACTCTTTTTAGTTGTTATGTTGTGTTTTATTAATCTTTCATATAGGAAAATTGAAAGTAATTTAATGAATTTAACGAACGAATTTTAAAAATTTCTTATTATAAATATGGTAAAATAAAATAATTATTTTTTCTTAAAAACAAATTTATGCTATAGAATATAATCGATTTTTTGTTTCGTCCCTTCCCGTCCTGTCCTGTCCCACAAAGTATAAACGAAACGGGACAGGACAGGACGAGAATTGGATTTTCAAATTTAAATGGGATGGGAATGAAAATTGAATGTTAAATTCAAAGTAGATTTGGGACGGGATTGGGAAAAGATAAATCTCAATGGATTGGAGTTGGGAAAAGGCTCCCCGTACTAAACCTGCCCCATTGACATCCCTACCCCCACCCCCACTCCAAAACAACAAGAAACAACCCCAAACCACAAGACACCAGCCCCCCGCCCCTACTCCAAAGCAACAAGAAACAACCCCAAATCCACAAATATAGAGAAGAGTACATCACTACAAAGAGGCAAAAGATCAACCCCAACAAAACCTCATAGATACCCCACTCAAGCAATGCATGAGCAGAACAATAGAAAATGCTTTAGACCCAATATAAGAAAGAAAAGCAAAAGAAACTCAACGTACTGCTACACCTCACTAACGGACGTGCACCCAACCAAGCTTGACATCATGAATCGATAGTAGTGCCAGTAGCTTCATCAAGACAGCCTCGGCCCATCCTCTAACACCTCTTCTCAGGAGACACTTTCAGCATTCCTAAGGTTCCTTGACAAGATTTCACTCCAGATCGACCACTATCACCCCACAGAAGAAAATCTGGGAGGCATAAGCCAAACACGATTAAAATCGCCCAACAACAAAGATGCACAACAACTAAGAGTAAACCCACTGCCGGGCCCCAAATTTCCAAGCATAAACGAAAACACATTCAAATCTTTGAGTTTCATAAGATTAATTGATTTTTCCAAAATTAAATTTCTTTGAAATCATTGAACAACTGTGGAAGCTACGTGGCTAACCCATTAGACATCCATAAAATATTCGAATACATATTACAATTTGTATTTTCAAAATTTTTAAAACAATTAACTAATAAATTTAAATAAATGCAATACTCTTTCAAATATCTGCTCCTTCATTGACAATACACTTTCAGTGAAAATACTAGAAAATATTGGGATGAGTTATAACTGTCCAATAAGAAAAATAATTCATATACAATAGATGAAGTTTCAAATATTACAAAAATAGTAAATTAAAAAAAAAAATTCTCAATTATATATCTAAAAAATTATCTCCAAATATTTTCACAACAAATAATATCAACCAACATATATCCTCGCTTCAAATAATAGTATAATTATATTTAACAACCATCTCACATAAAATAAAGCTCAACATGTGCATCAAAATAAGCATCTTTTACTATACAAGAATTAAATCCCTTACCGGCCTACAAACTTCTACTCTTTTTGATAAAAAGTGAACGGTACACATATATACAAGATGATTGGAAGAAACTATACAAATGAGAAATTCAATTCCAATCCGGGATCCTGAACTTGAATTCCTGTTTGGGCTTCTTTTTGAAGCCTTTGGATCAAGATCCAGGTGGATTAATGATTTAAGTGATCACGATCCGGATGACTTGAAGTAGAAGGTCGGATGGGAATTACGTCCGGGATCCTAAACTGGAAGATGACTGTAAATATGAGTAACTTTAAGTTTTGGCTATGATAAAACCATCATGTAATTAAGTGTTAGTAATTTGCTTGAAGCAATTTTAAATTTCTTTTTATTTTGGGGGTAAGCAAAATAAATTTTATTAATAATTACATCATAAGTTACATGAGACAAATACAGTCATATAATTAAAAACTCTAAGATACACCCTTATGAAGGAGTCAAAGGCACCCAAAGAAGCTATACTACACCTCCAATATAAAGTAACCCAAAACTTACCAGAACAATACAAACTCAATAGACATTTTACCAATACAAAACACTCCCCAAAGCACCCATGTACATAACAACGTACTCTTATCAAACAACAACATCCAAAAGAAAACAATATAGGAATGCATACTTCTTGTTTAGATGATACCCTCGTTGACGGCTTACCACACGTGCACACCATTAATATAATGCCGCGAATAATTCATTTTCTTGTAGAGATTAAAGTTCTTCATAAGGAGAATGATCATTCTTAATCGGAACTACTCAAGCCAACTTCGCCCTTTTAGTTAATATGGAATTTTTTGACCTTAATCCACAATATGACATTTTATTTTGGAATGAAAATGAGCAATTATGAGCCATGCACGTTAATTTGGCTGGGGAGTCGAAATGGCAAGTCAGCTTTATAGTATCACTCTTTTCACGACATGTCCATATATTCTAGTAAAATATTTGTTGATTTAAATGGGAGTTGGAGCTAATTATTTCTTTATAATTTGAGAAGGAACAAAGAGAATTGCACAGTATTCTTATATATTTGTAAAAATCAATCATTGCTATCACCTTAATCTAGTTACGAAGAAAATATTTCGATTGAATTTTTCTAGCCTAGAAAGGAGCCTAATTAATGAGATTCAGATCCTATTGATCAAGTGTTTATTGTTCGAAGATTGAAGTTATATACATAATTTGATGAAAGCAGTACTAGAGCTGTGTTATTTTATATGTATAGTTGTTCTTTTCTGAACTGAAAGTATCTATAACAGTTATTGGGGTTCAATGGCCATTTGCAAACATGGTAAATTCCCTGCCTCCTTCCATGCCTTTGAAACCTCCTCAAGAAAACAAGCAAAGGACAATTGGGTATCCTTCCCTCACTCCGTCCATCTTCCAGCCTGTGTTGACTGGCGACGCTTTTAATAGCAATGGCAAACACCCTCCTAGTTTAGCCAAGGTCTCATTCCATTCTCTTTTTGATCAAATAGACTCCTACTTTAGAAAGCTAGTTCTAATTAACGAGTCACTGACTTTTTCTTTGTCTTTAATTTCCTATATATGGTTTCAGAAAAACTATGATGCAGCATGCAAATTACGGCTTTCGAATAGAAAAAATTCAAATGGTAAGAGCAACTCAATTCCTCTTGGAGAAATTTGGGTTGTGGAGCAGCTTTCGAAATCTCCCTCAGGTGTTTCCGAGAATGATTTCTTGAGTGCGGGGACAATTGATTTAAGGTGTCAATAAGACATTTTCATATTTAAGACTGGCCTTTTATTATAATTTTCTACTCTATATGGATGAGGAAAACATATTAATTCTTCAAGTTAAAAGCTAAATTGAACTCAAACACTGGTTCATAGGAGCGGAGACAAGCTATTGGGGTCACCAGCACAATTGACTATCTTTTATGCAGATGCTGTCTATGTTTATGATAATATTTCAAGTGATAAGGTCTCTCTCTCTCTCTCTCTCTCTCTCTCTCTCTCTCTTTCCTCTTATTTACTCCTCTTATTTATTAACTTAATACATTTAGGCTAAGGCCATTATGTGTTTTGCTGGAAACGGGTCTTCCATGAGTGCAAACACCAATCCATCCTCAATGCCAGTAGTTGGAGACAATCATAGAAACCAAGCACAGCCTCCTCAAATAGTGAATTCAAGACAATCACAGCAACCAAGCACAGCCTCCTCAAACAGTACATCGTTACAATTTACATCTATTTCAAATTTGTTAACAACTCTACATTTGAAAATTTTATCAAACCAAGTTTCACAAATCAATGACTTGTTCTGCAGCTGTGCCTCAGGCTCGAAGAGCGTCCTTGGCTCGATTTTTGGAGAAGCGCAAGGACCGGTAATATTCTTTAGCCTTGTAGTCTCTTTGAAGGAAATTTGAATTTTCATACACTTTTTGTTGCTGAGAAAACATAAGAAATTAAATGGAAATTAAATATTAAAAAAAAAAAAAAATCTATACCTTATGTTGTTTTGGTGAAAATAATAATAATAATAATAATAAAGATAAATGAGAAACTCACTCAATTATACCTTATGTTTGGATAATTTTAGAGTTTCATGAGGGTGTATCTTTGTTATGTAGTTCTCTAATATTGGTATTAATAAAATTTTATTTTCCTTCCGCACACACCCCCCCCCCCCCCACCCCCCCCAAAAAAAATAAAAAATAAAAAAAAATAAAAAACAAAGAAGTTCTACGAGGTTTAGTTGCGTGAAGCCATGGAGGTTCATGATTTCTCTGATATCACACAATGGAAATTCTAAGCTCTAAGATTTTATTTTATTTTCTTAACTTTTCTCAGCAATCAAATGGAGTACTAAATTAATTAAGTTGGTATTTTATTTTGTCGTACAGCTTGACGAATGCGATGCCTTACAGTCTCGTCCAGAAACTTTTGGAGAGCACTGACCCCCAAGTCAAGATGCCTCAAGTAAAATGTTCCACTTTCATGCAGCAAGGAGCAGTCAGTGTGTTGGGTTCAAATGTAGGAGGAAACACACAAATTTGCACATTTCTACATCAAAAAATTACGTAGGAAAATCTTTTCATCAAATAAATGTGAAGGACATGGCTTCTTTCCCATTAAACGTGACTAAATTGCTTAATTTTTATTTTCAACCAATTATATAGTACGATATAACAACTTTGTGATGACTTAAATACTGCTTCTCGTAAAACATTTTCAGAAAGTATTTAAAGAAAGCTTGTGATTTAAAGCTCAAATGTACGAATTTTTTACTTTCTAATTCATACGGAAATCGCTTTTTAAAGCTATAAATGGTTTCTTTCTTCCATATATATTAGGTTTTTTAATCTAATATATTTCTCTTTTGCCCATAAAAATAAAATAAAAAACTAAAAAAACATTTTAGGTTTTTGAACAAGGAAATATCATCTCAATGAATTGGATTGTGTAACCATTAATTATAAACTGTATATGTGAAATATGATTCAAAACAAAATATTTAGCACCATTAACAATTGAAAGTGACTTGGCTTTGCTCAGTTAACCCCCTAGGACGGACCTAGGAAATTTCCCTTGATGAGGCTGAATTTGCAGTACGAACACAAAATTTTAAATTATAAATAATAATATTTTGTTTATATATATCTATAGTAAAAGTGTTATTATATATTCTTATTGTAAAAGAAGATCTAAGATAAAATTATTTATAAAACAAACGTACTTCATTTCTCATTTAGTGCATAGACAAATATATCTTATTAACTTTGGCATAATTTTTTTTTTTTGCCCAATTAAGGGGTATCCCAAGCCATTAGACTAGGACTAATCCTCTCGTGATGCACAAACCACCGGCAAGTTCGTGCATCCGATAGTGAGATAGTAGAGACTTGAGCTCGAGACCTACGGTTCCTGAGCCGTGGTCATTTGCCATCTAAAATACTCTCACGGGTTAACTTTGGCATAATTCAAAACGACAAAAAAAGATCAAGTATCCACTGTCAAAGTTGTGCCCAACAATTTAGAAATCATCCGTTATCAAATATGATTTGAAACTCTAAGCGATTTCTTTCTCAATGTAGACAACTAACTAATCATCCATCTTATTTTGAAGTTGGTTTTGATAATTTTCATAGCTGAAAAAGTATGTTTTCTAGTCTTAGTGGAAACCGGAAGAGTCAATACAAGACAAATCAATCTATCAATCAAATAGTAGACTTTGGACTTTTCAGTTTCGACTAATTATCAGAATAGTTCAAAAATTGTATGCATATTCAGAAAAATTGGATAATAAGGTACATTGAACACATAATGTTGCTATCGAAATCTGAAAACATCTCTCTTTTGCTCCGCGAAATCTTCAAGATAAAACTTCTCTACACATATACAAATATCATCAATTTTAAATGACCTGTAATTATCTCTAGGATCCGAAACCGAGTTAAGAATAAAGAGTTCCATTGCCCCCTCGTAAATCTTTTATTTAACTCCTACAATTGAAAGTCTATTGCAATGGTGAATATATATATCAATCCTATAATGATGCTCAATTGTAATGTAGTCCTATTCATAGAGAGAGCGGCCTCGACTTCTTGTATAATTAGCATTCATATCAGGCACATCAATGTTACATCGTTCGCAAAATGTTTCCATAGTGTCAAGTAGAACATCCCAACCATCTCTCAACTTTTGAATGAGTGATTGACACTAGATGCATAGCATTCATGATATCCTTGATATTTTTTCTACAAAGCTTGGCAAAGAATATTTGTGATTCCCATTATTTCCTTCTCCAAATGCAATGTAAACACAAATTAAAATGATGAAATTGCACTATAAGCACCATCGGCATCCCCCCACTGAGAATAAGTGGATTCTTCATTAATGACATCTTTATGAGCAAAAAAGTCATACTAAACATCCTTATCAATTTGTAAATTGAAAGGAAATGAGAGCCCCAACAAATATCTCCAACACATTGCATAGTAGCTATCTAATTTGCACCTTTACCAATCTCAAATTCATCAATTTCAATATATCCAACCTCAACTGTCGGGGAAGATTTTAATTCATTATTACGTTTGCAAGAAGCGCCAACAATATTGACAAAAGAAATGACTTTGGAAAGAAATGATGGACAAGAATTACTCTCTTAGACTCATCTCGTGCTTCATCAATAAGAATACAAAATTTCGTATCCCTAACTTCCTCACTAATCTTGTTTCTCACTTTATTAGAGAAAATACCCAAAATCTCCTTCTGAATCTTTGGTGCGATATACATACTTACCACTTCTTGGAGCATTTTCTAAAATGGTTTCAGCAACTTCATCATTACGTGATACCAAAATCTTGATTATTTCAATGAAATTCCCCATTTTTTTTTTTTTAATCTAGTCATTCATCATTAGCTCTAAAAGCACATCCTTAAATTAATGTGAGTCATCGAATGAAATCAATTAAAGTTATAATCCGTAATTGATTCTTCTAAATCTAATAAGAAGTTTGTGCATTCATCACTTTATTCATTTTGTAGTAAATCATTATTGAGGTTTACATGTGGGTTTTGTCTAACATCATAAGAAGAAAAGAAAAAAAACGGCTTAATATATATACAATTAATGGGCTAACCATCAATAGGCTAAATCTTTTTGAGTGGGTATGAGTTCTAGACTTGTATATGTTTGTCAATGTTGGATTTTTAACTCCCCTATCTCCACAAAAGATTGGTATCAGAGCCTATGTTTTCAACCTAGGTGTTAGATCTTTTTATCATTAGTTTTTGGTTATGGATTTAATTAATGAAGGAATTGATTTCAAACACTTCGTCCTCAAAATCTCCATTGATGGTAAGAATTATGGTTTCGAATGTAAAATTCAAAGTCGAGAAATTTTATTGGAACAAATAACTTTAGCCTGTGGCAATGCGAAATTTTGGATGTTCTAACACAACAAGGGTTAGATATTGTTCTGTAGTATAAATTTGCTGATATGGTGGAAAAGGATTAGGTGAAGATCAATCAACAGGCTTGTGACACTACCTTTGTTGATTTACAAAAGCTTGATGTGACAATTGTGGATGAGGATAAGGCACAATCGTTTGTTTACTACTTTGGCGTATGAGATAGATAAAGTTAAATTTGATGATGTATCTAATGCTTTGATGAATAATGACTATCGCAAAAATTATCAACAAGTCCATAGGCACTCAACATCAAAGTCTTTGACAGTAAGTTATAAGACATAGGACAGAATCTCGCAGACGAGACAAGTCTTGTTCTAAAACGAGATGAGCATCATCTGATAGAAAAATTATTGTGAATGATAAGTGTGCTTTCTATCATAGTAAAGGGCATTGGAAAGGGACTGTTTGAACTTGAAAAACAATAACAATAAGCGTTCAAATGCAAACATAGCATAGGTTAAAGATGAGGGTATAGAATTTGCTTTAACTATTTTATCATCGGTTATGAGTGATTTAGGGTGTTCTTATTATATATCTCCCTGCATGGACTTGTCTTCTAGCTAGCTTTCAGGAGTTATAACAAGGAGTTGTTTTAATGGGAAATGATAATGCTTGTAAAACAAATGGGATAGGAGACATTTGATTGAAAATGTATGATAGAGCAGTCAGAATTTCTAAAAGATATATGTTGTGTATCAGATTTGAAGAAGAATCTCATCTCACTAAGAACTTGAGAGTTAACGGGTCTCAAGGGTTACTATGTATGGTGAAGTCCTAAAAGTGGGAACACTAGTTGTAATGAGGGGTACCGAAAAGAGTAATTTGTATTTTCAGATGGGAATACAGTCACAGGGAGAACGGTGGTTTCTAATGTTGGAACTATAATCCAAGAGATAACTTCTAGTTGTTGGAATATTAGCAAAATAGCATAATAACAGAAGTTACGTACCTTGCACCAAATAGAGTTAATCCCGTTCCAATTAACAAATAGCAAAATAATAGAATTAATACGAGTTACCTTACATAAAATAAAGTCAATCCCAATCCAGCTAAGAGGCGCGATAACGCTTCTTGAAGATAGTTGGAGCCTCCCATACGTGCAAGGGATTCTGGCAACTCTATCTTCGGGATTCAACTTAGCTCGGACTCAGATCCGTTCCTCTACGATCTTGCACTAATCGGCAGGAACCAAGTACCTTCAACCTCGTTTCAAGATGCCCAACACAAACTCAAAACACATAGTAGTTAAGTATTAGATAGAACTCTTAACTTGGAACCTCAAGGTCACACCAAAAGTAATCACAAGTTGGTTTTCTCAAAAACTACTTAAATAACATATGTGTATTATGTAGTAAGGAAGTCAGAGAATGACAACTTCAAGTTAGTTCGCTAATACTACCACAGCTACCCTTTATATAGGGATAGGTGGCTTGTTGTAGAAGCAAAGAATCTTTGTCATAATTACAAAGATTCTATCCTATCCAAAAAGATTTGATCTTATCCAAAAAGATTTGATCTTATCCTTGTCATAATTATAAAGATTCTAATCTATCCAAAAAGATTTGATCTTATCCAAAAAGATTTGATCTTATCCATAATCTTATCCATGATTTGATCTTATCCACAATCTTATCCATAACTTGATCTTATCCATAAAATAAAATAATAATTTAAATCATTTCCAACAATCCCCCACTTAATTTAAATTAATAAACTCAATATGAAAAATAATAATAATGGGCATCTAGGAAAGTCATGTGCATAAATGAAGGTGTCTTCAGGACTTGAACCTTCACTTAGTATAAACACATCAAAATTTATCAGAGAACTTAAGTGGACGTGCCTTGAACTTAAGGACCCATGTAGACAAACCGACATGTCATACACACATTCCTTTCAGAGGTTATTGTACTTCTAAAGCTGGCACCTTTTGAGTCTGTGCCGAATCCCATTTTACTGAGTGATCCGGAGACAGCCTGTTATCTCCTGTGAAGTGACTAGCTTCAACACTCAGAAAGGTAAGTCTATCAAGAGTGCATCCTGTAACACTCCTATCCACATGATATATAGACTTATTAAGAGAAATTAAATTCTCAACCTCTCGCAATTCACAGGACTCATCTACAAGGAAACCAACTGCAGGAATTGCACTAACTCATCATAGGAATGGACTCAATTTCATAAATTTAGTGCACACACAACGGTTGTTTCTTAGCTTGTTTTTCCCATTGAACCTGAGAATTCTCATCAGGTTGGGTTCCCACTAAGTACAACTCAATTACAGACTTTCAGTCCCATTCCCCTCGATGAAGCTGACATAAAATATCTCCCAAAACACTTAGTTAAGGGGTCAGCCAAATTCTCCTTGGACTTCACATATTGTATATTAATAATAAAGATAAGTCCCTTCCAAGATTATGCATCAGACGAATTGGTCTGGATTTCCCATTATAGATCTCAATATATGCTTTAAGCACAACAGATTGATTATCATAACATATGGTAATTGCTGGTACTGGCTTATTCCATATTGGTACGTCTACCAATAAATTCTTCAGCCATTTTGCTTCCTCTCCCTCGGATGAGAGTTCCATAAACTTAGATTCCATAGTAGAATGAGCTATACTGCCAAAGTGAAAATCCATCTAGTTACGGATGTCCCGTCATCTAAAGATGAATTCCATGTTGCATCACTGTACTCTTCAAGTACTGTAGGGAACCTCCCATAATGCAACCTATGATACATTGTGCCTTTCAAATGTCTCAAAACTCTGCTCAATGTAGTCTAGTACTCTTTACTAGGATTGCTCGTATTTCTACTCAGTTTTCCTACTGCATAGGCAATATCCAGCCTTGTGCAGTGCATTGCATGCATAAGATTACCAATAATCTTGATTGTGAGAACGCAATCCCACTATCAGTTCTGAGTATTTTGATTCCGAGAATGACATAAGCTTCTTCAAGATCCTGCATATCAAAATTTGATGACAAGAACTTCTTTGTTTCACTGACACACTCAAGATCTGTGCCAAAAATAGCGTATCATCTGCATAGAGACATATGATTACTCCAGAATTGTCATCAAATTTGCTATAGACACATACATTTGCCCCATTTATCTGATAACCATTCTCAAGAAGCATTCTTCTGTATTTCTCATGCCACTGCTTTGGTGCCTGTTTCAGCCATATAAATACTTGACTGATTTGCAAACTTTCTTCTCGTTCCTAAGCAGAACAAGACCTTCAGGCTTGCATAAAATAAATTTCTTCTTTAAGTTCCCCATTTTAGGAATGTAGTCTTCACATCCATTTGATGAATGATAAGATTATTTATAGTAGCCAAAGCTATCATCAACCTGTAAATATTTTATCGACTATACATCGTAGAGAATTGAAAATTCTAATTTGTTTCAATTCATGAATAGGATTAGTATAGATAAAAAATCAAGTATACCATGAACGACATAAAAATTATGGCTGATATTTGGATGAAAGCAAACATTTTGATAAAAATCAAAATTCTTTCTCTGGCCCATCTATCGATTAAAAGATTTAACCATGAAATAACATAACTTCTGTCATCAAAACCATTAAATTTTCCTTTTATAGTCTAGTCTCGACAATATGTCTAACTCAAACATTTAAAAAAAACATGCTTACCAAGCAAGTCACCAAATACGAGATTTTTCCTGATGTAAAAGACATACAAGACTTCTCTAGGAAGAATTATATCTTCTAGAGGTAAACTCAAGCTCAAAGGAGTCTTCCCCACAATTACAGATGAGAAAGTTCCCACAAGATGTTCATCTCACCCCCACTAGTTCATAGGTATATAACATGCTTTTGTCACCACATATGTGAAGGGTGGCACCAATATCAATCCACCACTTAACATTTTCATTGACAATAGTAATTTCATTCATGAGAATACTAAACATGTCATTCTGCCCAATAATTTTGTATATGTTGGTCTGGCATCTTATATATCCAAACAATGGAATTCTTTTCATAATACCAAATGAATTTATATGGTTCAAGTCCGAGAGAAGTAAAGTAACTACAAGACTCAATTATTTTCAAATTGATGCAATGGGCGCAAAATATCTTCAAAATGAAGCTACGATAGGGAGAAAACTATCTTCAAATTGTTGGAACTATAATCCAAGAGATAACTTCTAGTTGTTGGAATATTAGCAAAATAGCATAATAACAGAAGTTACGTACCTTGCACCAAATAGAGTTAATCCCGTTCCAATTAACAAATAGCAAAATAATAGAATTAATACGAGTTACCTTACATAAAATAAAGTCAATCCCAATCCAGCTAAGAGGCGCGATAACGCTTCTTGAAGATAGTTGGAGCCTCCCATGCGTGCAAGGGATTCTGGCAACTCTATCTTCGGGATTCAACATAGCTCGGACTCAGATCCGTTCCTCTACGATCTTGCACTAATCGGCAGGAACCAAGTACCTTCAACCTCGTTTCAAGATGCCCAACACAAACTCAAAACACATAGTAGTTAAGTATTAGATAGAATTCTTAACTTGGAACCTCAAGGTCACACCAAAAGTAATCACAAGTTGGTTTTCTCAAAAACTACTTAAATAACATATGTGTATTATGTAGTAAGGAAGTCAGAGAATGACAACTTCAAGTTAGTTCGCTAATACTACCACAGCTACCCTTTATATAGGGATAGGTGGCTTGTTGTAGAAGCAAAGAATCTTTGTCATAATTACAAAGATTCTATCCTATCCAAAAAGATTTGATCTTATCCAAAAAAGATTTGATCTTATCCTTGTCATAATTAAAAAGATTCTAATCTATCCAAAAAGATTTGATCTTATCCAAAAAGATTTGATCTTATCCATAATCTTATCCATGATTTGATCTTATCCACAATCTTATCCATAACTTGATCTTATCCATAAAATAAAATAATAATTTAAATCATTTCCAACATCTAATTGTTCAGAGGAGAGTGTGTTTGATACATCCATACTATGGCATATGCACTTAGGGTATGTTGGGAAAAAGGCTTTGCAAGGATTGATGAAGTATGGTTTGTTAAAGGGTGTCAAGAATTGGAAATTGAGGTTTTCTGTTTTTTTTTTTTTTTTTTGCCAGAAATATCACAATCCATTTTCTTTTTTCTTTTTTCCTTTTTTCTTTTTATTTTTTTGGTGGATAAAAATAGAGTTTCAAGTATCAAAAGATTAACTAACTTCCCAATTAGGTTAGCACCCTAAAAACTCCCAAATTATCTGCTATAGGGTTGATATGTTATTAAATGAAGAAAAAGAGAATACATGAAAGAAAAGGAAAAATAAAGAAAAGTTTAGTCTTGGTGGCTTATAAAATACCACAATCCAACTCACAATGGACATAAAATCACCCTAAGGTTTGAACCCTATATGAAGGGAAGCCATACTTGTCATTACATAGCTAAGTAGCAATCTCAATAGTGTTGCCCACCACCACTGAAAACCCTAATAAGATAATCTCTGGCTGCATCATTTCCCTCTCTAAAAATATGACTAAATTGGAAATTCATATTCTCCAAATAATACCTACAATTCAGCCAGAGAAATTTTAAGGGACCAAGGTGGGTCATAAATAGATTAGCCAAACATTGAATGATAGAGTGAGAATCAGACTCCAACCAAAGATACCTCCATCCCTTACGCCAAGCTTGCTCAATACCAGTTATAACTACAACCAATTCAGCAGAAAAAGCAATGTGCACACTAAAAAATTCACTAAAAACACCCTAAACAAAATCCCTACTAGTCCTGTAAACATAGGCAGCAATAGCATGCCTAGTGTCATGGATCTCCCTAGTGTCATGGATCTCTGTCCCACATCGGATAGGCACTGAGAGAATCTTGGGCATATAAGTGGGGAGGGCAACTCCACCTAATGGGCTAGCCTTTTGGGTTGGAGACCCGACCCGTGACAAGTGGTATCAGAGCCAATCCGGTCCCTTATCCGATATCACGCCAAGCGCTTGGGCCCACGGGGTACCGAAGGTGTATGTGACTCGCGAGGGGTACGGGGTGCGGACAGGTAGGCAGGGTGGGCCCAACCACGATGAGGGCGTCGTGCGGATTGGGTGAGGGAAAATGTCATGGATCTCTGTCCCACATTGGATAGGCACTGGGAGAATCTTGGGCATATAAGTGGAGAGGGCAACTCCACCTAATGGGCTAGCCTTTTGGGTTGGAGACCCGACCCGTGACACTAGGATAACCTTTGGCTAAACTATTTGTATTCAACTTGATCCAACCAATAGGAGGGGCAAACCACCTTACAGTAATAATCGAAGGAACCTTTGTATATAGGCCTTAAACATCAATAGATCTAAGAACCAGCAAATTAGAAACAGAATTGACCAATGTACTAGCACTACTTTTGCCGCTAGCAGAATGCATAGAAATAATATGCACGAAAGGTAATTCAATAAAACATCAAACCCAATCTTCCCCTCCCCGACCACCCCCACCCGCAACTCAAAAATAAAAAATAAAAATAAAAATAAGAAACAGAGGGAAAAAAAAATAATAATCAAACTGCAAGTATGTTCTCTTCCAGTCAAATCTATTCCAGGAACGAACCCGTCTTCCAATCCACCTTACTCCATATTATCTCTCTGTCTAACATTATTCAATGGTGTCTTTTTTTTTTTTCAAAGAAGTTTAAGACTATCATGTAGTATTCCCCAAGGTTCACATTGCCATTTAAAAATTCCATATGGCATCTCCGCATTTTACCATTGCTGAAATGCTGGCACAGCCCACGACAGTATCTTATTATTAAGATCTTGATCATCATGCTACGGAGAGTCCAAGAAAGAACCAATAAAATTCCTGGGCCTGCTAGCAAGCACATAAGAAAAGTGCGATGTACAACACTGCAACAGACTCACAGAATGCAAAGTTTTAAAACAATACTTAAAAATTAAAAATTGTGAAAGAACAAAAAATAAATGAAACATTTGTCTCAACTGTTCCAGCACTGTACAAAGCACTTATTTGGAACACAACTACAACCAAATAGGGGTAAACATATTCTCCCAGGATGGTATTTTTATCAAATTTCAGCTCCTCAGCTTGGTACCTTAACCTCAATAATTCTTAAATCGAACACCTCATAGAACATAGAAGGTCACACCATAGGACTATTGTGCTGTCTTGGAGTGTTTGATAAGCCAATCAATGACAACATCTATGTTTATTGAATCCTTGCATGAAATCATGTAGCAGCAGACCTCTCTGTCTGTGATTGACTCAAGACCTCTAGAAACCCACCAACAAAAAACAGAAAGAAAAGTTGAAATTACGTAAGGAAAATGAGAAAAATGGAAACAAGTAAAAGAAACATCATTATCAAGATCTACTGATACACCCATTGCTTGTAAGGTTTCCCGAACTCACAGCTGATCCACCAATGCTTGCTTGGAAAGTGCTTCTGACTTGTCAATTTTGTTGCCAAGAATAAGCAAAGGAATCCCAGCTAAGGAAGGTTTCATCAGCAAGTCATGTAGCTCACTTCGAGATATGGGAACACTGTCCCTATCAGCAGCATCAACAACATATCTGCATTTGCATCCATCAAATGTAGAATGAAACCAATTGAAAGACAAAAGAGTAAATAGACGTGGGGGCTGTCAGACCCTCTAGATGCAATATAATAAAAAATAGTGCTCCCTTCATAATGAGAGAAAGGAAAAAGAGAACGGGGGGAGGGGATACAAGTATGTGGATTTGGAATAGAGGTTGTAAGATTCCAAATTTTCATTTCTTCATCCTCCATCTTCTCAATCATCAAATAGAACATAATGTCCCGATTGTAAAGAAAATTGGTCTTTTTTCCAATTATAGCTCCACTTGTTTCAATGTGAAAATAGTATGAGGTCAAGGATTTGATGGGAATCAGCCATAGGACTTAGTTTATTTCTTAGCAGTATTTTATTTATGGTACTTTATTTGTTTTGTTATTTCTTAGTTTATTTATTTTTATTTTCTATTACTTTCCTATTTTTGATTTTAGGGTTTATGGTCGTAACCTATATGAGGGCATGAGGCTTTTAATTTTATTCAGACTTTGATGAATTCAAATTGAATAAATAACTTCTTACCTCTGTTCTTCTTCTACTTCTCTCTTTCTCTCTCTTCTCTCTTTCTCTCTCTCTTCTCTCTCTCTTCTTCTCTCTTTCTCTCTCTTTCTTATTCTTCTTGTCTCTCTTCTCTATTCATCAAATGCTGTATGATGAGGGGTCTATCATGATGGTAATGATTCATATGCTCTTTTATTTTTCATAGTTCTTTTTCTTCTTCTTCATTTGCTAAGCAAAGATCATATGCTATTTGTTATCAAGGTAATGTGTTGAATGAAATGAATGGAATACGTATAGCCAGCATCTTATCCAAAAAAACATCTTAAAAATAAAATAAGTCACTCTTCCTTCATTTTGTCGAAATTAGAATTTATTTTCAACAAAGTATGATTCTCTAGTGTTCCAAACAGAGTTATGGAAAATTTCTGAAATCCAATTTCTGAACAATCTTTTCTGAAGCACCACACAAAGCCTATATTGATGTGCTATTTCATATTTAAAAATTTATTTTTTGGTTTTCACAGTACCGACAGTCAACACATCTTCAGCAGCAGTTCAGCACCATTAAGTCTAGTAGGAAATGGGTAGTATTATTAGTACACAATGATCTCCCCTAATTAGTATAACAGCTAAGATTTGGGATTACATTATAACATAAAAAAGTGATTTCAATATGCTGTTGACGAATATAGGAATATTTATAAAGGGCAAGACAATGAGTTCAGGTTTTTTTTATTGTGGATAAATTTCCCTGAATACAAAGAAATAGTTGTTGCAAACTCATGGGCATTGTCTTGTAATTAAAAAGCAGATATATTCTAAAAGGTGAATATCAAACAAATAAAGTTACACATTATATAAAAACGAGAAGGTTAGGAAACTGAGGTATTACAGAATCGCAGAGACACCACGACAATAACGCTCCCACATGGTGCGAAACCTTCGTTGCCCTCCAAGGTCCCACAACTTTATTGTCACATTTCCCTTTGTAACTTTTCGCATATTGAATCCAACCTGGTTTTATAGCATGAACAATTCATGATAAAATATCTTTAAAATATATCATTGAATGCTTTATCAGGTTTTGTTTGAGGAAAAGATGCCTACGGTTGGAATCATGTCTTCACTGTAACCTCCTGTCTGTTAAACATAAAAGCATTATCATTAAGAGAAAGCCACTCGCAAATACCTGAACAAGATTGCAGAAATTATCATTTACTCACAGCAATGGCATTAACCAGAGATGTCTTTCCTGCGTTCTGAAGGCCAATAAGGGAAAGCTCCATTTCCTGTTTAAAGAATAAGCTGATATACACACATGGTAAGAAGCCAAAAAGGACTTCGAAATATAGGAATAAGTACACTGTTCACAACAAAACTACAGAATGAAATTAATATTTTATTTTCCCAGCCACTCAGGCTTATCCTGGCTAGATGTTAAGGAAAGGCAAATGGTGATGCAGATTTGGAAGCTAATAATCATCATAACTCAAAGTAACTCATACCAATTATACATTTGAGCATTTAAGCTTGTTGACAACATAATCACATAACACTATCAAATGCTTTATGAGTCTAGGTTTTATGGACAGGAACTCCTCATATTAACAAAAGAATAAACCTGGGGAAAAATGTGATTTAAGTAAAAACAACAGTAAATAGTCATATGCAAGGAGAAGCATTATTTATGAATGTATAACATGTACAACCACTGTTCCCAAACACATACATATTTTTACTAATGTATGTATGGATGAGATGGATTTAGACACCTCTCTCTCTCTCTCTCTCTCTCTCTCTCTCTCTCTCTCTCTCTCTCACCCACACACACACTGAGCACTTGGTTGAGATGGGTTGCATCTAGATCCAACCATACATCCTATCTTGTCTTTGATGATTTCTATTTCTCATTCTTAATATTTTGAGGCTTGTTCCAATCACATTAGTCTGCAAATTCTCTGATTTAGAAACATTTTGTAAAAGGATTGTGTGAAACTAGTTCCAAATTATTTAGTTGACATGGAGCATTCCCATTACTCTTTTAAGAATTAAATTTTCGAATTTGCGAACTAGATTTGAAGTAAAATTACTGTAATACCATAGAAGAGTTAAATGATTCTAAGCACTGAAGTTCAGTGGGGACCGACAGTTTCAGGTGGAAGGTGTAGCATGCACACCCATATGTGCACACATGCACAAACGAAAACAGATATTAGAGGTCGCACACATGGATCAAATGCTTGGAGAAACTTAACACCAAGCACGAGGGAAGAAGGGAAAACTGCTCTGAGACTTTCTCCTTGCCTTCTTATCATTTATACCTCATTTCATTTTTCTTTTGGGTATTATTAATTCTATAAAAAGATACATAAACCGAGAATGAATTCAGAAAAGATTAATTGGAAGTTTTTGTGACATAAAATTTCAGGTTTTCGCTACATCACTCCATTAGAGTGGCCATTACCATTCTCTCTCTCTCTCTCTCTCTCTCTCAGACACACACACACACACACACACATGACCAGATGTATAAAGGTTAACTAGAGTACCATTCAAAATTAAGTAGACCGCATCGGATTGGTTATGGATTCTCCAAATGGATTTTTTCTAACAATAGAGTAATAGACCACCCCGCCTGCGTGAACCTTGCAGAAAGATCTTACCACAAAAATGCTGCTTATAGATCATCAGAGCTCAATCAAACCCATCTCCCAGTCCTACTAATTCCTACTGTATCTGGGGTTGAAAAATACCCCTTGCTCCATGGAAACCAAAAACAGACCGGTATTTTTGTTCAAAGATATGTTGAATGGATCAAGGTACATACGACACTATGTCCTACTCTTTACACCACAAAACAGTCCAAAGCTTTACATTTTTCCCATTCATTAACATACATATCTGTCACTTGCATGAATTTCCCTAATTATTTCAATATGCACTTCCATAATCTGCATCAATAAGCACAGTTAACCTCATTAGGTGTGCAGCTGTCGCCTAGATCCCATGCTTAATAGCCACAACAGCCTGCAGAATTTGTCCTCCTCTCCAATTCTGCTAAGCATTCCCATGAATAACCTTGTTCCGTTGTTCGTGGTTATAATGGCAAAATCTTCCAATTTCTTTCTGCTTACCAGCATAAATTTCTAACAGAACTTGAGTAGTACATTAACTTGCTTATACTAGCTCCACAAGAAATTCTGTTATACCATCTTTAACTCATTAACATGTTTATTGGGATATGAAACAATGCAAGGAAAAATGTAGGCAGGTTGCACAAGGATTTTAGAATATGTTAATTTACCTACTTTTGGAAGAGAGCCTCACTTCCATTTTGTTAGCTAGTCTCCTCTCACACCTCTCTTAAACACAGGCACCAAGATAAGACCTATAGGAAGCATGTAAGCCCCTAATATGTCCATGGACCGTGACCCATGCCATAAGTTCACTATTTCTACATTTGACACTCAGTCTAAAGCCCTAAACACAACTATACAGCACCTAAAAGCGTATCTAGGAATCCACAATTGGTCAATTGCTAAGAACCCAACTAAGGCAAAACAAAGAAAAAGCAATCCCATTGCCTGATGCACCTAGAATTTTGCAGGGAATCCATATGCAACATCAACAAAGATGCTCAGGAGACGCACCAAAAAAATTCCATCTCCATTGAAAATAACTCCAAATCTTCAATCTACCTAGGATTTAAAGCAAAAAATTCCACTAGAAATATGATGAGACGCCATGTCTGTGTCAATTTTATACGGTAATAAGTGATGATCACATCTAGTTATTGCATTGATACGCTCATTAGTGATGAGCACACAGCTCAAAAATCTTCCTAGGCAGTACAAAAGCACTCTGCATGGGCAAAATCTTGGTTTCAGAACAAGGCTGGAAAAGTTAAGAATTTTCTTTGGATGGGCATGGAGATGAGTTCATGTGTGCTCTCCAAGAGAGGAGAGTGGTTTGAGCATCAGTCCTTTGAGTTTGAATAATCGAGCTTTACTAAGTAGATGGCTATTAAAATTTGCAGTTGAGAATCAGTTCTTGTGGAGGAAAATGGTGGAGTGGAAGTATGGTGTGGGCAGGGGAGTAGTGTACAAAGGAAGGTAGTTATGGAGTTAGTCTTTGAAAAGCTATTAGGAATGGCTTTAAACTTTTGCAAAGGAGGTAGGTTTTAAAATGGGATGAGGGAGTAATACTAGCTTTTGGAAGCACAATTGGCATGGAGATAAGGCATTAAAGGAGGAATTTCTCAAATTCTTTGGGATTGCATTGGATAGGAACGCTTGGGTAAAGGATTTTTTTATAGAGTGGGAAGGTGAGGGGATGTTTTGGGTATCACTTTTATTAGAAACTTTCATAATTGGGAGATGAATAGGGCTATATCCTTTTCTGAAAAGACATATTCCATTAAGGTAGCAAGAGGGTTGATGATTATGATTATTTGGAAAGGAAGTGGAAATGGAATTTTCTTGGTTAAGTCATTTTTTAAAGGCTTATCAAGGAAAGAGGGTCAAGATTTTCCATCTTTTAAGGTGTTTAATATTTGATTCCTTATAAAGCAGTCTTCTTTACTTGGATTGCGTGTGTAATAAGTTCTGGACAATTGACAGCTTAATAGGAGAACATTGTAATGTACTAGTGTCAAATTGACATATTATGTTCAAAGAGGCAGCAAATTCGTTTGACCATTTTATGTTGCACTGTAACTTGTAAGGTGGATTTTGAGTGTGTAGCCCAATGGCCCATTGGGCCCTCCTTTGAAACCAAAAATAATAATTTTAAGAAAGGCAAAAAAAAAAAAAAGAAAAAAAAAAAGGGCTTCTAAGTGATAGGCATTGTGCTCTTCAATATTTCGGATGAAATGGGTCATGCCTTCCATGACATTCCATGCAATAGAGAGTTGGTGGGTTAGATCCAGTAACAAGAACCCTGTCTTGGTTTGAGGATGCACTTCTTGCTATCTTTTAAAAAATTTGGAGAAATAGAAGAAATTGATTTGTCCATTGTAAGGTTAAAGTCAAATCTAGATAGGAATCTTATTGTTCAAAAAGGATCCATATGTTTTTAAACCTGAAATTCCTTCTCCAATTTTTTTGGATTCGCTTCAGTGGTAGTTTTTTATTATTATTGTCGTCATCGTTGTTGTTGTTTTTTTTTTTTTTTTTTTTTTTTTTTTTTTTTTTTTTTTAATTTGGGTACCTCACATTTATAGGGGCTGCAGCCTTTCTTTATCCCCTCCACCATCCCCCCCCCCCCCCCCCCCCCCCCCCCCAAAAAAAAAAATTAAACTGATTGAAGCCAAACAAACTATGAGAAAACTTGGAAACATAAATTCATGGAATAAATAAGAAAATGTGTACATGTTGGCTAGATGGAAGCTAATATTAGACATAAGGAAGAATCTGATAGAGAACCCTAAGTCTTAAAAGCAATGGCACACTATGTCAAAAAAGGGAAGCCTAGAACTAGAGACCTAAATTAAAAAGGGAATTAAATATTCTGAGAATTACAGATGTATATTCTAACCTGATCTCAGGAGGTGTGTTTAGGTCTCACCGTGGTTTTTTCAACAAGGATTTCTCAGTTACCTGGGGATTGCTTAAATTTTTATGCAGAACATTCTGCAGTGATTATTGGCATTGAAAGGGCATAGATGGTTGGGGAGTGACTCTCTCTAAGTTATCCAGTGCTGGAGTAATCCTTCTTACCATCCTCCTTGGCAGCTTAAAGTTCGGTGGAAGAATCGAAAATTTTTTATTAGTCAAATGGAAATTCAGTTTTCTCATATTTTTAGGGAGGGGAACTCAGTGGCAGATAAAATAGCAAACATTGGCATTCATGAACCTGGATTTAAGTGGTGGTGGTCTGATCCTTCTGAGATAAACACTGTCCTCTGCCATGACATGTATCATTTGCCTAGCTATAGGTTTAGCAAAAGTAGTTTTGTTGTTTTCTGAATTGTGCCATGTTATAAGGCACCTTAACCAGACTTTGTTCATTTTCTCATTTTCACCTGTATTTCTTTTTTCTTCTATTAATAATATGAGTTTACAGCACATGATTTGGAGAACTTAGGATGCTAAAAATAAAAAAATAAAAGAAGAAGAAAAAACACGATCTAACCATACTAATGGAATAGTTTAGCATAGTACACTACACCATAACCCCATACAACCACTCATGATAATCTTTATCTTCGACATAAACTAATTTTGAATATCTAGTTGTTGTAGCCATAAGTCATAAGGACATGCCGATGGTTAAATCCTCTTAGAACATTCACCAACACATAGAAGATAAAATAATAATTGGGAAAATAAGAAATAAGTAAAAATAAAAAGCTACTATAATAGCACAATTTTTGATAAGGTATAATAGCACATTTTTTCTTCAAACATTTACTAACCCACCCCTTAAATGTTGGACCTTAATAATTTATTAAGATTTTAAAGACATACACTATAATACTGTTATTGTTGATTTCTAGTGATGAACCTGATATATTACTCTTCCTTGAAGATTTTCTCCATAATTGACTTTGTAAAAAGTAAGTCTCTTTTAATAAGTAATATTTGTAAAATGAAATTCTCTTCTAACAGGTAATATAGCTAAAAATTGGCAATTTTGGTGGGACATTAATCAAATCAAGATTAATTAAACATATTCAAATTCGTATTGGCATCCACTTATTGTAAGAATAGGTGGGGAAAAAAAAAAAGACTTGTGTTCAATCATCAAGTTTACCACTTATAGAAGGTCCAACAGTCCAACCACAAGTTTAAAACTTGTAATCTCAAGTTGTCTTGTAACCATCAATCTTAGAGTTCACTTCACCGACATTCAGTGTCATACTAAAGTTGAATTCCATGTATTCTATTTTAATTGGAATTAATTATAAATCATGGCTCTACCATCAACAATTCTAGGTTTGCATTTATCACCAATCTAATAACTAGCCCACCAGCCAACATGACATCATCCATAAATATAAACCAACTAACCAAGTCACCTAATTTAAAAGGAGCAGCCAATTCATCCATCACCAACAACAAATATATGGACTCAAAGCTACGTAGTAAACTCTTCCACAACACTATCAACCTCTTCTTAGGCCAGTTAATGCTCCAATCACAGATAGGGTAGCAACTTGGAGTGAGTATGTTGAGAAGGTCAACTCACATTCAACACCAATTGTAGAACCCTAGCCCTTCTCAGTCATCTGAATCAAAACCCTTTCCAGATCACCATATCATATATGGTGCCATGGCAGACATCCAGCTGCTCAAGCTGGCCCAAATTTAACAGCTCAACAAAATGTACAAGCATATAATACAATATGCATTGTCATCAGAGGGGCCTGAGCAGGCATTGTGGTTAACTGCAAAATTTCTCCACAAAACTATTCCAAATAATGAGTTCTAAAAAAAACAAAACCAGTTTTTATTATTTCCTTTAATAATTATCTATTCTTGTTAATATAAGCCATCACTGAACTGTAAACCCTAGTTTTTAGGACCACACCATTAGAAAAACCAGTGTGTAACACAGTGAGCTATCAACTACCCTCAATCATTTTGGAACAATAAATAATAGTTGATAAATTGTTGAATGCAGAAGAGAATTTTAGGCAACGCCCGTTTGGTTGCCGAGAAACCAGAGGAAAAGTAAAGAGAAGAAAAATTGAAACCTTGTCTTTCTCAATACTGTGGTTTCTAAAACGAAATATCGACTCAACTAAGTCTTCTGAAATCACATCGAGTCTTTCGTCTACTTAGGCACTAAAGAGTAGAAATTTTAAAGATTTCAAAATTCTATTTTTTTTCCCTTCTAATTTCTTCAGTTTTCTCGGCAACAAAATACGGACTAACAAAGTTCCAAGGCAATCATATGCAATCAAATAAATTCTTAAAACTGACAAAAGCAGTCGAATTCCAAAATTTCAAATCGAAACCCGAAAACCAAGACCAGGGGATTACCTCCGGAGCCAGTTGAGAAGGGAATCCCACAAACCCATTTTCCAAGAAAAAGGAGCTTCACAGTCTTCACTGTACGAGTGATTTAGAGAAATTGGGAAAATATAGTGAATGAAACGGGAGAATGTACAAAACCCTAATTTTCGAATTCCCGAGAAACAAACAGGAAACAGGAAATTGAGGGAAAGGAAGAAGGAAACTTCGCGCAGTGGGTGGAATCTTTATGGCGCTATTGTCCGTTTTCTGGTAAGTTGTCGAGAAAACTGAAATAAGAAATTGCACAATGAAGGTAAGGCATAAATGGCAATGGACCTGGGATTTTGTAGGCCCTACACGTGGCGAGGAAGTCCAATATGTCACGATTGTCCTTTGAATTCTTTTGACGGTTGTCTTCCGTCGATGAAAAATGAGGACGTTGTCTTTTGTCTGCATTCGGATTCAATGATGAAGAGGTGTTTTCTCAGCACCGTGCCAAGGTGCTTTAGATTGCACTATGTAGCGCAACATCTCATCCAACGGTCGAAACAAGTTTACCGAAGAAAACAACTCAAGCCTTCGCGTTTTGAGTCCAAAATGCAACTTTAACTATAGCAATTCACCGTTACCCCAAAAACACTACGTTTTGCCCATTCTCGCTTAGGATTTGGTTATCCTCTCACTAGCAGTGCCGGCATGGAGGTGTTCCTTTTTCCAATGATGGAGGTGTTCAACGATAGCTGTTGCAAAAAACAAAAAAAAAAAAGAGGGAGAGACTCCACCCAAATACCATGCTGGCAGTACTAGTCTTGCCATTGTTGTGGGAAAACTTGCTATGTGCAATTTCAGTTTAGGGCTCTACCCTCTTAATCTTTCAATACCGCCAGTAGAAGCAAGGTAGAGAATCAACAACGACGAGAGTCTTCCTTTGCAATCATTGAACACTACTGTCAAACTACCGTCGTTCACTGCCGTTAAACCTCGAGACATTGACAAGACACATTTAAACCCCATCGTTTCATCTCTACTAAACCCACCCATGAACCACGTCAAGTCCTGTTGCCAGATCCGTTAAGTTTTCCCCGACAAGACACTACCAATTGCTTGCCGTGACAACCCCGCATGAGAACCTCGAGTCCTCCTTTCCATATCTGAAGTTGGTGTCAAGGGAAAGAGGAAATGGAGATGCCACTATCGTCATCGACATCGAGTGGAGTTGCCATTAAACTCATCTCACATTGCAGATCTGAAATTTTGTTGCAAACCCACCTCAGATGGCAGATCTGGAAGCGTTGAGTTCCACCTTACTTGGCAGATCTGGAGTTTTCAAATTTGGGTTTGGATCCGATTGAGCTTCAAAGCCCCTTCTTTTTCATGGTCAGATTTGGATCCGAAGGTGACCTCCACTGCTAACATCGTCACCGACACCGATATGGAGATGCCATCAAAACCGTCGACCTCCACTGCTGTTATGGTTGCCATTCTCCCTTCTTCTTCAAATGGTCCAAACACAGTGTTTTTGGGGTAACAATGAGCAGTTGCTGTTAACGTTGTGTTTGGGAGTTAAAATGCAAATGCTTGGTGTCGTTTTATCAAGTGGAGTTTCTCCTACCATCGGATGAGGCACTACGCTTTGTGTTGAAATCTGGAGCACCTTGGCACCATGCCAAGAAAACACCTCCTCAGCACTGAATCTGAACGCTTTTGTCTTGCAATATAGACGCGGGGGGGAGTATGGATAGAAATTTCGGTGAATTACAGGAATTCTTTTAAAATTTAGTCTTCTCTTTCATGTAATCTCCCTAAAGATAAATAAAAAAAATAAATGATCGTTGCAATGTCTTTCAAACATTGAATCATATTAACCATTAAATAAAATGACCAAAAATTATAGAAATGAGTACTCAGACAGACATGATGCATGTATAATAGTATTTTCCAAAACAAAACAAAAAAATCATTAAAAATCCATTGAACTTTAATTAATTGAAAAATATTATAAAAGACTTGCCAAATTACAGAATGTAAAATTTCATTCAGAGCAAAAAAAACAAAACAAAAATATGAGTTGCTTACACATACTTTGCAAAGTTAAATCAAAATAACCGGACAACAATTCGATGTAAATAGCCTCTTAGTGCATAGATGGAAGATGAAGATTGTCAATCAGATTTGATGTAGATGTTTGTAGGTTTCTTAGTGCATGGAAGATGGAGGTCATGAAGAAGAATGAAGAAGAGAGGGAGTAGATAGAATTGTAGAACTGTTTCGTGAAAGATTGGGAAACATGGAAATAGAAGAGAAAAGGGGAAACATGGGATGGTGGGAGTTTTGTATAATTGTTTTAAGATTACTAAATTTACTAATTAGTCTGTAAGGAAGATAAAATTTTAAGAGTGTTTTAGTAAATCCAAGTACAATTGAACCACAAAGAGAATTCTCTTAATATAGTAGTATAGATAATATAATTCATTTAAAAATATGAGGCCTAGCATTTCCAACTTTTATGTAGACACAAGTAAGAAATTTCAATATTTACAAAATAACAGAATCCATTCAAATACACATGATAGGTCAAGTGACATTGTAATGATTTTTTTCTTTAAGAGAGTTAGGTGAAAAATGGTTAAACTTTAGGGGGACTTTCTGTAATTTACCCTAAAAATTTATATCCATCTAACAGAGGATACAAATCAACTTGAAAGAGGATCAAGTAATCTTGAGCCCTCTTGCCAAGCATGAGATCTTGGGTTCAATTTTGACCACTCTCTCTCAGGACCACCCTTGTAGACTTTGTTTTGTAATTGCCCAGTACATATAAGACAAGAGGATTGTACATGCCTACGAGAATTAATCAAGTATATAAGCATCTCGAAACCTCCAGTCAAAAAAAAAAAAAAAAAAAAAAAAAAAATCTGCCATAGCATGGCAGAGGGTAATTGTTCCATAAGTCCTAACATAAGGCAACAAGTGGCGAAATCACCCATCCAACGGATGAAATCGCATTTTAATTTTTTTTTTTTTTTTTTCACATGAAGAACCTTAAATCGACGTCATTTTATTTTAGGACAGTGAATTTCACTTTTGTTAGAAAACAAAAACAAACCAGTCCGGCCATCATTTCCGGCCACCCACGGCGGCAACATCTTAGTTCATTCACTTCCACCTTCACTAATATCGATCACCATGCTTTTCACCCTCCCATTTCCCAAGCCATCTAAGAGAAAACAAAGCAGACAAAAAAACAATAGAGAAGAGGGGGGGGGGGGGGAAGAAAGAAAAAGGAAGCAAATGAGAGATGAAGAGGGTGAGATATAAAGAAAAGGGGTATTGGTTGTCTTCTCGATGAACAACTCAAAATCCATAAAACCTAAGACCCATGTCCACCCCAAATCATTCAGATCTGAAATAGATTTGATCTCTCCCATTTTCAAACTGCAACATCCACCACGATCACCATCCTCGAGCTCCATATGGACCTATTGACGGTGGGGAAAGATGATTTTTGGGTCTCAATGTCGGATTTGGTGGTGCAGCAGGTGAATGTGAAGTTCTCGACTTCTTATTCTTGTAGTGATAGTACTGATTGTGGACAGAAAAACGGTTGCCATAGGGTTTCCAGAGGAAGATTTTGGGACATCTGGTTGCCGGGAAAAGAAGGCAGAAAAAAATAAGTTCAAACGACACCGTTTTTAAGGTTCACCCAGTAAAAAAAAAATAGGGTAAATTACATTAACACCCCTTCTAAATTCTGACAATAACGAATACACCCCCTCACGTTTCTAAAATTACACTAACATGCCATCAGGTTTATCAGGTAATGGATTTAATAGAGTTTTTTAAATGTCTAAAATACCCTAATTAGACGAACACCTCAAGAGTGTAAAGATTGAAACCAGCAATTTCCAATTGTGAAAACCAATCGAGCCACTAAGGATAGAACTAAGAATTCGTCATTAAAGGGCGGATTATTTGTAAGTAAAAAAAATTTAAAATTTAAAAATATAAATAAAAGTTTAAAACATAAGTAGTAAGGTGACTATATCATAGTAATATGAATAATAGAAAGACGAGGATGAAGCCTACTAAATGTAAGGTGGCTATATCATATTAATATTAATATTAAAATTTGAACCCTCAAATTATTTATTTATTTAATTTTTATTTTTCAATTTTGAGAAATTTTTTTTGCTACAAGGACTCAAGGAGCTTAGGCTTAGAATAGAAAATTAAATTAAATTAAAAGGTAATAGAGCCTATTAATCATATGAATAATAAAATATTTTTTAGTAATTAATCATATATTAGTATTATATATCTCACTTTGTTTAGGAAAGTATTAATAATATTTTTTTCCCTTTTGGTACCAAAAAGTATTTGGAATTATAATATATCTTTTCTTATATTTTTTGGAAACTTTTAACATTTAGTCAAAGCGGAATAGAGATTAATTAGGAAATAAATATATAAAGAGAGGTTTTCTCTTAAAACTTAGGAGCATAATGAGAGTATAATTTAATTTTGGGAAAATCATAATACAATAAAGGTCTACATAGGTTGGGGGTAGAATAATGTGCTTGGGTTATCTCCATCTTTAATATTGATGTGCATTCATCCAACAAGGGTAGTTTAGGTATTTTGAACAAATTTAGCATGATGTCCCCTTTATTTAACAAAGTAATTGACGGAAGTTAAAGGAAATGGGTGTCTTTGTAAGTTATTTTGCAAAGTAAGGGGTGTTAGTGTAATTTCAAAAACGTTGAGGGGTGTATCTGTTATTGTCAGAATCTAAAGGGGGTGTTAATGTAATTTATCCAAAAAATTAAAACATGATTTGATCCATTTGATGGGTGATTTTGCCACGTGTTGCTTTTTACTGAGAAGTATGGCAAGATCACCCTCTGCCATAGCATGGCAGAGGATCCTGGCCCAATCGTGAGGGTGTCATAAATGGTAAAAGATCAAGAACTAAGAATTGAAAGTCTCGAATTTGAATTTCGTCATTTCATTATTGGATGCATCGGCATGTGGATGGACTATTCATCGCATGAGACGAGTTTTGACTCAAATCTTAACAAAAATAGTCTTGATACTAATGTTTTGATGAAAAATAAAATAAAGATACAATATTATTACAAACTTAATTGGTACTCCTTCCGTTTCAAATTAACTGTCCTATTTGAAAAACACGCTTTTTAAGGAAACTCTATTAAATGCTTTCACATCAACGCATATGTTTTGAGATTTTAATTTTGCCCTCAAGTGTGCAAAACATTAGAAAAAGAGAGAATACCTTTTTAAGGGTATTTTAGGAAATGAATAAAAAAAAAACCAATGACTTTTGAAATGTGACAATAATTTTGAAACATCCTAAAAAAGAAAGCAAGCCACTTATTTAGGAACGGATGGAGTATTTGCAATGAATTTTTTCCCCTTATTTATTTATTTTTTATTTTTCATCTTTTTGTAGTGGGCTGAAAAAGTGAAATGACACATGGCATTCGACATGCATCTAACGCCCCATTTTATGTTTTTTTTTCCCCTCATTAGCTGCTAGACAAGTTTTGGAAACTCAGACGCTCAAACTTGATACCTACAGCTAAATACCACATTGTATTCCCACCAATCATTTCTCGCAAACATGCGGTCTTTCTTGTTTTGTCTTGAAGCACCAACCAAGAATTTGAGATGTACACAGGAACCAACAACTGCGTTGTAAGCTATCAACATAATGATCCATTAAAACACAAAACCCCTTTATTTTTACCAGCCTCCCATTTTACCACCAACAGCAAGCCCACAAGCACTAAACCTCCTGAGACACAGACCCAATCTCGCCTTCCCTTTACTCAGCAAAAGAGTCAGATAAATGTTTCGAAGCATCCCTCCATTGGCAATCATAACAGACCCTAGAAACTCAACTCCTTATCGTTTCCCACAGCAAGCTGTATGTGCTTTGGAGCAATCCTACTCTTCTTGTTATCCCTTGCTGCATTCCCCACAAGTTCAAGAACCTAAATCAGAACCACAAAAACAAAACAACCATACTATAGTTTTCCAGGCTTGGCATGCATCTTTGTAGATCGAATGATTTTGAAATCATATGCACAATGCTTCTATAATTAATATGTCAAATTACATACGTGTGTATAGATAGTCAGATACGTATACGCATAAACATAATAAACAAACAGCCATACATAACCGCCACAAATATAAGAGTGAACCTATCTTGTTATAGAGGCACTGGTTGATCTGCTGAAACATCTTCATCAAGAATGAGATAGGGTAGGCATATTGGATCACTTGCTTGATCATCAGACAGGTAATCCTTCTCATCGTCCTCGTAAATCAAGCTGACCCCACACTTCTTCACATAAGCCTCCATAACTACAAAATACTCTATTTCATCCCCGGCTTCCATTTGAATTTCAAGATAATTTTGTGCTGCATAGTGGAGCCATGTAAGATCTTGACGGGTTATTGGATAGGCATCAAGTGTTGGTTCGTAGACCTTCGTAAGACGTTTGGTTTTATTTTGGACTACATAGAAAGAGTCAACACCCAAACCAATTTCTTCTGTAGGGTTTGCAAAAATAGCACATAGAATCCACCCTCGAATCTTTCGATCAGGAAATGGGGACACAACAAAAGATAATATTGATCCCACACTCTGGTAGTTGAACGAGTCAGGAACCTCACACCCAGGAAGAAAGATGTTAAAATCACCAAGTGCAAACAATCCCTGTTCCATCAATTAAATCTTGAGTTATCAATACATAAACCTCGTTCCAAAAGAGAGAGAGAGAAAGAGAGAGAGAGAACCTGGGATTGGAGGAGACTCTTTCTAAAATTGCTTGCAAGATTGTTCTCGACTAATTTGTTGCAACCAAAAAAGGACAAGTAAGGTGATGCTCGCAAGTTTATTCCAATTGATATACTTTCCAATGACGTGCAATGACTTGCAGTCACCTCTTTCAAATTTGATAGAAGCTCTGGAAGTGATTGAAGCCTGGTACACTTATCCAAAGAAAGGCCTTCAAGTCGAGAAAGGTGAATAATGCTAGCTGGTAGGCTACAAAAATTGTTTCCATGAAGATTCAAGATTCTTAATCTGATTAAACTCCCAATCTCATTGGGAACTTGTGTCAAATTGCAATGTCCCAGATCTAATCTTCTTATTGAAATTAATCCCTGTATAGAGGTTGGTGACAGATTGATGGAATTAGGATTTCTCCTTAGTGATGCCAAAGACGAGTAGAGTGAAAACAATAATTTTGATTGTGATCCCTTGAATCCCGCTAAATTTTCTACTTTTGAGCAGCCAGTGAGATTAAGCATTTGAAGAGATTTTAACGTGAAAATGCCTTGTGGTAGCTTTGTAAGGTTTCTACAATTTTTCAAATCCAAGACAAGTAGTTTGCCAAGACATTCAATTGATTTGTGAACTTCTTCCAACCTTAGACAACCGTTAAGCAGCAACATCTCAAGACTAGTGAGTCCTGAGAAGTCCGGGGTTTTGGTTAGGTGATAGGAATGGCTAAGATTAAGGAATTTCAACTTGTTGAGAATCTGTTGTTAAAAATGAAATGGAAGGAAAAAAATTAGTATAATTTGCACAGGATATATACAAAAATCAAAGTTGGAAAGACGTATGTAAAATAATATCATACCTTCGTTCCCTTCCAAACTTGTTTTAGGCCGCTATAACGCATGTCAATGGCAACCACTTTCTCCATAAATAAGTTGGATGGTATACATTTCAAAGGGAATCCGTGCCAACATAACCATCTCAGCCTTTTGGAAAAATGTTCATAGCTTCCAGTTAGGTGTACATAATTGAGTTGAAGTAGTCTCAGTCTGTTCATCTTTGCAAATACTTGTGCATTCACTTCTACATCATTTGACCAAGGCGAGTTTAAGACGATACCTTCAACCGCTTCTGTTCCCTGATAAAGAGGAGCATTGCATAAGTGAATGTATACAAAAGTCAAGCTCTATTCCTTAATTGCATGACGCATGGCGAAGTGCACTACATTGCATATCTGAGGGAAGTGTGGTACGCAAATAGTCTCCTTAGCACTTCGCAATGTGTTATGCAAGCACCAGTCACCACTATGCTTATGAGAGAAACAAAGTGAAAGCTCAATAATATAAGATGATCCGACATTCTTACTATTCCAACCCAATAAACCTTATTTAAAAAATAATTCATGCATACAAATCTTACCGTATGATTTGTCAACACATCATGGATGTCCTCATAAAACCACAATCTACTACGTTTTCCAAGCTCCTCAAGGCATTCTCTGCGAACAATTTCTCTACCCATGTCTCGAAGCATGTCATGCATCATCAGCCGGTTTAATTCATCAATTCTTACAAGAGATCGACGAGATAGAACCCCAATTCCAATTTCTGGGAAGAAGTCACAGCCTTCTAATATTTTGATTGCATTATATTTGCTCATTCCAATAAAGAAACATGCAATATCTAGGAATAAGTTTTTCTCTTCACAATTTAACGAGTCAAAGCTTATTCTAAGCTTTTCTTGAACTGCATCGTGGGGATTACTTTTAATTTCACCAATGCGCTTTTCCATTCGGGCATGCTTTTGTCAAACAAGAAAGAACCCAAAACTTCAAGAGGTAAAAGGAGTCCTCCAGCATAACCCACTACCTTCTCTGAATGTTCCACATAGTCTTCTTTAGGATGGTCTTTTCCAAAGGCATGCCAACTAAAGAGTTGAAGAGACTCATATTGATTTAATAATTTAGGCATATATATATACCTCATCCACTTCCAGCAATTTCAATAAAGACTTGTCTCTAGTTGTTACTATGATTCTACTTCCTGAAAGAAACCAATCATGCCTTATGGCCAATGCCTTTAACTGGTAGAATTCATCCACATCATCGAGAACAAGAAGAACCCTTCTACACCATAATCTCTGTTTTATAACCTCAATTCCTTGGTCAACATTTCTTATATCTTGATATTCATTCTTAAGGATATCAGAGAGAAGCTGTTCCTGTAAACCAACTAGACCGTTGGGTTGCTTTGAAATTTCTCTAACATTTGCAAGGAAGCTACTGCCTTCAAATCTGAGACGTATTAGGTTATAGACAGCTTTGGCAATTGTTGTCTTACCTGATCCGCCAATCCCCCAAATCCCAATCATGCGAACATCATCTAACTCCATCCTTAACAACTTGTTAACGCTTTCTACACGAGACTCTATGCCAACTGGGTGGGTGGCAACACTTGAGTATGCCAGATTTAGTTTATTTGAAATGTTCTCAACAATCTTCTCAATAAATTTTGCCTCATGCCTGCCAATTTTGACCACAATGAAAGAAAGATGCAAAATAAAGGTTAGTTAAGTTCAAATGGGCCATCGAAATGCAATTAAGATGGAAGTGAATTCGAAGATGCAACAGAGGTATAAGAAATTAAAACTCTACTGACCAAATTGATCAAACCATAGAAAGGACTTACACAGTCACATTTGTTAATTTCATTGCATTACAATGCTTAGCTAAATAAATTTTTATTTACTTTTGAGGTATTACAGCATTAATTGAAAATTTTTTTTTAAAAGATATGCAGGACTTGAGAAAGATCGGAAAGGTGCTTATCCAAAAAGAAAAAATAGATCAGAGAAGGTGATATCATGATGGAAATCAGAATCTCAATTTCTTTTTAAGATGGTAAGATATTCTCAATGTGTGATAAAGCTAGATCAGAGAAGCTGATGGAAATCAGAATCTTGAAAACATCCATTTTCAGATTATTCTTGTTTTAAGCAGATCAAAGCATCATTAGTCTGCTTAATTATTTTTCCTACAAAAAAGATACGGAGTAGAAAGAAATACCCGCTTTCTGATTATAATTATTTTAGGTAGATATCTCAGCTAGCCTCATTAGTCTTGTTAATTACTTTTATAACCAAAAAAAAAAAAGGGAAAAAAATGAAAAAAGGAGTGAGAAAGAGAGAAAGAAACGTCCACTTTCTTCTTATACTAATTTTAGGGAGATCTTCTCATCGTCCTTGTTTATAATTTTTCATATCAAAAAACGAAGAAAAGGAAAGAAAGAAAAGAAATACCCATTGTTTGGTTAAACCTTTTTTTAAAGGCAGATCTAAGCTTTTTCTTGTTTAAAAAAGATAAAGACGTTTCTACCTGATTAGACTTGCTTTAGGCATATCTAAGCATCATGAGTCTTCAATTATCCAAAAAGGAAAAAAAAGGCTTCATCAGCCTTTTCATTATGTCTTTCACAAAGAGAGAGCAAGGAGTACCTGTTTTCATATTAAATTTCCTTTTAGAGAGATCTATCTCAGCGGTCTTGTTAATTATTTTCTCTATATTAAAATTTAAAAAAAAAAAAAAAAAAAAAAAAAAAAAAAAAAAAAACGTCTGTTTTTCCATTAGGTTTGATTTAGATAGATCTAAGCTTCATGGGTCATGTTAATTATTATTCGCAAATTAAAGGAGTAATTAATAAGAAGAAAAACAGATACCCGTTGGCCACACTTAGTAATTCCCAGCCGGACAAATTAGCAGCCTCTGTCAGTGCAGCTCTCCACCTCTCCACCTTCCCACCACCCTTGAAACGCACTTCATGCTTGCCAAATGCTTCTGCAAAAGTCCCACTCTGTGCCCGCACGTCGGATGGATCAACGTCGTAAAAAATGGGCAAAACCATTTGTTTTAAGGTGCTCTTGCATTCCAGAATCTTCACCAGTTCATCAAGGCACCATCTCGAATCAGCATAGTTTCTTGAGAATATAACCACGGAAATCCTTGAGCGCTCGATTGACTTCAACAGTTGGGGCCCAATTTCTTCTCCTCTCGGGAGTTTGTTGTCATCTCTGAACGTGGAGAAGCCGTGACGGACCAAAGCAGAGTGGAGGTGGTCCGTAAAGTTCTTACGTGTATCCTTGCCTCTGAAACTCAAGAAAACATCATAGTATTGTGCTGGAAGGGAAGCAGACGAGGCGAATGATTCTTCTTCGGTACTATTAGCAGCCATGGCACTGACACAAAAGAGATCAAATTGATGAGTTCAGGAGGATATTTCTTCCATTGGTGGGAACAGATTGCAATTAAGTTGCAAGAGGGTATTATTCAGATACAAAGTACGGGAAAGTCAACTAGCATTTTTTTTATTAATATGTTTGTTTACTTGGAAAAGTTCGTAGGAAAACCAAATTAAATTTAAAAAAAAAAAGAGTTAAAATATATGTATATATCGAGGAAAGTGGATGGTGCATGTGGATTCGATGTATTTCTTGCATTGCTGGAAAAATGCTTAAAAAATGCAGGAAAGTTGGCTTCACTTTCCTTTCTTTAAAGCAAATTACATAACAGTCCCTTTTCCAGCCCCATTAAATTATAGGGGAAATTAGCATGTAGTACCTTTTTTTAGACTCATAAAGCCTTAGATCTATACATTAATCTTATAAAGCCTCAAGTCCAAAATAAAATTAAAACTCTACCGTTTCATGCTTGAGTGAGCTAAAAAAAATTTAAAAATGGCAATTTTGCTCTTGTAACAAAAAAGCTTAGTATATGAAGTCTGTACACCCTTATACGGCTTTACCTTACCCTCTTTACAGTCAACATACCTATAGATCTAACTCATCTCTCTCTCTTACCATTCAACACACCCATAGATCCAAGTCTTCTCACTCTCTCTCTTTCACAAGCTTTGCCTTTCATTAATGGTGCTGACCACTATGGGATAACCTGTAGATCCATTGATTAGAGGGAAGAGTCTGTGCTCAACTAAAATGGAAGCAAACCCACTGTACCTGCTTTTTTCTTTCCAGATCTGATGTCCATGGCAAGAGAGATGGAGAGAAAGCATCGTGCCTGCTTTTTCTTTTCAGATTAGATCAAAGAGAGAGAGAGAGACAGAATAAATAGCAGATATGATGCCCATGGCATAAAATTCCTAAGAAACCTTTGGAATTAGATTTTATTAGAAAATTGAGTTAGCATTTACAAATTTTTTATCAGTTCTTGGTCCTCAGGAGTTTTTTTCCTTGACATTGGGACTTGCTCCATTTTAGGATATTTGCACTAACCACAGCAGTAGACTTTGCTGATTGTTATGCTGTTGAAGAATGACTATGCTCACCTTCTTTGCTGCTCTCTTTTTCTTCTTTTTTTTTTTTTTTTTTTTTTTTTTTTTTTTTGCTTTTGTAGATGAAGATAAATCAACAACACCTATTAAAGTATTTCCAATTAAATCTTCCCAGAGAATGACTATAATTTTTTTGAAACAATAATATTGAAACAGATACATGTAACTGTTTTCAACTTTTTATAATGTATATGTGATATATAAATTATAACTTTATTGCATTGTTTATTTAAAAATTTTAGTTGTATTCATTTAGTTCTAATTGCTTTTAACATTTTTTTTATTTTATCGATTTTTAGTTTTGTAGTGTTTAATTTGACTTAGATTGAAAAAGTTGCTTGTAACTGCTTTCATTCATTTATGATATTGGTGTGATCTATAGATTATAACTTTTATTACATTGCTTGTGTAAAAAAATTAGTTGTATTCATTTAGTTTTAATTGTTTTTAACAATTGTTTATGTCATTTTTATGTTTGCTAATATAAATTTTTTTTTTCTAGGTTTGTCAAGAAGAAATGGTGAATGTAAAACTATTTTGCTGCATGTAACTGTTCTTAGATGTAACCTTTTGCAAATTTGTGTGAAAGAAATGACAAATGTAAAGCGGTTACATGTAATTGTTTTGTTTTATAAAATTGTTTTAGATGTAACTATTTGCAGACTTGTGCAAAAGAAATAGTGAACGTGAAACAATTACATATAACTGTTTTGCTGTATGTAATTGTTTTTAGATGTAACTGTTTACAAATTTGTGCAGAAGAAATGGTGAATGTAAAACGATTATATGTAACTTTTTATGCTATATGCCTATATGTAATTATTTTTTGGTCTAACTATTTACAGATTTGTACATAATAAATGCTAAATGTAAATTAGTTTATGAATTTATGTGTGTATAATTGGTTTTAGATGTAACTATTACAAAAAAAAAAAGTGTTTTCTAAAACAGTTACATGTAACTGTTTTTAAATAAACTTAAGATTAATTGTTGTTTTTGCACGCACGTTTGATAGAATAAGTGTTGAAGCCAGTGGAGAAGGAATTGGAGTAGAGAAGGCATTAGAGAAACAGAAATAGGGGTTGGTAGAGCTGATGCAAAATATGGTAGTTTTACCACAAAATCTCATGTAGAAACTGATGATTTCACCACCAGAGGAGGTGTTGGAGAAGTTGGAGTAGGGGTTGGGGGAGTTGGTGCAAAAACTAGATCTGGTGCAGAAACTTCACCGGAGCAAGTCACCACCAAATCTCATGCAAAAATGAATGATTCCACCACTGAACGAGATGTTAGAGAAGATGGAGTGAGGGTTGGCAAAGCTGCTGCAAATACTTGTGATTTCACCACCAGATCTGGTGCAGAAATTTCACAAGAGGAGGTGCTGGAAAAAGAAGGGTAGGATGTTGATAGTGTATGGATGGCAGAAACTTCTTCAAAGAGAATGCAGGTATAAAGCTAGCAGGACGTCATAAACACAAGTGAGTGATGAAGGGTATTTTTGTTTGTGTCTATTTTCATAGACTTGAAGCTGCACAAATATTTTTATTGGACTTATGGCTGCACAAATCCAATTTTATGGACTTACGGCCAAAGTCCCCTTAAGTATATAAATCTTTCGATGAATGTATCCTGACCAGCATGCACTTTCCATCACTTAACATTTGACAAAGTCAATTAAGTTGAACACATGAACCTATGAAAGTCAATGCGGTTTAGCAAGCATTGCGGGGCATAAATAGAACCCTGTTCTACATATTGGGAAACAAAAACCCTCATTTCAATAGATGCAATGCAAGACTAGACTAGTTACCCAAGTACCCAACTAGCCTTGTTAGAACTGAACATTATAGGACCAATTTTTAGGACTTAGGATTAACGCAAGTAAAGAAAGATAAGAGTGTCAAAAAGGTTTAGTTGGACTCTTGTGCTTGGATAACCTTATTGTCCCTCCCATTACACATGCATATAAAAAACAAGATGACTGGTTAGCTCACCTCATTGTCATTCCCACCCCCTCACATAAAATTATCTGGCTGGCATTATTAAAAATTTTGGTATTATCTCACTAACATAACACCTATTAATTTCAATTTATTCCCTTTTTTTGGGTTTAATAATAGGTTGATTCTGCCAAAGAAAATGGAAGAGGAGGAGAAGGCGGACGAGAAAGAAAGGATGATAATAATGTTGGGGCGTATAAATTTCAACAAAATTATGCAGCAACAATTTTCATGCTTCGGTAATTGGTAGGAAAACAAATGCAATTAATCTATCTGTAGACATATTTTAAATGGGTGATAGAATCAACTACTTGAAAGATCTGGCTAAAACATTTCTACTAAAGTGGAAAGTTTCAAGAAAATTTTTAGATATTTAACAATTTTTCAGTACCATTTTTTCAGTACGGAAAAATATTAGGCCAAGGCAAATTCAAGCTGAAATATTTCTCAGCACTTATAATTCCAACTTTTTAAACTATTTTGGTAACAAAACCCAAAAATGGGATAATCTAAGTAGTTAACTTGCTTGGAACAATAAGGGAAGACTGTTATCCCAAGTGAATAACCCTAGAGGGGGGGTGAATAGGGTTATAAGCCAATTAAAAAGAAATTATAACAACCTAAAATCAGATTATTGTAAGCAAGATTAAATGTAAGACAATGCTATAATAAAGAGATAAAGGGAAAGAGAATGCAAACGATATAACGAGGTTCGGCCTCCCGCCTACGTCCTCGCCTCAAGAGCACGCTTGAGGATTCACCAATTCACTATCACTCTCCTTCAAGGTGGAACAGCAAACCTTTACAATTCCAAGTGTTCTTCACCAACACTTGAGCAAGACACATTCTTCAAGTGCTTACAAATGGGGTTCCTCTCAACCCTTGAATACAAGAAGATTTGAGTATGTTTTTGTGTTCAAAAAACTCTCTCAAAAGAGTGGATACACAGAAATTAGAAGCTCACTCAACTATTGATTGTATCTCAATAAATGCTCACTAGTGAAATTAGGGCTTGTAAATGAATGATCTTGTTTGAAGCTCAATGAATGCCCATAAATGAGTTTAACTCATGTATATATAGCCCAAGGGGTCCAAATGACCGTTCTGTAGCAATAAATGCCGGGAAAGATGGTTTGGTGGGCATTTAATGCTCAAAAGACCGTTTGAAAAACTAGCCGTTATTGGTCAGTCTCGAGGGATTCAGACGTCTGAAATTGATTTAAGACGTCTTATTCTGTTTAAGACGTCTTAATCAGGCGTCTTAAAAAACCAGAGGACTAATTTCTATAGAGGTTTTTCAAGGTCATTGTTCACGAGGATTCAGACGTCTTAAACATTTTTCAGACGTCTTAAACCTCTTTAAGACGTCTTATTCTCACGTCTTATAAAACTAGAGATGATGTAAATTGAGGTCTTTTCATTTCAGACGTCTTAAAATCCATTTCAGACGTCTGATTTAGACGTCTTAAAAAATCAGAGAAGATGTATTTTATGACTTCAAACCTTAGACGTCTTAAGCCTATTTCAGACGTCTTAAACTTGATTTAGACGTCTTAAACAAAATTTCAGACGTCTTAATCAGTTTTCAGACGTCTTAAATATATTTAAGACGTCTTAAAGCTCTGCATTAGAAAATTGATATAAAGAGTTTAAGACTTGATTTTTAAGGGGTCATTCCAACGAGTCAAGAGACTCTAATCATGATCAAGTAGGTTCTTTTTAGTTATTACCAAGTTAATGCATGAACCTAAAGCCCTTTAATCACAAATGAACTTTTCTTGGGATCAATCTTACATTGAATCCTATTTGTCTATACTTGATCTTCATTTGGCTTTGACATGGATTCTTTTTGGTGTTTATTCTTACGTTATGCCTTTGATTGACTCATTTGATTTGCTGTTGCTAGATTTTACCTGTCTTAAGCTTAATTTTAAAACCATTAGTACTTAAGACCTTCTTATGCATTGTTATCATCAAAATCAATGGTTTTGAAACCATTTGGGCCAACAATCTCCCCCTTTTTGATGATGACAATCCATAGATGTCTTTGGGAGGAAATAAATTAATTAAATATAGCATACATAGCATATTTCTCCCCCTATCAATGTGCATAAGATAAGAAACAGACATATAGATTCTCATAGATGGAATTTCAATATAAAATAGACTAAATAAACTGATGTTCCATTTCATAAGCAAAAAAAATGTGTACAATCAAGAGTTCCAGAAAAGTAAACATCAAGAGTTCCAGAAAAGTAAACAACTCCCTTAACCCATGTACACCCAAAATTATCCCAAAACATAAATCATAAGTCACACACTTCTCCCCCTTTGTCAACATCAAAAAGATTCAGGGTGCTGGAGGCTGAGGTGGCAATCTGTCCTTGATATCCTTGAAAAACAGCAGTCAAGGCAACTCCGTAGGGAAGAAGACCGCGAGTGTTTTTGTGTGCAGAAAACATATGGTAGACCATAAGGTGACCAATGTCAATGACGGTGCCGGAAAGAATACACCATAACAAGCAAACATCCGTATAGGACACATGATCCCTACTTCCACTTCGAGGCAAAATATTATTTGAAATGATTTTGTGGAGGATGTTGCATTCAAGGGTGAGTTTGGTGATAGGAAGTTTTGCATCAGTTGAGATTGAATTGTCACCACTTATCATTTTGAGGGCTTCAATTTTGTTAAAACCCTCAACCCGTGGCCATTGATTCTTATCTTGGATGGCAACCCCTCCTGTAGGAATTTTGAAAATAGTGTTTAAGATAGTGGAGTTTAAAGAGATAGGAATACCATATACAAGAGAGGTGCCAGTGCCAAGTTTAGACATTTGAAAGTTGGCATAGAAAAATTGAACAAGATTAGCATATTCGGGAAGAGAAAGAGAGACAAAATCAAGAAGGCCAACGGCTTGAAGAAGAGAGAGGATATTGGGGAAGAATTTTGAGAGAAAATCAGCTTTGATTACCTTAGGGTAGACGAGTTTCCGATCCATAAATTTTGAAAGATAGAGATTTCGAGCGGAGTCGGAGATGTAAAGGTCGGCGTCGGTAATGGGTCGAGGAGGGTTAGTAGGTGCATTCGTTTCGGCTTCATCCGGCTCGTTGCCAGAGTCATAGTCTGGGTGGCCGGGTGGAATATGAAGCGGTGGTGCCGGAGGTGGTGGCTGAGAGGGAGCAGTGGAGGAACCCCCGTGCTTCTTGGCGCTGCGAGAGGAGCGGAGACCCTTCCCTTTTTGCGTGCCGGCAGCGGAGTGCTTTTTGGGTTTCGAAGAACCCCCTTCTTGTGTCATCGGAGTTGGGTTTGCCGGCTGTGGTGGCGGTGGAATGGGCTCACCGTCGTGACCTCGTTTGGTTCCGGCGGAGGTGGTGGTTTTCTTCATGTTTACCATGGTAAGAAAGAGAGAGAGTGGTTAGAGTTTGTGCGCGAGAGAGAAAGAGAGCGAGTTGGGGATTTTTATAGGAGAAGAGGAACTCAAAGAGATGTGTCGATTGGAGAAGGTGGTGATGGTTGGTTGAAGAGGAGGAAGGTGAATAGGAAAAGCCCGCGAAAAAGGGATGAGACGTTATGAAAAATTAGGGCTCAAAAAGATGATATACTGTACCAGATTCAGACGTCTGAATCTGATTCAGACGTCTGAAATTCTCGGGATTGAAAAATCAGCCCGATGTTTTCAGACGTGACAACCTGTTTCAGACGTCTGAAACAGGCGTCTGAAAAATCCAGAGAGCCATAAATTAGATCAAAAGCAGTCACGATTTTAAGACGTCTGATGGAGTTTTAAGACGTCTGAAAAATCTTTAAGATGTCTGAAATTGAAATAAGACATCTTAAATATCTTGAAACGAAATTTTTGAAAAATTTTCAAACATCAGCACACTTCATCACACAAGTACATCCCTAATTCTCGTTTTATGAAATTAAACCTATCTTCTTGAAGAGGTTTTGTGAAGATATCCGCTAATTGGTGCTCCGTACCAACAAACTCAATCTCAACATCTCTTCTTTGAACATGATCTCTAATAAAATGATGTCTAATTTCAATGTGTTTAGTGCGTGAATGCTGTATAGGGTTCTTAGTTAGATTGATTGCACTTGTATTATCACATTTTATAGGAATATGATCATAATGAAGTCCAAAATCCTCAAGTTGTTGTTTCATGTACAACACTTGCGCACAACAACTTCCGGCCGCTAAATACTCGGCCTCGGCTGTAGAGAGAGCAACCGAAGTTTGTTTCTTGCTAAACCAAGAAACTAGGGAGTGTCCAAGAAAGTGGCACGTCCCACTTGTGCTTTTACGACCATCTTTGCATCCGACAAAGTCCGCATCGGAGTAACTAAGCATGTCAAATGATGTAAATTTAGGATACCATATGCCAAGATTAATAGTGCCACTAAGATATTTAAATATGCGTTTAACGGCAAGCATGTGAGATTCTTTAGGACATGATTGATATCTAGCACATAAACATACGCTATACATGATATCCGGCCTACTTGCGGTGAGATAAAGTAAACTACCAATCATACCTCAGTATTTCTTTTGATCCACACATTTACCTTTCTCATCTTTCTCAAGTTTGATAGAGGTGCTCATTGGAGTGGCGAAATTCCTTCCATCTTCCAATCCATACTTCTTGATTAAGTCTTTGACATATTTGGATTGATTTAAGAAGGTTCCTTCCTTTGTTTGCTTGATTTGTAATCCAAGGAAGAAATTGAGTTCGCCCATCATGCTCATTTCAAATTCTTCTTGCATGACTTTAGCAAAATCCTCACACAAACTTACATTAGTAGAACCAAAGATAATATCATCAACATATATTTGAATAATAAGCATGTCCTTATCAATGGTTTTAATGAAAAGTGTGGTGTCAAGTTTTCCTCGTTTAAAGCCATTTTTGATTAGAAAACCACTAAGTCTTTCATACCAAGCTCTAGGAGCTTGTTTCAAACCATATAAAACTTTTGATAATTTGAATACGTGGTTTGGAAATTCATGACTTTCAAAACCGGGAGGTTGTTCAACATAAACTTCCTCTTCAATAAAACCATTTAGAAAAGCACTCTTAACATCCATTTGAAATAATTTGAAATCTTTATGACATGCAAATGCAAGTAACATCCTAATGGCTTCAAGTCTAGCAACCGGTGCATATGTCTCATCATAATCAATGCCTTCTTGTTGATTGAAACCTTGAGCAACTAGTCGTGCCTTGTTTCTTACAATGGTACCCGATTCATCTTTCTTGTTTCTATATACCCACTTGGTGCCTATTACACCATGGTCATGTGGTCTAGGAACTAAGGTCCATACCTTGTTCTTTTCAAATTGGTTAAGCTCTTCTTGCATAGCTAGTATCCAAGATTCATCACTTTCGCCCTCATTTATGTTCTTAGGTTCAATTTGAGATAAAAATGCAAGATGATCACATATATTTCTCATGGAAGAACGAGTTCTTACCCCACGTGAGGGTTCACCTAGGATTTGATCCTTAGGATGATTCCTCACAAATTTCCAAGTCTTGGTGACATCCGGATGAAGTGGAGTATCTTCAATTTTTACTTCTTCTTCCGGTTTCTTGATTTCAATGACTTCATCTTCTTCCTTCTCTTTGTCTTTGCCTTGTGAATCTTGCTTGTCATTAAGATTTAAGTTCTCAACTTGTTCTTGCAAGCTTGTTCCTATATCATCATCATCATCCACATTTCTCTTGGGAGTAAGAGGGTTAGTTTCATCAAATACAACATACATTGATTCTTGAACAGTTAAAGTTCTCTTATTAAACACCCTATATGCTTTGCTCTTCATAGAATAACCAAGAAACACACTTTCATCGGATTTAGAGTCAAATTTGGAAAGTTTATCTCTATCATTTAATATAAAGCATTTACAACCAAAAACTTTAAAGTAACCTATGTTAGGCTTCTTATCATTCCATAATTCATAGGGAGTTTTACCAAGTTTAGATCTTAATAGCACTCGATTCATAACATAGCATGCAGTGTTAACGGCCTCGGCCCAAAAGTATTGAGATAAAGAATGTTCATTAAGCATGGTTCTAGACATTTTTTCAAGTGTTCTATTCTTTCTCTCAACCACACCATTTTGTTGAGGAGTTCTAGGAGCGGAGAAATTGTGATCAAATCCATTTTCATCACAATATTGTTCAATATCCTTATTGACAAATTCACTCCCCCTATCACTCCTAACATGTGTAATGGTGTAGCCTTTCTCATTTTGGACTCTTCTACAATATGCAATAAATGTAGCATGAGTCTCATCTTTATGTGCAAGAAAGAACACCCATGTATATCTAGAGTAGTCATCAACAATTACAAATGCATAATGCTTCCCTCCAAGACTTGCAATAGCAATAGGTCCAAATAAGTCCATATGAATAAGTTGCAAAGGTCTAGTAGTGGAAATATGAGATTTTGTTTTGAAAGAAGACTTGGTTTGTTTTCCAAATTGGCATGCACTACAAACTCCATCCTTTGAAAACTTTGCTTTTGGTAAACCTCTTACAAGTTCATGCCTAGAAAGTTTTGAAATCAAATCCATGCTAGCATGTCCAAGTCTTCTATGCCATAACCAATGATTTTCATTTAAAGCGGAGAAGCAATGTACATTTTGTAATGCGATTTCTTCAAACTCTATAGCATAGATGTTACCAATCCTATATGCAACGAATAGGGTCTTATCATCATCCTCAATTATGCACTTATTGGATTTAAAAGTGACTCTATAGCCTTTATCACATAATTGACTAATGCTAAGGAGATTATGCTTTAAACCATCAACTAATAAAACATTTTCAATGCAAAGTGAGGAATTCTTACCAACTTTGCCAATGCCAATTATCTTACCTTTGGCATTGTCTCCAAATGTCACGAAGCCGCCGTCCTTAGGCTTCAAGGACACGAACTTTGATCTATCACTCGTCATATGCCTTGAACAACCACTATCAAGAAACCATTTCTCATTGCTTGATGACTTCAAGCATACCTACACAAGTTCAAGTAACTCTCTTTGGTACCCATACTTTCTTGGGTCCATAGGGGTTAGCCATAGGAGGTGAGGTTCCCTTAACTACCCACACCTTCTTGGTGAAGCTTTTTGGTCTTTTTCTCATGTTACAAGTATAAACGTTGTGTCCTTCCTTATTACAATAAGTACATGAGATTTTAGGTGTACTAGGAGCTTTAGGCTTAGGAAAGAAGTTAATGTAGGATTTTTGTTTAACATGTTCTTGATAACCAATTCCGGCCTTGTCAAAGCACCATCTTTGACTAGTTAATATTTTGTCCAAGTTATCCCTTCCATTGGTAAACTTGGTCAAGGTATTAGTCAAGTCTTCAATCTTTTCTTTCAATGAAGTATTTTCACTTTCAAGATTAGATTGAGAGATGGTGGGGGGTGAGTCTATCTTGCTTTTCAACTCTAAGTTCTCATTTTTCAAAGCATTTAGTTCTTCTTGAAGAGATGAGATATTCTTTTTCAAATCATTATTTTTGTGAGAGAATCTTTTTAATTCAAGAAAAGTATCTTCAAGAGCATCTTGTAGTTCTTCATAAGTAGGAGGTTCTTCTATAGGATAATCAATAGAGTTAGGTTCGATTACCTCATCTTCTTTTGCCATGAGACAAAAGTTTGCCACTTCTTGATTACAAGTAGCCTCCTCATCTTCTTCATTACTATTTGCTTCATCATCCCAAGTGACGGTGAAAGCCTTCTTCTTGAATTTTCTATTATCCTTGAAGTTGTTGTTGTTGTGGCTTGTCTTGTTGTAGTTGTTGTTGAGTTGGGGGCAATTTATCTTGATATGCCCAGGCTTCTTACATTCAAAACACACTTGAGGTTCTCTATTTGAAGTCTCTCCTCTATTTGGAATCCTTTTGGAGGAGTCTCCCTTGTTGAATCTCCTTCCTTGATTTCTTCTAGAAAAGAACCTTTTGAGTTTGTGAGATATGAAAGCAATGTCTTCATCTTCCTCATTTTCACATTCTTCACTTGGTGTTTCTTCTTCATCTTGTGAAGCTTTGAGTGCCATGCTCTTGGAAGTCTTTCCTTCATCAATTTCACGAGCTTTGAATACGAGTTCTTGTGTGACTAAGTTGCCATCAAGATCACTCAAGGTCATTGATGATAGCTCCTTTGATTAAAGTAGAGTTGTGGTGAGGACATCCCATTGCTTAGGCAAGCTCCTAAGAATTTTTCTCACCAATTCGGAGTTAGTGTAAGTTTTTCCAAGAGAACTCAAGAGATTAATAATAGCATTAAATCTAGCACACATATCTCTAATAGATTCATCCTTTTTCATCTTGAACATTTCATATTCACAAACAAGCATGTTAATTTTAGCTTCTTTTACTTGAGATGTTCCTTCATAGGTAACCTCCAATGTGTCCCATATCTCTTTGGCACTAGTGCACCTAGAGATTTTGCTAAACTCATCATTAGTTAGAGCACAATATAACAGCCCAATGGCTTTGGAATTAAGTTCAAGGGACTTGTGATCAGCTGTGGTGTATTCTTGGGGTACTTTAGGAAGTGTAACTCCATCTACCACTTTAGTAGGGATTAAAGGACCCTTAGAAGTAATGTTCCACAGCTCATAGCTAGTGGATTGAATAAAGATTTGCATTCTAATTTTCCAAAAATTGTAAAGAGATGCATCTCCATTGAAAAGTGGTGGTCTATTGGACGATTGTCCTTCGGAGAATCCGTTACCACTATAGTTGGCCATATCGTTCCTCGCAAGACAAATATTTCAAATGCTAGAGGTTGGGCTCTGATACCAATTGTTGTCCCAAGTGAATAACCCTAGAGGGGGGGTGAATAGGGTTATAAGCCAATTAAAAAGAAATTATAGCAATCTAAAATCAGATTATTGTAAGCAAGATTAAATGTAAGACAATGCTATAATAAAGAGATAAAGGGAAAGAGAATGCAAACGATATAACGAGGTTCGGCCTCCCGCCTACGTCCTCGCCTCAAGAGCACGCTTGAGGATTCACCAATTCACTATCACTCTCCTTCAAGGTGGAGCAGCAAACCTTTACAATTCCAAGTGTTCTTCACCAACACTTAAACAAGACACACTCTTCAAGTGCTTACAAATGGGGTTCCTCTCAACCCTTGAATACAAGAAGATTTGAGTATGTTTTTGTGTTCAAGAAACTCTCTCAAAAGAGTAGATACACAGAAATTAGAAGCTCACTCAACTATTGATTGTATCTCAATAAATGCTCACTAGTGAAATTAGGGCTTGTAAATGAATGATCTTGTTTGAAGCTCAATGAATGCCCATAAATGAGTTTAACTCATGTATATATAGCCCAAGGGGTCCAAATGACCGTTCTGTAGCAATAAATGCCGGGAAAGATGGTTTGGTGGGCATTTAATGCTCAAAAGACCGTTTAAAAAACTAGCCGTTATTGGTCAGTCTCGAGGGATTCAGACGTCTGAAAATGATTTAAGACGTCTTATTCTGTTTAAGATGTCTTAATCAGGCGTCTTAAAAAACCAGAGGACTAATTTCTATAGAGGTTTTTCAAGGTCATTGTTCACGAGGATTCAGACATCTTAAACATTTTTCAGACGTCTTAAACCTCTTTAAGACGTCTTATTCTCACGTCTTAAAAAACCAGAGATGATGTAAATTGAGGTCTTTTCATTTCAGACGTCTTAAACCATTTTCAGACGTCTTAAAATCCATTTCAGACGTCTGATTTAGACGTCTTAAAAAATCAGAGAAGATGTATTTTATGACTTCAAACCTCAGACGTCTTAAGCCTATTTCAGACGTCTTAAACTTGATTCAGACGTCTTAAACAAAATTTCAGACGTCTTAATCAGTTTTCAAACGTCTTAAATATATTTAAGACGTCTTAAAGCTCTGCATCAGAAAATTGATATAAAGAATTTAAGACTTGATTTTTAAGGGGTCATTCCAACGAGTCAAGAGACTCTAATCATGATCAAGTAGGTTCTTTTTAGTTATTACCAAGTTAATGCATGAACCTAAAGCCCTTTAATCACAAATGAACTTTTCTTGGGATCAATCTTACATTGAATCCTATTTGTCTATACTTGATCTTCATTTGGCTTTGACATGGATTCTTTTTGGTGTTCATTCTTGCGTTATGCCTTTGATTGACTCATTTGATTTGCTGTTGCTGGATTTTACCTGTCTTAAGCTTAATTTTAAAACCATTAGTACTTAAGACCTTCTTATGCATTGTTATCATCAAAATCAATGGTTTTGAAACCATTTGGGCCAACAAAGACCATCAGAGAGGAGTAGGATTCAAACCTAGCCAACTTTTACAAAGATTCATTAGGAATGGCTACCCCTGCATCAACAAGAAGGAGGAACCCCATCTCCAGGCGAGTTTAACGCTGGCATTTCCCTCTCGGAACTTACACCATCATAATTGCCAATCCTCAAAACCTGGTTTAACATCGGAAATGGCAGAATCTGGTAGAGCCTCTAGACCAGGGGCTACCTCGGGCAAGCCAGAATCTGTAGGAGCTTCTGGGACCTTTGGAACAACATGGTCCACAATCACTATGCTGGTACGTACCCCGATTATGTTTCTGACTACGTGTTAGAGACCAATCATCACTCTCGGTAGCAATGGCCTTGCCCTTCTCTTGACTAAAGGGTCTACCTCACTTTAAGGCCAATGGCATCGATCGTTGAGGGGGGTCATTGCCCCCATTACCTTCAGCTGTTTCCATAATCTGCAAAAGAACACATGCGTCAGTTGATATAAGCAGACAAGCAAGCATGAGTGGTAACAGAGAATAACAAACAATAACCCACGCATGAGGGGGGAAAATTTGCAAAAAATAGAACGAAAAGGAGATCTTTCATCCTAATCCAAAGCCACCAAAGCCCTGCACATACGGGACAACAATTCACATGCAATTTCTGTATGAAAGCCAGTCTCTTTCCCTTAATTGCATGACGCATGGGTAAATGCCCTACAATGCACCAGCTCTGAGGGAAGGGTGGTATGTCTTTGTCCCTAAATGTGTTATGCTACGCTATGCTCGATCAGGAGCAAAACAAATTACAAGCTCAACAATTTAAGATATTATGCATTCTTACAAAATTAACCCAATCCACCTCATTTATTAACAAAAAATAATTCATGTTGTTTCCCTCAAAATCGGTTTTCAGCAGGGTTGAATGTCATTAGTCCACGTGTGCTTGGAATTCTCTGATTGGTTGGGTATTTGGCTAATAAAGAATTGACACATGTTAATTATTTGAGTGCTTATAAGATGAAGATAGGAGAACGTGGGTGAGTTCAGATAGGAGAACATGCATCATGAGGAAGTTAGTGGTTTAGCGGTTTGAAGTCATGGAGGAACACCTAGCATTTTGCTACGAGCCAAAGGTAATTGCTTCATGATCATGCAAGTTGAGGCGAAATTGAAAGCCGGAAGAAAACTGCTGGTAACTTCCAGACAGTTGGAGTTGGCTATTTTTCTATAAAAGTCAGAAATGAAGATGAAGTGGAGGTTCCACAACCAACAATCCTTTGCAGGATCCTTTATCTCTAGGAGTAGCTTAATTTAGTTTAGCTTTCAAACTTTTAATTCCAGCAAACAATCTCTTTTCGGTTCGTGTAATCTTGCTTTAGTTCGTGTTGGGATTCAAGCTTTTGTGGATTTCATTTCCGAACCATGTTTGGTAATGTATTTGCTTTCATTTTTTCATTTGGTTTTAATGCTTATAGGTGTGTCTGATTTTCTTTTGTGATATTCACGCCTGAACCTTGAGGGAAGAACCTCTTTTCCTTCTTCAATCGCCTGAAATTTTAAGCATCAATTCGTAAGGGGTTGTGAACGCACAACTTCAGGCCGAACTTGGCCCTAGCATGCCCACGCAATCCATCGACCTAGGAATACCATTTTTAGTGTGAACACATGCATATAAATCTTATCGTGTGATTTGTCAGTACAAGGACATCCTCATGATACCACAATCTGCCACACTTTCCAAGCTCCTTAAGGCATTCTCTACAAACAATTTCTCTACCCATGTCTCAAAGCATGTCATGCATCATCAACCGGTTTAATTCATCAATTCTTACAAGACATCGGCGAGATAGAACCCCAATTCCAGTTTCTGGAAAGAAGTCACAGCCTTCTAATATTTTGATTGTATCCTTTTTCCCATTCCAATGAAGAAACAAGCAATATCTAAGAATAACTACTCCTCTTTATTATTTAATGAAACAAAGCTTATGGTAAGCTTTTCTTGAATTGCATCAGGAGGGATTTACTTTTAATTTATCCAATGCGCTTTTCCATTCACTCATGTTTTTGTCAAGAAAGAACCCAAAACTTCAAGAGCTAACGGAAGCCCTCCAGAATAACCCCACTACTTTCTCTAAATGCCCCACATAGTCTTCCATAAGTGGTCTTTTCTAAAAGCATACCAACCAAAGAGTTGAAGAGACTCATATTGATTCAATAGTTTAGGCATATACACCTCATCCACTTCTAGCAATTTTAGTAAAGACTCATCTCTAGTTGTTACTATGATTCTACTCCCTGAATGAAACCAATCATGCCTTATGGCCAATGCTTGTAACTGGTTAAATTCATCCACATCATCGAACACAAGAAGAACCCTTCAACACCATAACCTCTGTTTTATTACTTCAATTCCTTGGTCAACATTTCTTATATTATGATTTTTGTTGAGTAAAGATACCAAAAAGAAGCTGTTCTTGTAAACTTACTAGACCGTTGGGTTGCTTTGAAATTTCTCTAATATTTGCAAGGAAGCTGCTGCCTTCAAATTTGAGATGGATTAGGTTATAGACAGATTTGGCAATTGTGGTCCTACTTATACCGCCAATCCCCCAAATCCCAACCATGCGAACAATGTCTGACCCCATGCTTAACAGCTTGTTTATGTTTTCTACACAAGACTCTATGCCAACTGGGTAGGTGGCAACATCTGAGTATGCCAAATTTAGTTTATTTGAAATGTTTTCAACAATCTTCTCAATAAATTTTGACTCATATATGCCTGCCAATTTTGACCAGAATAAGAGACAGAAGCAAAATAAATGTTGGGTAATTTGAAATGTGCTATGAAAATGGAACTCCAACATGATGTGAACTTGAAGATGCAGCAAAAGTATAATAAATCGTTTACCAAATAAAAAAATAAAAAAAAAGTATAATAAATCATAATACTGGCTAAACAATAAGATCAAACAGTAGAAAGAACTAAGCCACTAAGGCTAACTTAGTGGTGGTGAGGGAGGGTGGGGAAAGGGTAGGAGTAGGTTAGGTTAGGGGTTCGAACCCCTACTAATTTATCCAAAAAGAAAAAGAAAAAAAAAAAAAAAAAAAAAAAAAAAAACCTGTACAAAGAACTTGCACAATCATATTTGTTTATCACATTAAGTAAATTATTAATCACATTGCGGGTATTATAGAATACTTTATTATACTTGTTTTAGGCAGACCTAACCCTCAATGCTCTGGTTAATTATTTTCTTATTACGAAATACTCCTTTTCTAGTTGTACTTGTTTTAGGTAAACTTAAGCCTCATCAATCTTGTTAATAAATAAATAAATAAATAAAACCAACAAAGAAATCAAAGAAATTCCTATTTTCTTATTGTATCCGTTGTCTGTTTGTACTTGTAAATTTTATTATTATTTTTATTTTGGCAGGAAAAAAAAAAAACAAAACAAAAACCTAAAAACCAAATGCCTCTTTTCTGATTATACTTGTTTTAGGCAGATCAAAACCTCGTCGGTCTTGTTATATAAATAAAAAAATAAAGAAATCCTCCCATGTTCTCTGTTTAGATTGATTTAGGCACATCTAAACGTCAATGGCCCTGTTAATTATTTTCCTACAAGAAAAGTAGAAAATAAATACCCATTTTCCAATTAAATTTGTTTTAGGTATATCTGAGCTTCATCAATCTTGTTAATTTTTTTCCTACCCCAAAAAAAATAAAATAAAATAAAATAACAAAAAAATATAAAAAAAAACCCAGAGGATTTAAAGAAAAGAAATGCCTGCTTTCTAATAATATAATTGTTTCAGGCTGATCTAAACTTCATCGGTCTTGTTAATTATTTTTCATCCCAGAAAAAAAAATTAAAAGAAAAGAAAAGAAGACACCAGTTTTATGATTATACTTAATAGCAGATCTAAGCGCGGTCTTGTTATATCAGTGAAAAAAGAATTACCAGTTTTCTGATTATACGGAGCATCTATTTTAGGCAAATCTAAGCTTCAATACTATGTTTTTCCTAGTAAACCTTTGTAAAATAAAAATGATAATAGTTATAGCAATAAAAAAAATACCCGTTGGCCACACTTTCTAAGTGCCATCTGATAGACAAATTAGCGGCCTCGATCTGTTAGCACATCTCTCCACCTCTGCAGCTTGCCTTCCATCCTACCACCCTTGAAGCGCTCTTCATGCTTGGCAAATGCTTGTGCAAAACCATCTATCTCAAGGTGCTCTTGGATTCAAGGATCTTCACGAGTTCATTAAGGCACCATCGCGAATGAGCATAGTTTCTTGAGGATACAATAACAGAAATCCTTGAATGCTCGATTGCTTTCAGCAGTTCGGATTAGGGATGTTAAAAAAAACCCCAAGCAGTTTGAGAGGTTATGCGGCGCAATTTGGACAAATTGAGTAACATAATTGACGGTTTGGTTTGGTTTGGTTTAGTTGATAGATTGAAATATATCAAATCGGCCAATAAACCAAATCGCCAAGCTTTTATCTATATAATATATATATATATATATATATATAAAAATTAAATATCTCTAATTTCATAATAATGTTATTATCTTATTAACATTTAGTACTTTGTTAGGATATTAGGTTTTAAATCCTTCAACCTTTAATAATAGAATAATGATTGTTGAGTCGAATTGGGTTAAACAACCGTGAGCCGAAAAACTTAAATTACTGAAATGCCTATGAAACAATAGGAAGGCTTTTAAATGATTGAAAAGTATCTAATAAAAAAAAACAAAATAAAATAAAAATTGACAATTAACGTGCCTTGAAACTAGGGAAATGACATAAAGAGGTTCTCTTACCCAAATCAAAACCATAGGCGGTTTTAAAAGGCACATTCTCTTTGCTTCTCCATCTCTCTTTCTCTTTTTATGGTATAGAAGCACAAACCCATTACAGATTCTCCATTGATGCGGTAAGCATCTCAAATTAAGAAGCACACTCCAATTCTCTCTCCATCTCACCTCTCTTTCTCTCTCTCTCTCACAATATCTGCATTTGTAAATAAAGAAACTGCAAAACTACTCAGCATGGTTTGGTTACACAACGACGGCTAGATGCCCGAACAGCATTGACATTGATGGTGCTAAAAAAATGAGGGGCTTCAACAGTTTGGCAAGCCATCCCTTCCGCAATCCAATCTACCATTGTCGATCTGTAGCTCTATGATGGTGTCAAAAGTGAATTTGTGCAAATCTATGAAAGTGAATAAGGTTATCTTTGAAATTTTTTGTAAAATTAACTAAATTGTTTTGTAAAGTTAGCTAGTTTTTTTTGGCAAAGTTAGCTAGAATTTTTGTAAACTTAACTAGATTTTGGTAAAGTTAGCTATATTTTTTGTAAAGTTAGCTAGGTTTTTTTGTAAAGTTAGCCAAATTTAACTGGGTTTGTCATTATGTTTTTCTAAGTTAAAATCCAAGTAAATAAATTTCTAACTTACTTTACTTGATTAATAACGAAGAATCAATGATGAGGAAGGATCTATGGTTACGAAGCAGATCATTGTATAGGAGGATTAGATCTATGTAGCAGCTACAAAGCGACTAAGCTTCACCGTCAATCTGCCTTGAGCTTTGTCGTCGATCTGCAGTCATGGGTTTATGTAGCTCCATTATGGTCTATGTTTCCGTCGAGCTTCTTATGGTCGGCAATTCTCACTTTAGCAATGCTTTTTTGGGGAGAGAAAAAGAGGAAGGTGGGTTTGACGGAGTTAAGGGCAGTTTTTACTTTTTGTATTAAGCTGGCTTACGGTCGGCATACAATGCTCGGTCTGTATAGCACGACTCTTAATAATATTAACTATCACCAATTTTATCAACATTGATCAAGTGTTTTTTCTCATAAAATCATAATTCATCTTTGGAATTATTATTTTTTTTCCCCCTAAAACAGAGCTCTACTTAATCACCTTAAATAAAATATTAGGTAAGTATATATGTATCAAGCTCTACTTAATCACCTTAAATAATTATATTTTCTTGTTTTTTTAATTTATTTACAACGTACTAATTAGCTAAGGCCAAATATATTAGAAATGCCCCCAATTAGAAAAGGTATGATAAAACCTGTCAAACCTGCCCAAACCGTTAGTGGCAAAACCACCTAAAAAAATAATCAATTTACCAATTTTTAGCACTTACGGTTTGGCGGCAATTTGAAAAATTGATAACCCGCTATGAATGGGTTGGTTGATAATTTTTTCCTAAACTGCTCTAAACCGACGCACGCACAACCCTAGCTTAGACCCAATTTCTTCTCATCTCTTGAGAGTCAAGTTTTATCGTCATCTTTGTATGCGCATGTATAGCTCGTGACAGAACAAAGCGGTATAGAGGCGGTCTGTGAAGTTCTTGCGTGTACTATTGCCTCTGAAACTCAAGAAAACATCGTAATATTGCAGTAGAAGGTGTTTACAACAAAATTTTACCAATTGATACTTGTCATTTTGTGGCCAAAAGGTGAGTCTTTAGTTTGTAAAAGAGTAAGAAAATGATTAAGAAAAACCAAATAATTTATTGCTTTAGACTGAAAATCCTTAGGCCGAGGATTTTCAGATTGATGAAATTAAGGCCAAGGGTAGGTGGTTAGAGAGATGATGTCCTCTTGGCCAATGATAAGTCTGTTCAGATTCAAATGGGTCATGTGACAATCATGTACTTAGGTTAGTTTGATTTTGGACCAGCAAGGGCTTGACACATGTCTTTTGGCAAGACAAATTGGTAATTATGCATGATGTGCAGGTGAGAGAACGTGGGAAGTTAGCGGGCTAATGTCTTTGATTCATGGGAGTTAAAGTGGATAGGCGGCAAGATTTCCCAGGTCGAAGAAAATTGTTAAGGCGATTATGGGAAATGGCAAAAGTTCAAGCCTAAAGATAACTACTGGTACTTCCAGCAGTTAGAGAATTGAATTTTTTTCTATAAAATGCATATTAGAAAGGACAGGTGGCAAAAGTTCAAGTGTTGAAGGTAACTCCCTAGTAACTCCTTATAGTTATAGAGAATTTGCATATGCGCTAGACATAAATCATAACTGCCAATCAGTTATTAGTTCAAGCTGGAGAAACTGCTAGTAACTTCCAATAGTTAGAGAAATGGACTATTGTCTATAAATTTAAAAAATGAAGTTAAAGAAAAGGTTCCACAACCACCATCTTTCACAGGAGCAACTTCTTAGGAGTAGTGTAACTTAGTTTATCCATCTTCCTTTCCAATTATTTACTATAATTTGCTTTCTTACTTTGTTCGTGATTCTTTTCTCTTTATAATTGCTTGTGGACTGGACTTTTAATTTGTGTTTATGCTTATAAGTATGGAGACTTTCCAATTTACTAATGCATTTCCATTTCCATATTTCTCTTATGTTAACAAGTTCTTCAAGTTTGTTTCTCTTTAGAAAGTCATACCAAAATGTTAAAGGAGTAACCCATATCCCTTAAACAGTCGCCTAACGTTAAGAAAAGTGACCGACTAAGCAATTATTGTTCACGACTATAATCTCTTGGCATAGAAGGTGCTGGGGGTTGTGTGCGCACGACTTCGGGTTGAACTTAGCCTTGGCATACCCGCACAAATCCACAGACCGTAGAAAACACAATTTTTAGTGCGAACACCATTTTGGCACGCCCGGTGGGACTGGAGTGTAGACACCCAAATTTTGCTGGGCCGCCTCCAAAAAAAATCGATCAACCTATTAACAGTACAATTAGGTCGAACACACTCCGTCCCTAACCTTGTTCACCTTGTCCTACCCACTAGGGCAAGGCCTCTCCCCAAATCGAACCCCTAAATCAACACTAAGTGGTTCAATCTCCAACAATCTTTGATCCAACGGTCAATTCAACCGTAAGATCTTCAATTCAATATCCCTAGAGCAGTTTAGGACTATTTGATTGGGAATCAGAGAGCACAAACCCTTCGATCCCCAATTTACCCCAAATCGAACCCCTAACACAGCACTAGGTGGTTCGATTCCCAACAATCTTTGATCCGATGGTCAATTCAACCATAGGATCTTCAATTCAATATCCTTAGAGCAGTCTAGGACCATTTGATTGGGAATTAGAGGGCACAAACCCTCCGATCCCTAATTTACCCCAAATCGAATCCCTAATACAGCCCTAGGTGGTTCGATTCCCAACAATCCTTCATCCGATGGTCAGTTCAACCGTAGGATTTTCAATTCAATATCCCTAGAATAGTCTAGGATCATTTGATTGGGAATCAAAGGGCACAAACCCTCTGATCCCCAAATTGCCTCAAATCGAACCCTAACACAGCATTAGGTGGTTCGATTCCTAACAATCCTTGATCCGATGGGCAATTCCACCATCGGATCTTCAATTCAATATCCCTAGATCGGTCTAGAACCATTTGATTGGGAATCAGAGGGCATGAGCCCTCCAATCCCCAAATTACCCAAAATCGAACCCCTAATACAAATTTAGGTAGTTCAATTCCTTACCGTTTCTCGTCCAATGGTCAAATCGACCATTGGATCTTCAATTCAATCCCTCAAGATCAATACAGGATCATTTGATCAAAGATCGAGCCTCATTTGGCTCACAATCAACAAAACCCTAATTGCAAAACCCTACAAGCATCATGCTCGCATCCGAGCTATTCAATCCCACCCTAAAAGCTGCACACTCCACTTTTTGGTCCCAAATCAAGTTTAAGGACCTAAAGTTTCAATCCCCATTCAAGATCAACGGTCGGAATTCACCCGATCGTCGATTAAACGCAATCACATGATCATATGGCCCCACAGTAGGTTGGACCACCACTCTAGGCCCACCTCAGCGACCCCACAGCTTCTAGAAGTGCACACTAATCTAGGATCACAAGTCCCCATGTGTGATGATGAGAAATCATCACAAATGTGGGATAAGAGTGCCCACGCTAGCCATGCCAACGTGAACAAATCTTCTTTTGGTTCTGTAGTATCCTGCAGTCGAAATGCAACTGCCTGGATGAGACTGGTTTCCACGTTGGCCAGGCCAGGGTGGGCCATGCCTACCATGCCAGCGTGGATAGGCAGTTTGCCCTTTTGCCACTTTTGGACCATCTTGCCCTCATCCAATGAGGTAATTCCTTCACCAAACAAAACCTAAATGCCCTCCATGTCCTATGTGACCATAATGCCCTCCCAAATGATCGTTTTACCCCTAAAAGTCCATGTTTTCCTATAAGTAGCCCACATTTTTATTCATTAAAAAGAAAAATCCTAACCAATTCCATCTCCTACACACAAACACATACCTTAGATCCCTCACATCTATCATCCATCTACATATATACAATCTCCCCAATCTCACTTAGCACCAATCCATTCCATCTCAATCCAATTCAATTCCATCCACCACAAAAGCCTACCACACATCCTCTCACAAACCCTCTCCCACAAATTTAGGGGCTGTTCTTGAAGGAAAACCCAAAGGTCGAACCACCCAAATTGCATTGGAATAGCATAAGGAAGCACAAAGTTTTGTTGCTGTTTTACTACAAAAGGACTGTCAATTTCATGTCTTCTGATTGACAACTTTACGTCTACTGACTGGTAACTTCACTGTTATCAAGCCTTTCTTCTCTAATTCACTCCACCACCCTCCAAACACACTTGGAGGCCTTCAAGAGGGCATCTCAAAAGGAGATTTTCAAGCTTACGAAAGGAGCACTCAAGCCTAACTTGGTCAACACTAGGGTGAAATCACTTACACTAGGTAAGGTTCCCTTTTAAAATTCATTCTTAAGTTTTTAATTTAATTTCCTATTAAGTTCATTATTCATTGCAGCCTCAATATGTGATTGTCGCCCTCCCTACCTTTGCCCAAGTACATACATGGGCCTCCTAACATGTGTCGTGAAGGGATCAAAGTCCTGTATGGTGGGTGAAAGGCAGGGAAACCCTAAACCACCCTTTGCATGCAAACCATTCCAATAGGTTGCTAGCACCCGCTTTTCATTTTCTTTTATTGCATGTAAGCTTGCATTTGTGATGTGTGAAATGGAAATTTAAGCATATCAAAAGGTTGAGATGATGTTTAAACAAAATCAAATTTGGCAAGGTTAGGTTCATGCATGCATACATATTGTTTAAACTAACCTTTTCTTGTTTCCTTGTTGGTAATCATACTCAACTTGAACATAAAATAATCCCCTTTGCTACAGAGCTTATCGGACTTTATTGATTATCCCCATACTTGGATAAATAGATAAATACAAGGACTTGGACAAATTCATTCAAAATGATTGTTCTCATTTTTCATTTTCTTTATTTAGAGGCTATGGCTTTTCGCTACCCTCCGGGTTGTAGTCGTTGTGACTCTTTGCCCCATCGCTTGTACATTTTCAGCTTTTATTTATTTATCGTTTTATTTACCGCTTTATTTAGAGGCTATGGCTTTTCACTACCCTCCGGGTTGTGGTCGTTGTGACTCTTTTCCCTAATGTTAGAGCACTTTTTCCTTTTTGTGGTCATTTAGCCCTTTTACTTCTTGTACATATACTTGTGCTTTTTAAAGCAATAAATATCGCATACATGAATTCCAAACCTTGCCAGGATTGATATGTTTATCTTGAAATTTCATGCTATGTTGATATTTTGATTATATTCCCATGTAAATAAGGTTGTAACTAATGTCTCAAGGTAAACTACCATACTATGGATAAAAGTTTACAACATCAAATGCTTAAAAACTCATCCATAGCATAATAGCTTATCACCATCAAATGGATTTAGTCCATTGACCCACCATATTCCAATGAATAACCCTACCCCAAATTCGGGAACTCCTGCGTGTCCCTATGTCACGTAGTATAATATCAATCCTTAGGAGATTTAATTGATCACATTTTTATTCAATTAACTCAAGTGCACACCAAGATTGCGTTCTAGATTCCTCCTAATCATCTTTATGATTCAAAAAGCTCCAAGTACTTTTTCAAAAAGTCTTTTAAAATTGAAAGTGATTCTTTACACCTCAAATCCCTGTTAAAAGGTTTAGCTTTCAAAAAAGGGTTTTATTCATACCCGCATGGGATCATTCTCCCGTAAATCATTTTTGACAATATTACTATCTTTATCAAATAAAGATTTTGATTCAAAAAGAGTTTCTTGTCACCAAACGAATCGTTGACGCGTGCAACATTTTTAATTGACGAGTTCATTCCAAAAATGACTCAAATAATTCTTTTCATTAAAAGGGCACGTGCTCTCTTTTCGAAAACATCATTTTATCACATAAAGTCAATTTTCCAAAACTATCATTCCATGCAAGATTTCTTTTCTAGTATGGATTGAGAATCATAAAGTTTCACTTTCACTTTGTTTAAACAAGATTCCTTTACACTTCAAAAGTGTTCTTGTCCCAATTAAATACATTTTTCTTCCTTCAAAAGGAACCCCTACCTTCAAAAGGCAATCTTTTCTCTTCAAAAGCAGATATCCCCTTTACTTCAATAGCTTTCAAAAAGCATCCTTTTCTTTACCCATTCCATCGACTTCAAAAGTCTCGAGCTTTCTCAGGATCCCAAAAAGGTTCACACTTGATATTAATTCTTAAAAAAAATGAACTCACATCATTTACATTTCCATCTTTCATAAAGGATTGATTTTTACCACTACAAGATAGGGATACTTTAGAGTTAATCAATTTGACTTAAGATACCCATGAGAAGGAAGGCGAATTTGTGGTCTTTTAAAAAAGGTTCTCATTTACAAAAAACCTTAAGGCATACTTTCCAAGCATCAACACTTTTAAAAAGACTTTGTTCTGATGCCTTTAAGGGTTTCTTTTCAAAATAACAGAATTCACTGCCCTTCAAAAGGGTATTCTATGTCAAATTATTCGTATAGGAAAGCAATAATACTAAATGGGATTTTAATAAAAAACATTATCAAAAATCGAGAACCGTTGGATTCCAACGGGCAATGTGGGGTGCCTCACACCTTCCCCACTCATAACTAAACCCCTTTACCCTTAATCTTTAGTCTCACAGACCACTAGGAGTCAATCAATTTCCAAACGGACCTCAAATGGACCCGTTTGATAATAAAGCCTCAGATGGACTTATTTTAGGGATCTCATATGACCCCATTTTCTAAACCAACTATAGGATAACCAATCGTGTCCTCAAACCCCCGATTGGTGGCAACTCTATAGCCTTGATAATTCTAGATATGCTTGCATGCTTAGGACAGTCAAGGTGCCTTTAAACTGAATCCATCTTATTCAACACCGCCCACCAGAAACGGATGCCCTGAGGTCGTCCCAACTTTAGGAAGGGAAACATCCCATCCCTTCTCCTTTTTTGGGGTAGCGACACGGAGTTAGGTGTTAATATTGAAGAGAAATACTTGTGCAACTGGAAGATTTTTGGAAGGACAGCAACCTTCTAAGGAAGAGGTTCAACTTAAGGAAGTTCCTATTAGGGAATTTTCAATGATTGAAAAGATGGACATGCAATACCATTAAAGATATGTCTGAGACCGAGCAAGGCCTTGTGGTTTCAAGTAAGAGGAATTCGGATTCAATTATTGAGTCTAGTAAGAAAACCAAAATTTCAATGACCAAAATTGAATTGGTTGTGGTTTCTTTAACCAATGCTATTCAAATGCTTATTAATAGAACTCCACCAGTGGACAAAGGAAAATAGAATGAGAATCCCATAGACTCAAGTCAAGAAAAAATAGATGGTGTGAGTGAACAACCTCAAACTGAGGTTTTTAATCATTCTACTGGAATATATCTCCCTTGAACAAAGGAAGATAGAGTTTATGTACCTCCACCTCTTAAAATTGGTCAATTTAACCGACTTGTGTCTGAGACTTCCAGGGAAGAAGGGCTAAAATGAATGGTAATTCAAACAGCGAAGAAGTTTTAGGTCGAAGCAATTTTTATAATGATGTTATTCCGACCTTTGAAAAAGAAGAAGTTGAAAGAATTGTAAATCCTTTGTTTGAGCCTAATCCTAGGCCTTATAAAGGCCAGATATCCTTAGAAACTATGTCTCTATCTAGGAAGCAAAAAGGATGGCCTATAAAAAGGATAATGAACCCTTTGTTCAAGGAAAATTCAAAGCTGAGTGATCAATTCATTTAGGAGCTAGTTTTTCCAAAGCCTAAAAGACAACCCCAGGGAGTTGGGATTCTAATTGGGTTACAAATTGTTCTACAAAGGCTGTTGGAATTTAATAATGACCTTGATTTATTGCCACCAACCTTACATAATGTCATCGGCTAGGGAAATGGCATGAGTTTAAAACTTTCAATATTTTATCGACATGATCTGAAAAATGAGAAAAATATGTTTAATGAGGTAACATTTGGGGAGCAGTACTCATTTTTACTTCTCATCTTTGAGTGTATTCGAGTAAAACATCCTCCAGTTTCTTTATACTGAGGAAAAATTTTTAATATGGTTAAAGGAACTTTTGAGCAAGAATTTAATTTGGAGTTCAACCATTTATCTCACACAATATTGAATTCTAAATGGACTTCTGGAGGCCATCAAGATATGATAAAAATGAGATGGTTGATTAAGAAGGTGGAATATTACTAGCCAATGAAAATGGCCAAAATAGTCATGTTAATTGAATAAATTTGTTAAAAAGGGAATCACAAAGGCTTGAAAGGAGACAAAAAATGCTACTTCGGTCTAAAATACTGAAGAAATTATCAAAATATTAGAGATACAATCTCAGGCCAAAGGAAATGGGCATAATGTATCTTCGGTCTTAAAGACTGAAGGGTTAATCATAATATATTTGTTTTGTAGGCTGAAGAAAATAAGTCTAATTTATTGTTTTCAAGCAACATGGCACTAGGGGGTTTTCATCATCTATCTTTTCAAACCTTTTCAAAACATAGAAGATGAGGAGGCAAGTGTTTACACCAAAATTTTACCCAACACGTGTCATTTTATGGCCAAAAGGTGAGTTTTTAGTTTATAAAAGAGTAAGAAAATGATTAAGAAAGACCAGAGAATTTGTTGTTTTAGGCCGAAAATCCTCAAGTCGATGAAATCAAAGCCAAGGGTAGGTGGTTAGGGAGATGATGTCCTCTGGCCAATGATAAGTCTGGTCAGATACAAGTAAGCACGTGGCAATCATTTACTTAGGTTGGTTGGATTTTGGACCAACAAGGGGGACACATGTCTTTTGGCAAGACAAATTGGTATTTATGCATGATATGAAGATAAGAAAACATAGGAAGTTAGTGGGCTAATGTCTTTCGTTTATAGGAGTTAAAGTGGACAAGTGGCAAGATTTTCCAGGTCAAAGAAAACTGTCAAGGCAGTTATAGGGAAATGGCAGAAGTTCATGCCTGAAGATAACTACTGGTAACTTCCAACGGTTAGAGAATTGAATTGTTTTCTTTGAAATGCATAATTGAAAGGGCAGGTGGCAAAAGTTCAAGTACTAAAGGTAACTTCCCACTAATTCATAGAAGTTAAGGAGAATTTTCATATGTGCTGACACATAAGACATAACTACCAAGCAATTATTAGTTCAGGCTAGAGGAAACCGCTGGTAACTTCAATAGTTATAGGAGTGGATTGCTATCTATAAATTGCAGAATTGAAATCAGTGAAAAGGTTCCACAACCACCATCCTTCACATAATTCTCTTCTTAGGAGTAATGTAACTTAGTTTATCTATATTCCTTTCCAATCCTCTACTATAATTTGCTTTCCTAATTTGTTTGTGATTCTTTACTCTTTGCATGTAATCGCTCGTGGACTTGACTTTCAATTCGTGTTTATGCTTGTAAGCATGGATGCTTTCCAATTTACTAATGCATTTCCATTTCCATATTTCTCTTGTGTTAACAAGTTCTTTAAATTTGTTTCTCTTTAGACATTTATACTAGAACGTTAAGGGAGTAACCCCCTATCCCTTAAACAATCGCCTGACATTTAGAAAAGTGACCAACTAAGCAGTTATAGTTCACGACTATAATCTCTTGGCCTGGAAGGTGTTGAGGGTCATGTGCGCACAACTTCGGGCTAAACTTGGCCTTAGTACACCCACACAAATCCACAAATCGTGGAAAACACAATTTTTAGTGTGAACACCATTTTGGCATGCCCAGTGGGACCGAATGAAGTGTCAATGTCAAGGAGAAATATTCAAATGGCTAAAGAGATGGGTAATGCCATCAGAGAAATGTCTGAGGCCATGCATGGCCTTATGGTTTTAAGTAGGAGGAACTCAGATTTAACTAAGATTATACTTAGTAAGATATTTAAGCAAACTAAGATTTTTAAAGAATCTAGTAAGAAAAATGAAATTTTAATGGCTAAGATTAAATTGGCTATAGTTTCTTTAACCAATGTCATTCAGTTGCTTATTAATAGAATGCCACCACTGGATAATGGAAAGCAAATCGAGAGTTAAATTAACTCTGGTATAAAAAAAAATTGATGTGATGAGTGAACAACCTTAGAGTGAGGTTTCTACATAATCTCTTGTTGTATCTTTTCCTCGTTCAGAAGAAGAGAGAGTTTATGTGCCTCAACCTCTTAGGATTAGTTAATTTGATCGATCTATGTCTAAGACTTCCCGAGGGAGAGGGGCAAGATGAATGGTAATTCAAACAGCCAAAAAGTTTCAAGCCAAAGCAATTTTCATAGTGATGTTGTTATTCATACCCTTGAAAAAAAGAAATTGAAGGACTTGTAAACCCTTTGTTTGAGCCTAATCTTAGGCCTTATTAAGGTCAGGTATCATTAGAAATTATGTCTCTATCTGGGAAGCAAATGGATGGCCTATAAAAAGGATAATAAACTCTTTGTTTGAGGAAAATCCAAGGCTAAGTAATCAATTCACTCAAGAGCTAGTTTCACCAAGGCCTGAAAGGCAACCCTAGAGAGTTAGGACTCTAATCAAGTTACAAATTGTTTTACAAAGACCATTCGAATTTTATAATGACTTGAACATATTTATTGCCATCGGCTTTACATGATATCATCGGCCAGGGAAATGGCATGGGTTTTAAACCTTCAATATTTTATCAAAATGATGAGAAAAATAATTAAAAAGATATACATATATATATATATATATAGAATGATGTAATATTTGGGGAGCAATACTCATTCTTACTTCTCACCTTTGAGTGTATTCGACTAAAACATCTTCCGGTTTCTTTAGATCAAGAAAAAAATTTCAATATGGTTGAAGGAACTTTTGAACATGAATTTAATTTGAAATTCAAACATTTATCCCATTTAATCTTGCATTTTGAATGGACTTCTGGAGGCCATCAGGATATGATAAAAATGAGATGGTTAGTTAAGAAGGCGGAATATTACTGGCCACTGAAAATGGCCAAAACAATCATGTTGATCGAATAATTCTGTTTAAAAAGGGAATCACAAAGGCCTGATAGAAACCAAAAAATGCTACTTCGGTCCTTAAGATTGAAGAAATTATCAGAGTATTAGAGAATGACTTTAATTAATGTTTTCAAGCTATATGACACCAGGGGTGGGGTTTTCATCATCAATCTTTTCAAACTTTTTCAAAAAATAGATAATGAGGGGGCAAGTGTTTACACCAAAATTTTACTCCTTGACACATGTCAATTTGAAGCCAAAAAGTGAGTCTTTAGTTTATAAAAGAGTAAGTGTAGACACCCAAATTTTGTCGGGCCACCTCTGGACAAAATCAATCAACCTATCAATAGTATAATTAGGTTGGACACACTTGGTACCTAATTTTTCTCACCTTGTCCTACCCACCACTAGGGCAAAGCATTCTCCCATTTTAATCTTCGAGGCCCTAGAGCAAGGAACGGGCACAATGCCCAAAACCCCCAAATTGAACCCTTAACACAACCTTGGGTGGTTCGATTTCTTACAATCTCTAATCCAATGGTTAATCTAACGGTTGGATCTTCAATTCAATATTTCTAGAGTGGTCTAGGACCATTTGATTGGGAATCAGAAGGCACAGACCCTCTCATTCCCAAAACCCCTATATCGAACCCCTAATACAACCTTGGGTGATCCGATTTCTCATAATCTCAGATCCAATGGTCAATCTGATTGTTAGATTTTCAATTCAATGTTCCTAGAGTGGTCTAGGACCATTTTATTGGGAATCAGAAGGCACAAACCCTCTGATCTCCAAAACCCCTAAATTGAACCCCTAATACAACCTTGGGTGGTTTGATTTCTCACAATTTTTGATCCAATAGTTAATCCAGCCGTTGAATCTTCAATTCAATGTTCCTAGAGCTGTCTAGGACCATCTTATTGGGAATCAGAAGGCACAGACCCTCTGATCCCCAAAACCCCTTAATCGAACCCTTAATGCAACCTTGGGTGGTTCGATTTCTCACAATCTCTAATCCAATGGTCAATCCAATTGTTGGATCTTCAATTCAATCCCTCGAGATAAATGTAAGGCCATTTGATTGGGAATCAAAAGGCACAGACCCTCTAATCCCCAAAACCCCTAAATCGAACCCCTAATACAACCTTGGGTGGTTCTATTTCTTACAATCTCTGATCCAATGGTCAATCCGACCATTGGATCTTCAATTCAATGTTCTTAAAGCGGTTTAGGACCATTTGATTGGGCATCAGAAAGCACAAACCCTTTGATCCACAAAACCCCTAAATCGAACACCTAATACAACCTTGGGTGGTTCCATTTCTCATAATCTCTTATCCAATGGTCAATCCGACCGTTGAATCTTCAATTCAATGTTCCTAGAGCGGTCTAGGACCATTTGATTGGGAATCAGAAGGCACAGACCCTCTGATCCCCAAAACCCCTAAATCGAAACCCTAATACAACCTTGGATGGTTCGATTTCTCATAATCTCTAATCCAATGGTCAATCTGACCGTTGGATCTTCAATTCAATGTTCTTAGAGCTGTCTAAGACCATTTAATTGGGAATCAGAAGGCAAGGACCCTATGATCCCCAAAACTCCTAAATCGAACCCCTAATACAACCTTAGGTGGTTCGATTTCTCACAATCTTTGATCCAATGGTTAATCCGGCCGTTAGATCTTTAATTCAATATTCCTAGAGCGGTCTAGGACCATTTGATTGGGAATCAAAAGGCACAAACCCTCTAATCCCTAAAAACCTCTAAACCAAACCCTTAAAGCAACTTTAGGTGGTTCGATTTCTCACTATTTCTCATCCAATGGTCAATTCGACCGTTGGATCTTCAATTCAATCCCTTGAGATCAATGCAAGGCCATTTGATTAAAGATCATGCCTCATTTAGCTCACGATCAACAAAACCCTAATCACACAGCCCTACAAGCATCACGCTCGCATCCGGGCCATTCAATCTCACCCTAGAAGGTATACACTCCCTTTCAATCCCAAACCAATTTTAGGGACTCAAGGTTTCAATCCACATTCAAGATCAACAATTGGAATCCATCCAATCGTCGATTAAACGTGATCGGACAATCGTATGGCCCCACAGTAAATCGGACGACCACCTCTAACCCACCACAGTGGCCCTACCTCATCATATGAGGCATACATTTTAAGGATTACAAGTTCCCATGGCAAATGATGAAAAATCATTGTAAATGTGGAAAAGTGAGCCCACACTGGCACTGCAAGCATGAACAATGTGCTTTCGGCTCTACCAGCCACCCTACAATCCCCTTTGTAGCCGTAATCCAGCTGCAAAGATGGGATTTGGCCCAGGCCTACCAGGCCAGCATTGCAATGCCAGCGTAGGCAACCTGCCATGGCAGATTGCCCTTTCGCCACAAATGGACCATTTTGCCCCCATCAAATGGGGTATTTTCTTCACCAAACAATTTCCAAATACCCTCTATATCCCATGTGACCATAATGCCCTTCTAAATGACCATTTTACCCCTAAAAGTCCAATTTTTCCTACAAATAATCCACTTTTTATTCATTAAAGGGATCCCTAACCTTTTCTACCAAAAGGATCCCAACTTTTCCTACCTAAACACCAACTCTTTCTACCTTAATCCAATCTCACTCCATCCACTACAAAAATCCTCACACAAAATCCTCCACTGCTCGACTACATTTCTCCCAAAGATCTATCTTAATGCATGCACCCATGTATTAATTTCTTCAAAGTTGTCAAATCCTCAGATTTAACCACCATCCAAGTATATTTGAAACATCAAAAGAACATCCCAAGGAAGGATTGTTAATCTTAGCAAATGAGCACTCAAGTCTCTACATCAATCAAAGTTAAGGTGAAAACCACCTATACTAGGTGAGCTTCCCTTTAAAATTCATTCTTAAGCTTTTTAAAATTTTCTATTGATACCATTATTTATTGCAACCTCAATATGTGATTATCACCCTCCCCACCTTTGCTCGAGTACGTACATGGACTTCTTAACACGTATCGTGAAGGGATTAAAGTCCTGTATGGTAGGTTAAAGGCAAGGAGACCCTAAACCACCCTTTGCATGCAAACCACTCCAATATGTTGCTAGCACCCATTTTTCATTCTTCTTTTATTGCATGTGAGCTTGCATTTGTAATGTTTGAAATGGAACTTTAAACATATCAAAAGTTCGAAGTGACATTTAAGCAAAATCAAAATTGGCAAGGTTAGATTCATGCATGCATGCATATTATCTATACTAACCTCTTCTTGTTTTCTTGTTGGTAATCATAATCAACTTGGACATAAAATAATCCCCTTTGCTGCGGAGTTTATTGGACCTAATTGAATATCCCCATGCTTGGATAAATGGACAAATGCAAGAACTTGAACAAATTCATTCAAAATGGTTGTTCTCATTTTATTTACTTATTTTAGAGGCCATGGCTTTAGCTATCCTCTGGGTTGTGGCCGTTGCGACTCTTTTGCCCTAATGTTTGAGCACTTTTTACTTTATGGTCACTTGACCTTTTTATTTTTGTACATATACTTGTGATTATCAAAGCAATAAACATCGCATGAGTTTATTCCAAAAATTACTCGAATAAATTCTTTTCATTAAAAGGGCACATGCTCCCTTTTCAAAAATACATCTTTCTATGATCATAAAAGTTTCGCTTTCATTTTGTTTAAACTGAATTTCTTCACACTTCAAAAGTGTCCCCTTTTCAATTGAGATCCATTTCTCTTCCTTCAAAAGGAACCCCTATCTTCAAAAGACTGTCTTTTTCTTCAAAAGGGAAACATTAATTTACCCTCCAAATGCTTTCAAAAAGCATCCTTTTTCTTACCTATTCCATTAACTTCAAAAATTCCGAGTTCTTTAAAAATCCAAAATAGATTCACACTTAGTGTTAATTCTTTAAAAATGGAATCATATCATTTCCATTTCCATCCTTTCATAAAAGGATTGATTTTTACCACTACAAGATAGAGATACTTCATTTTTGGGAGTTAATCAATTTGATCTAAAATACCCCTAAGAAGGAAGGTGAATTTGTGGTTTTTTCGAAAGATTCTCATTTACAAAAACCTTAAAGCACATTTTCAAACACCAATACTTTCAAAAAACTTGTTCAAACTGCTTTTAGGGATCTTTTTTCAAAATGGCAAACTTTATCACCCTTCAAAGAGGGTATTTTTTGTCAAGTTGTTCACATTGGAAATCAATAATATCAAATAGGGATTTAAACAGAAACATCGTCAAAATTGAGAACTGTTGGATTCCAACGGGCGATGTGGGGTGCCTAACACCTTCCCCACTCATAACCAAACCCTCTTACCCTCAATCTTTAGTCTTACAGATTACTAGGAGTCATTCAATTTTCAAATAGACCTCAAATGGACCCATTTGTCAATAAGGTCTTAGATGGACTTGTATTGGGATCTCAGATGACCCCATTCCCTAATAGACCATAGGATGCCCAATTACATCTTCAAACCCCCTAATTGGTGGCGATTCCATAACCTTAATTATTCTAGATATGCTTGCATGCCTAGGCCGCCGATCAAGGCGCCCCTAAACTCAATCAATTTCCATAACCATCATTTCATACACCCACAAACTGATGACCCAAGGATCGTCCCATCTTAGGAGGGAAATATCCTATCCTTTTTTAGGATAGCGAAAGTAAGAAAATGATTAAGAAAGACTAGAGAATTTATTATTTTAGGCCGAAAATCCTTAGGCCAAGGATTTTCAGGTCGGTGAAATTAAAGCCGAGGGTAGGTGGTTACATAAGTGATGTCTTCTAGCCAATGATAAATCTGGTCAGATACAAGTGGGCCACGTGGCAATCATGTACTTAGGTTGGTTGAATTTTGGACTAACAAGGGCTTGACACATGTTTTTTGGCAAGACAACTTGGTATTTATGCATGATATGCATGTGAGAGAACATAGGAAGTTAGTGGGCTAATGTCTTCCGTTCATGGGAGTTAAAGTGGACAGGTGGCGAGATTTCACAGGTGGAAGAAAACTGTCAAAGGTAGTTATTTCCAAGTGGCAGAGATTCAGGCCGGATGTAACTTAGAAAAACTTCCAGCAGTTAAAGAAATGAGTTGTCTTTTATAAAGTGTAGGATTGAATGGATAGGTGGCGAGATTTCACAGGCTAAAGGAAACTACCAAGTAACTCCTAGCAGTAAAGGATAATTTCCACATGTGCTGACACATAAGACATAACTACTAAGCAGTTATTAGTTCAAGTCAAAGGAAACCGCTGATAACTTCCAACAGTTATAGGAGTGGACTACTGTCTATAAATTGCAAAATTGAAGTCAATGAAAAGGTTGTACAACTACCATCCTTTACAGGATTCAGGAGTAGTGTGACTTAGTTTATCTATCTTCCTTTCCAATCTTTTATTGTAATTTGCTTTCCTCCACCTGTGAAATCTCGCCACCTATTCACTTTAACTCCCATAAACTGAGGACATTAGCCCACTAACTTCCCACATTTTCTCACCCGCACATCATGCATAAATACCAAGTTGTCTTGCCAAAAGACATGTGTCAAGACCTTGTTGGTCAAAAATCCAACCAACCTAAGAATATGACTGCCACGTGGCCCACTTGTATCTAACCAGACTTATCATTGGTTAAAGGACATCACTTCTACAACCACCTACCCTCGACCTTAATTAATTTCATTGGCATGAAAATCCTCGACATGAAGATTTTTGGCCTAAGACAATAAATTCTCTTGTTTTTCTTAATCATTTTCTTACTCTTTTATGACCCACTTTTTGACCACAAATTGACACATGTCAAGGGGTAAAATTTTGATGTAAAAAGAAGGGATGAAGACGAAGCGAAGGATTCTTCATCTTGGAAGCAACCATGGTTCTTAACGCAGAGATCAAATTGATGAAATGAATTCAGGAGAACCTTTTTTTGGTTAATGGTAAAAGTTTTGCAAGTTGCAAGAAATCATCATTCGGGGAAAAGTACATACAGTATGGTAAGGTAAAAGACTAAAAGCAAAGAAACTTTTTCTTTAATGTGTTTTCCCCTTTTTATTTATTTAATTTTTTTTTTTTATGGTGTGATTATTTTTTATTTTTGTTTTTAATTTTAACAAGGAAACAGGACAAATCACAAGCTCATATTAAGACCCTACACCTATAAAGGTTAGTTCAAGACCTACCAAAAACATGAAATCTTGTGTGGGTAATATTCCAAGAGTTTAGCATGAGTTATTCTACGTGAAGTGTAGTCCTTTATCAATGGGGCAGTATTATATGTTATAAAATATGTGGGGTTTTTTTTTTAAGTTTCAAACTTGGACCACACACTGGTGCACACATACATAGCCTACCTTGATCTGGACCCACTATGTCGTAACATGGCTCATTAAGAGATAGTGACATGGCACACATATGGCTTTTGGGCTGACTTTATGAGTTTTATTTCAAGCCGTTATTCTACTTGAAGTGTAGTCCTTTATCAAATGGGGCGGTGTTATATGTTAGAAAATATGTGGGTTTTTTTTTTAAGTTTTAAAACTTCGAACCACATACGTGTGCACACGTACATAGCCTACCTTGATCTGGACCGATATTCGTAACGTGGCTCATGAGGGATATGACATGGCACAAATGTGGCTTTATGGGCTAACTTTATGAGTTTATTTCATAAACCGTTATGTCTTAATTTCTATAATTTATGAGTGTCTGTTACTAACCGTTGGACTTTTATTTCATTTATTTATTGGGCTGTTATAAGAATTGTTATGACATTTATTTTGGGCCTTTATTAGCCCAAACTAAATTTAGCCATATTCTATATAAATAGTGGGCTTCTCTACATAAATGAAATATGGATTCACATATTGTTACGGGCAATTGATCGTGGATGAGTTCATAGTCTTCTGTGGATACCCATAGAAGAGGAAACTGTGAGTTCTCGTGTGATTTTGCTAATTTAAATTGTCATTATGGATTTATCCGTGTACAATTTCATTGTATTTTATGATTTTTGAT